>JAJJMC010024047.1:183855-298645 GCA_023531435.1 Papaver californicum | reverse complement strand
TTTAATTGATTTATGATTTTCATTAATTATTTGTGATTTTGTTTGATGGTGTATGCTTAAACTTAGACTTTTTTATGCGTCATGCTTATGATTTACAATTAATGTTTTAGAAATCTACCTTTGGCAAATAAATAGAGTCCATAAAAGAGCTATAATCGTTAAGAATTGATGTATGCATCACTCGAATATGAATAATGGTGGAATCCCGATTCTCAGTAACTTCCAAAAATTTTATCAACTTTTGTATATTTGCTAGTTTAAAATTAGAATTAGGTCTAAAATCAAATCTTCACAAGTCCGAGTGAACGATCTTTCTTACCACTGTCTATAACCGTATCAGCACTAGGTTATTTGGTAGAAAGGAATCCATATATTAGCAGTTGCAGTATTTGTTGACATGTAGAGGCGTAACGAAGTATTACACCGATTGGGGATACTTTGAAATTGTTGATTAGAAAACGGATGTTGGTTCTAATCAATTGATGAGCATGATTGACGATGGAAGATGAAATCCTTAACCAACATTTTCTCCCCTTGATCACATCCTTTTTTAACTTTGTTATTGTTTATTAGTTTAGTATACTTAAGTTCTACAACCCCGTAACATAAAAAGTTAAAAATAAATAATAATTATACAACTCTTAATCCTTACTAAATATATAAAATATTTTTTTTTATTTACGACTAACTTACGATACACATTAGTTGGATCGATCAGTTTGTATTAAGTGGAGTGGATTGAGGAACTCATGACATGCTTATGTGTAGCATACAGGGAGTGCATCAATATAAATTTTTTAAAAGATGTTACGAGTAAGATTTTTATATTTAGATATTGTTAAAAAGAAAAGTCAATTTACACTTTTTATCTTTTCTTTTGCAGTTCACTTTTTGGCTCGGCTATAATGGATAGGATATAGTATTAGAGTTAGTTTAGCCGCTACATTATCAAAAAAAATTGACCATCCGGCGGACACTATCTAATGGTTCGTAGGATTTGTCAAAACTTTAATTATATACCCCGGACCGGATCCGACTATCTATTAGCGTACAAGACATGATTGTTTTGTTTTGATGGCCCTCGATTAAAAAGAGAGTGGCCCTTAAATGTGCGCTCCGAATCAAATTTACATTGGCGCACAAAGGAGTAGTTGAGCTGTGTTGAGGAACCGCGGTCGGGGATAACTTCATTTCCAAATTTGATTGTTCTTTTCTCTTGCTTACTCATCTGCATTGCCTCTGGTCATAACTGAATTTACGTCGTGTTCAGTGAATGTGGTTCCGAGCAGTAGTGAAACTAGAAGTCCAAAAAAATAGGCTTGACTAGATTTCAACTTGTGGCTTAAGCCTAAAATATTAGGCTAGAATTTTTGTAGAGCATGAAATAAGCTTACAAAAAAAGACTTGGTTGGGGGAGGACTTGAGCCAGGGTAAGCCAAGTCCTGGTTCCTCCCCTCGTTTTGAGCTCAAAATATTGATCTTGAAATGGTTTGGGCCCGGTAAGTCACAGAAAGGCCCATATCGTAGCCTAGAGTGTACATGGGCTGTGTGCCTGTATCGAGGTGGTGGATCAGGTTGGGCTTGCAGTAGGGACCCTGACGGCCTAAGATGTGGCAATTGATGAGTCTTCTATTCGCATTTAGATATTTTAGTTGACCGGTAGAACCACACTGGTTCTAATCATAATCAGATCATATTTGCGTTATCAGGCCAATGTGGGTCCCGTGAAGAAGACATCTTTGACCACTTGCAAAAAAAAGTATAACCTCTTTTCAATATAAAATTATTGAGGGGTCAGTCAGTTTATCAGTTATTTCAAATCTTTGAAAGTAATAATAATAAATGGAGAGTCATTTGAATCATGTTGGGGTCTTTTTATGAGTAAAAATTGATTTTTCTGCCACCCATCCATCATTTATGTAGGTAGGGCCTCATCATCACTTAGCCAATGGAGCCTCATCACTTATGATGAGATCTAGGATAAGCCAGCCCAGCCAGGATCTCGATCTGTATATCTATCTGATTGTGGTCTAGTCCTCAATTTTGGGTTTCCCTCACTAATGTTTTTTTTTATTGTTGTAGCTTTTGAGGAATCCTAATTACTCAAATGAGAATCTAACTTTAATTATAGTTTATATACTTTAAATGCATTAAACAACACAATCCGATGTGTAAAAAGGAAGAAAAGAATTTTCAAGACCCAGCTAACTTGCATATTCCAATCGAGTACGTTCATGCATGCATGCATGCAGATCTTCATATGATGATTAGCTTGAATGTTGCATCTGCTTCGAATATTGCACACATGGCATGTTAAAGACCTTTTTCAGAAAGGTTTAGGGTTTAGAGTTTAGACCTTCTAAGCCTAGAGATGTCTGTCCGGATGTGTTAGAATCTTTGATTATGTGCTTTGATTCCTTTCCTCTTTTTAATTGATCGGTAAATTAGATCGGCGAGTCAGAAGTAAGGAGTAAGGATGCGAAGGGTAAAAAAAAACTGTACAAAAAGAAAAATACTATTAAATAAAAAAAAAAAAGTTTGAAGAGTTAGAAAAACATGTGCGATAGAATTGATAGAATTTGGAGATCAATGAATAAATAGATAATTTTAACTCAAAACTGTGTGAACATTTTTTTCCCCTAAGAGTTTCGTAAATATGAATCCTTTATATCTAAGGTAACAAAGAAGATGCAATGAAAAACCAAACTATGATTGAGTTTTTTTTTTATTAAACTGTTATAGAGTTATTAAATTTCACAAGATTACAATATGTATATAAAATAAAAGAATACTTATTCTCTGATTTGAATCTGATTTTGTGCACACTTTTTAATGAATGTATATATGATACTTTAATTTTTATTATTAATTAATTTAGGATGTTACATAATGTTGGTGAAGATTTTAAACATAGATGATAAATGGATCATCTGTTAAGTAATCAACCAATTAAATGAATATTTCAAATATACACGTGTATATAATTAGACTCGTTTGATCCATTAGATCGGTAATCCTCGTGAAATTTAACAGCTCATATTGCAAAGGAATTGGCAATTTCCTTGGAAATTTTCGTTAATGCAAATTAAACACAGTACTAGAATTACTATGTTTTAGTATATTTGGGGAACGGGAGACAACTAATAAATGTGGGTCCAACAGAATCTAATGACTGACAAGCCAAAAACACTATGATTGTTAAGCGTGTAATTTGTTCGAGACTTAAAAAGTGACATGCAAGATTTCTGTTGACCGACCAAGAGAAGAGAAAAAGCTATTTTTGCATGGCGATTCTGATTTTGATTTTGCTTTTGAGTTTGATTCAACGGAGGAAAGATGTCTTTAATTTTTCGCTTTATAGAAGAGCAAATCAAGAAAAATAAAGCAATTTTTGAAAGGACTAAAATTTTTGTTCTTTTTTATTACTTCAATCTAAAGAAAGGGATACACAGTAATTTTGTACTAAGTTATAATTTGAATACAGAGAGATTTTTCTAGGTTGATGAGCTTAATTACGTACTTCTATAGTTTTAAGTATGAAATCTACTACAAAAGTTTTTGTAAATTGTAATTCATGCATGGAAGTATATGATATCTTCGTCGTTTGTTGTTATTTTAGATAGTAAGAATCTTTCGATATTTGGGTTCTTATTAATCGTCCTGTTTGTCGGATGCATGGAGGTACACAAATCTCTAGAAAGTTACTTGGCATAAACACACACTGATCATGATCACCCTCTAGGCTAATCTAGCTTTCTAGCTAGCAAGCAGAAGTTAATTAATAATTATTATTATTACTTCGATTTTGATACTCTTTTGATGAATTTGATTCTGAATCATCTGCACATTCTTTAGATCAATATTGGGTGGTCAAGAATATATTAAAGAGTACTTACTGGATTTTGGAGCTATTAGTTTGAACAATTTGAAATATTATCTGTAGGGTAGGCAGGCAAGACTCACTAATTAATTAATCAAATTCAATATGTGTTTGATATGATGAGAAAGAAGGTCACAACAACAACAATAATATGATCTGTGATGATGACAGAGAGTACTGGTGTATGTACTGCTGATGAACTGAGATGATTGATCATCAGCAACAACACCAACCAGATGCCTGCATGCCAGGTATATAAATAGATTCGTTGATGATTAAAGGCATATACATATCTATCTATAACATCTCTATACAAATGTTTTGAAATGAGTCAAATGACCCAAGTTATTGACTGTTTTCGAGGATGTGTAATTTTAATCCATTTTATTACTCCCACTATTTCACACAACAGACTTGTTTTACTATTTCGGGTTATAGGCCATTTTGTTCAACAAGTAAATTACGATTTAAACTAAATTCAGGTCATTGGTATCTGGCAGATTGGTATCACTATTCACTATGATTGTTTCACCCATAGACATTAACCATCGAATCAAATTTAAAATTTAAAATAGAGTAAGAATACCTCTTGAATTTTTCTTTTAATCGATTAAGAATTTATAATACACTTACTGCTTCCGCTTTGGTTTGTGAAAATATCACTTTTTCTGTGGTGGTGTGTAGGTATACGCTGGCCATCGGCTTTGGTTTGATATGATTTGAACAGACCGAGTACAGATTTTAAACTTGTATATCTCCATGCAGCCGATTCGATCATGCACTTTTTTTTCTCTCTAGTTAATGGTAGTGTGATTCACATACACTGAGAGAGTGAGTGCGGGACAGTGCCTCGTGATCGGAGAAGGACAGAGAGAGATCTGCATTTCATCATCTACTCTCCTACAATAAAAACATGGCATGGAAGAGTGTACTACTTAATTACTGTATAGGTATAGGATGTGCATCCAAGACTAATCACGTGCATGGATTGAGTGAGTGACTTACTTTTTGACTACCCAATGACCAACGCGACTCCCCCATATGCTTCTCTGACTTACTTTTTTTTTCTTTTTTTCTTTTTTTTGTTTCTTGAGCTAAGAATCCATCCATGTCTCTCTTAATTCATATCTGATCAGGAGTTTACATCATCTATCCTAGCTGGGGTTAATGTGCGTGTATATATATATATATATATAGTAGTTTTGTGAACTACTTACAACAACAACAGTACCTTGCTATATTTCATTTCATTTGGTTAAACAAAGTTAAAACCCTCAACCACACACTTATTCTGACTCTAAAACAAAACCCCATCTCATCATCATCGTTTCTCTGTTTTTCTACTGACTTCTTCTGTGATCCAGGTCCTTTTCTCTCTTTCCCAATCTCACCTTTTATGAATCTCTCTTAAAATTTCTCTATCTAGTAATACAACAACAACTAACAAGGACCGGGATCGTGAGTCTTTCTGACTACTGCTGACCAGTCTTTTGTCATCACCTAATCACAACACTACACCTAACCATCTTCTCATCATCACTTGAAAATCTGTCATACATTATTTTCAAAGTTTTAATGAATCCTCAGATCCTCAGTGATTAAATGTTATTGCACGTTCTCTTCTCAAAATACAATTTTCCATTACATATAAGGAGGTATTTCCAGTGCTTCTCTAGCTAGGTTAATTTCAAGCTATATACATTTCAATTACAAACCCTAGTACGTAAGTGATCTGCATCATCATCAATTTCTCTTATCATCAGTTGGGATTGTCTGTTGTTTTCAGATTTGTTACAATTTTTGCCCAAATATAGGAAAAAAGTAGATTGAGAAGTTGAAACAATTATAGGTATAAAGATTGATTGATCATGCAAAGGTGTAGTAGCAGTAATACTAGTTCTTACCAGCACTGCAGTCATCATCCAGTGGGTACATGTTCTTGCCGTTTCTATCATCCTCATCATCATCATCACCATAGTACTTCATCATCATCATCACATCAACCATCATCAGGAAATAAGAATCCTTTCACTATGTTATTCTCCTCATCCTCATCATCTACTAATCATAACAGAACTTGTAGCACTCAATATTCAAACCCAAACCAATATCAAAACAGTAAGTCCTTCATGATCAGCAATAATGAACAGGATTATCATTCATATCCAATCATCACTTCATCATCATCACCTTCTTCTACTGCAGTGGATTGTACACTCTCATTAGGAACTCCTTCTACTCGTAAAACTAATGTTATGATCGACAATCATAGGAAATCTACTTCTTGTTTAACATCATCATCAAAATATTGTAAGTCTTGGGATGTTTTTCAGCCCAACAGTAAGAATCATCATCAAGAACAGCAAAGACACACTTCATCGAATACACACAATATTAAGGATATCATCAGCCGAGGATATAATATTATCAACAGAGATCAGACCATTGGTCGAAGATGTGCAAACTGTGACACCACATCTACACCTCTATGGAGAAATGGACCTCGAGGTCCTAAGGTTAGCTTCTTAATTCATGTGACAGATATAATCTTGTTTCCATATATATAGGTGTTGTCAGCTGTACAGTACAAGGTTTTTCTAACATAATTTGATTATTGCATGCAGTCACTGTGTAACGCGTGTGGAATTCGATATAAGAAGGAAGAACGACGCGCCACTGCAAGCACAACCACCGGTACTACCAATGTGAATGTGAATGTTAACGGTGCAGTTGGAGAGGCGATAAGTCATCCTAATCATCAGTCATGGACGCCACATTACTCGCAGACTCAGCCAAAATTAAGTACTTCAACATATCCTACTTCATCAACGACTTCGCATTATCATGAATTCAGGTTCATCGGAGATGATGACCGTTATCATCATCTCTCCGACATTAGTACTAATAGCACTGGTGGTGGCGTTCCTAATTTCCTCTCATGGCGACAACCCACCTTTGTCCATCACTACACATAGGCAATGCATCAAATCATTGTCATAATGAGGATGATAATTCTGTCAGAGGTGTTCTTAATTTTCCATTTTCCCTCTAGCATCTCCTCAGAGAACAGTAGGTTTGTTCTTAACTTCATTAGTTAGTTTTGTGTTGTTCTGTTTTTGTATTTGGCGTCGAGATTTTGTTTGTTTAAATACAGTAATGTTCTAGCAATTTAGAAGCTGATCAAGAAGGATCTTCTTCACCAAAACAATGAGCAAAAGAGTAATGCATTGACTAAGTATAAAACCAAGTGATTGTACACAATCATACTAACAATTATAGATAAAAACCAATAAGCAGCACCTCAACGCAGGGTTCACTACTTAATTGCAGACTAACATAACAAGGGTTGACAAGCTCTTTTACTTCCTATTATATCTGTTTGATGAATGAATGAATGAATTGGAAAGGTTATAAAAGTCAAAAGACTGATTCAACTACTTTGGGTATCAGGCAAAGTTTGGGCCATCAACTTATGTGGCCTTCGAAACATGTTATGTTAGAAGCTCATGTTTATTGAGGAGTTGGGAGCTTAGAAACATGTTCTACTACCTTGGCTTATGTCTAGAAGAACGTCTCCTTCCTAGCATTCCATTCTCAGCCGAGCACATACTGTTCCGCCAATTGTATGACTAGACATCGAAGTACAAACTAACTAACTACTTGCAAACGTTTATGGTTTGGAAGCCTCAAGAACATGAGTTCGATAAAATGATTCATATGTGCACTGAAAATGCCTGTATACATAATTTCTTTGCCGTCAACATTTTGAACAATAGGAGGAACCCATTGTTAAAAACTTTTTAACATACAATATGAAACACAAAATGTGAGACAAAAAATAGAAGAACAAGAAAACTAAGACGCGAAACAGAGCTGGTGAAACTCAACAAATGATGGCAGATAAAAGAAAATTCCTAACAGTTTATATGCAAGAAAGGACGACGCAGAATAAGAATATCACTGAAGACTTCCCCCATAACCAAAAGAATATTTATCTGAAGGACCATTGAATTTCTTCTAGTGTTCTCCCCTTGGTCTCAGGTACCCATAGTGCCACAAATGCTACTGTGAAAGCGCTCACGATGGTGTAGAGAGTGAAGGTTCCTGTTTGTCACAGTGGAGTTGCCAATGTAATCAGATGAGAGAGAGGGAAGCCAACGTAGATGTGCAAGCATGCACGCGCGTGTGTGTGTGTGTGTGAGAGAGAGAGAGAGAGAGAGAGATCAACCTCCATTACTCCAATTCAGAAGCAAGTTCGCTGTCATTGTGATCACCCAAGATGTAAACCAATTCGCTAGTGTTGCAATACTACCAGCAAGACTCTTAATATTCACTGGAAGAATCTGTAATGACATTATCCTCGTATCAAAAGGGGGCCAGAAATCAACCAACATTGAAGTAACTATTAACTAAAAGATAAAATTAACGATATTATAGTTTGGTTCGAGCTCCACATTTCAATGCTTCATCCGGGAGGGGACCAAAAAAAGAAGTCAAAGAGAAGATGTGTACCTCGGACATTATAACCCATGGAATTGCTCCCACTCCTAGCGAAAAGGAAATAACAAAGGCCTGAAACAATATTACGATAAGTCAAACTAACGGATACAACATTACAAAACTAGAGGAGGGAAAGAGAGAAGATTGCACAAGAATTACATACCACGAGTCCAACAAGTGACAATATGCCCAAAACACTATAGAAATGAGAATCCTTGTCAATGACTTCCTACATCCCGAAGACAGAAAAACAGAAACACGATTCAGACTAGTTTTTACAACAGGCAATAAATATCTAAATGCTCGTCGAAGACATTAAGTCTAAGGCATTACTGACCTTCAAATAGAATGCAACTGAGACAAGGAGAAGACTGGCAGTCATTCCAGATGAGGACACCTGGCAAATTTTCAACATTATTCGATGATAAAAGTAAGTAGTTACACAAGACCATAAAAAAGTTGGGTTAGGACTAGAATGACAACTATCCTACTTTCAGTGCTGGTACACGTAAGAAATGACATAATTGGTTTTATAACCGTATAGATTTTCTGAACCAGGTTTTCAGCACCTTTCCTAGATTCAAAATTTCCTCTCATGGAAAACGTACCAATTTCACTCTTATCTTTCAGTACCCAAAAAGTCTATCAATCAGGAGACTCGTTGTTGGGTTAGCTTCACTGGATTTCAAGCACAAAACTCAGCTTTTTGCGTACTTACAATTAGAAGAAGCCGACGACCAGCTTTATCCACCAACCAAGTAGTAACTCCAGTTGCAATAACCTAAACACATGTAATGTTGTTTTTTTAACAAAAGTGCATACCATGAAGAAATAGATTGAGCGAATTAACAAATTAGCACATGTTGATGGAAATTATTTACATACCTGAACGACTCCAAGTCCACAAGTTGCCACATTACTTGATGAGACCCCTGGTTATATTGACGGCATTAGAATATATATTCTTTAATAAGAAAAACCGAAAAAAAGGCAGTTTGCAATATTTTATTCTCGTCATCTTCAAAAATTTAGCACTGACTTATCAGTGATCAGAATCCAGCCAAATATAAAGCTGAAGTGAACTAGCTATAACTCTGTTCCTTAAGTTGTAACATTGGTATTCCCAAGCATATATTTGTCAACAAAAAGGATTTCATTTTGAGACACCAATCTCTTGTTCTCTGGTACCAAGTCCCCATGGATTAGTCCTTTAGGGCTAAATTTCCAAACAATCTATGCACAATGCTCAGGCCTAGCACGGAGGCCACCTTGCGGTTTAATAATTAATTACATCAATGAAGCCTTAAGATGGCTAAACACCTGGAGTTATAAACTGTTAACAGGACGTAATACGCACTGGTTCTGAGATACTCCCACGTATTCTCAGGTGCCAATAATAGTACGCTTTCCATATTCCTATCTACTGAACTGAAAAATCATGTCAACTCAGTTTCAATCAGTAATACATGCAGAGATTACCAGCAGCTTTGAAAATATTACTGGAGTAGAACAGAATGCCATTTATTCCACTTAGCTGCTGAAGCACAAGTAACCCAATTCCTACCTGCAGCAGATCGTTCACCAAAGAAATTAGGTTCTGTGTTTTTGAACATGAGAAACTTAACTATAACAAAAATTAAAATCTACGGATGAAAAACCATTTAAATTACAATAATACCATGAGTGGGAACCAATATCTTCTTTGCTTCAGATCAGAGAAGCGGATTGCAGTTCTTCGAGTTGATGAAGTTTGTACAGACCTCTACATATTGAAAATCCCAAAGAAAATGTTACGAGTTACTAATAAAAATATCTTTCTCACACACCTTTATATGCCTCATCTGAACTGGTCATACAGATCAACACAAAACAAGAGACGCCAATAGACAATAGTACACTAATAAAGAAGAGAAACTCAGCCAGTACCTTTATTTCATTGACTTCAAGAGTAATGTCAGTATCCCATCCCCGTAAAACTTGTAAAGATGCTTCAAAGTCTTCCATCATTCCCATTTTTGCCTGCATATCAGGAAAGGAAACTGCATCAGAACTGAAACAAGAAATCATACCAGGTTAGCATGCATGATGTTCTCCTTCTTCTGCTTCGAAAAAAGATTGTGCATACCAGCCAGCGAGGGGACTCAGGGATGAAAAACAGCGCTGGGATTAAAATTGTACAAGGTATTATTCCTGCAAGTAAGAGGAGAACTTAACTTGTTAGGTACATCATCATTTTCAGTGGATACTGACATGGATTTCTTTGACAAAATACTATGGAAGTTCACGAACATGGGTATGAGGGTTTAACATTAAATTTAGCTATTCACGTTAATGTCGAAACAACACAGGCTGATAGCAGGTTCAGTTGATTAACTGAAATAAAGTAGTCTATCGAATTTCAAGGTACTTCAGATAGAGCCTGGTTATATGTGTGCTTTGATCAGCAGAGTAACTCCAAACACTCTAGAGAACAATCCATCAAGCTACATTAGGTATTCTAGCATCTCAAAAGAACCTCCCAAACATCCCAAGATACGATCAGTTATCTTGGGAATCTCTCACTAGTCGATGGTGTAAGAACCTAGGTATCAAACTCCTATTAAAATCATTTAAGCAGGCTTCGAGTGTATCATATTGCCTGTCACCTCGTATAAGATGCCTTTTAAGAATTTAGATAGCACAGAGTTCAGCTATGAACACGGAGCATCTCCTATTGGCTTAATACACTAAAGATATAACTGATCCTATATCACTTTCAAAAGTTCAACCAAGAAACTTCCATACTTAACTTATTTGGGTAGAAAAAAACAATGTTGGAAAAGAATAATCAATATGTTTTAGACTCCAAAAAGTTAGTGAGCTTTGGGGCTTACCCATAACTGCCAGCACTCTCCATTCAACAAATAATCCCAAGACATAAGCCAACAATATTCCGATTGTGACAGAAAGCTAGGCACAGCACAGGAGAAGAAAAAAAAAGAGAGAGAAAGAATTAAGCCTTGGTGATGTGATAAGATCTTAAGTTAATAATAAGCAAAGTTAAAGTCCACAGGGTTCAAGTTAGGAAGCAGCAAACATGACGAACCTGATTGACTGATCCAAGACTACCTCTCATATCCTGAGGGGCTATCTCTGCTATATAAACAGGCACCTAGCAAATTATAAACAAACCAAATAACTTTGAGGATTCCCATATTCAAAAAATGAAGACATAAACAAACTTATATTGGAAAATCACCACGTAGGAAATGACTCCCACGCCAAATCCTTCCAATAACCTTCCCATGTATAAAAACGATGAATCCTGCATAAATGGCAAGCAGAGTAAAATGAGATATGGGAATGAGCATCCAACTGTACTTCCCTAGAAACAAAACAAGAAAAATAATATCTAAAAACTGAACTCACTTTGGCAAATGAAATGGCTAGCCAACCGATGATATTAGGAATGGATGCAATCATCAATGACTGCAACTCAATTCAACTCAAGTTAGTTCAGCTCAACTCAGCTCAATAGAATACCCATGATTTTCACAACAAAGAAACAGAATTAAACGAAAAATAGAGTCATAGCTACCCCTTTTCTGCCAATATACTCGGCAATCTGACCACTAGCAATAGCTCCAACCATGGCACCCACATTTGATAAAGAACCAAAAACCGAAAACTGCCAGATAATAAAACAACACGTTGTCAAAACTTCATCTCCAACTAATCAAAGAAAACTGAAAAAAATTCAAACAAATTTCTTACCTCTGAAATTGTTAGTCCAAGATCTCGAATAATGTCATCCTGTGTAGGAGAAGAATATCCTCCCTAGTTTTTATAGAGAAACAAATCAATTAATCAATCAAAAACAATTGAGCAAGTAATAGTATATAATGATGAATTAGGGTTCATTATTTACCGTGAAACCAAACTGAATTGGACCTAAAGCAACAATCAGAACACAAAGAACAACAGAAACTGAACCATCACGCATCATAGCAGAAGATCCAATTTTCTCCATCATACTAGATTGTCTTGATCCCATTCTATACCAACTTCCAGTATGTAGAAATGGTTTCCGCAAATCCTTTCCATCTTCACTATCTTCTCTGAAACTCATCTTTTCGTTAATTTCAGAGAAAACTAGTAGTAATAATAATAATAACTACAGAAAATGAATTCCTATTCCTCAATAATAGAATTCAATTCAATAGTTAGGGTTTAACGTGATCTTTCTTGAAAATGAAAAATCATCATTACATTAACAGAGATTTGAAAAGAGAGAAGAAGAAGAAGAAGAGCCTTAGGATTTGAAGGGTGTTGATGAATGATGGCAGAGATGAGGAGCAGGAGGAGGAAGAGGACCACGTTAGGACAAAATCGTCAATGCACACACAGGTATTGTCCAGATAGATATTTCGTGTCAAGATCTTTTCATATAGCCCGCCCCTTCGATCATTATATAAGTATTATCTAATACATACTGACGTGTATAATATTTTACAGCGTAGTATTAATCCTTTAACACGTGTAATCTAATTTTCATATACGGTGTATATAAGTTTAAACCATATCGTAGGTCGCATCCACGTTTCTCTTTCTTTTATGTTGGTTGAATATAACGAAACGACGTGGCAACCGTATGATCCATGATCCACATTTCTTTGTTTTAGCTGTACTATACGATAAGAAAAAGAGTTATAATAATAGAGTGTATGTACTATTTTTCATTCACACTCTTTCCTTTATTAAGAGATAAGATTGACTACTTAGAAAAGAGAATACATATAATCTGGTTTTTGTGTGGATTCAGTATTACTTCTTAATTAGTGTAGATTTCTAAAATCAAATCAAGGATTTTCTGTGGTGCTCACACTTTCATGTTTATACGTCTTTTGGAATAGTCTTGCACATCTAAAATAGAAAAGGCAAATCACACTATTAATGCCATCTTTTGGAAGTAGATTACCCCAAAGCATCCTGCTCTTTAGCCGAGTCAAGAAACACTTTGGTAGATGAATATGATTAATGCCAAACTAAAATTTCAATTTCTATTATTAATTAGTTTTTGTCACATGCTGATGGAAAGAAGCCTACTGTTTGATAGTTGAGTTTGTGATAGAGGTGAATAAACAAGAAGAGAATCAATTACTCTTCCACCTCTTCCGGAGTTTGGCTCTAATCTACTACCTAAACGAGTGTTGGTGAATATCAATGTCAGCTGGTCACATATTACAACAAGTCGGTAGGTGTAGTGTGTGTCTAAGACCTCACATCTCGTCTCTATTCTTAAAACATAAACTAAACGTGCTTGATTTCGAATTAGTTTGTACCCTGAACATGGAAACAAAAGTGTTGCGCATGTGCGGTAATGTTTTTCTTCGTTTGGTCTTTTATATCTAAGACACAAATAGGGCCTTGACAGTTGTAAGGGAAGGGTTAATACCACTTGTTTTTGTGTGATATCTAAAAATCTAATAACTACTCCTTTCATTTATAAAAAATAGACAAGATTTTTATTTAAGTGTATGTTAAAAAAATAGACAGATTTCTATACACAATATATTAAATATTATAATTTTATTGTTTTGTCCATAATGTGGACACATCTCTTTTTTAACAAGTTAAAGCGTTCACAGTCATCAGACCATTACCAAATATCAAAGAGTAAAAAATTTACTCTTTGATCCGTCCTAAACGTAGCGGGTTAACGAGTAAAATTGATTGGGCGGTTGTCTAACCTAACGCTTGTAGTTGACGGACGTGTGGGTATACATTTGTTGAGACGGGCGTACGTCTAAGAAAACGCTTGCGTAGGGCGGACATTTGGCTGAACGCTTGATAGGAGACGTTAACGAAAAGTACGCCTGATGATAGAGGCACCCCTATACGCATGCCCCAGAGACAGGCACTTTCTTAGACGAACGTCTGATGGGGCGGTTTCATAGCTATACGTCCGTCATTTTTCTAACACGTGCAGCTGGTACGTGTTTCAGCTGAGATGGGCGCACGCTTAGACATCCGCTTGAAGCATCAAGCACTTCCCTAGCAGAACGCCCGTCTCACCAGGCGGGGGATAGATGAACGTCTGATAAATTATGTTTAAATTAACATTGTAACTAGCTTGTATCTTGTATTAGTAACTTAGTAGGCGTTAACCTAGCTTGAATTTGAATTAATCTAGCTTGAACTAATTTAATCAGGCGTTAATCTTAAACGCTTGAAACAATGGTTTAATTAGCTAACTTGAACTAACTTGAATTAACTAACTTGAACTAGTATCTTAGTAACTTTTAGATTTTGAATTAATAAACGTGTGCCTACTTAAACGCTTGAAACAATGATTTAATTAACTAACTTGAACTAATTTGAATTAACTAACTTGAACTAGTATAGTGACTTTTAGATTTTGAATTAATGGACGTGTGCCTACTTAAACGCCTGAAACAATGGTAAATGGATAAAAATAGTAAGCGTTAGTCTAGCCGAACGATTCATATACATGTGCAGTCTTACGCGCATGCCCACTACAAGCGTTAATCCAGCCGAACACCTAATACGGGCGTTATTTCAGTTTAACGTTTGATTTCGAGCGTGTGTCTGGCGTTACGTTTGACGAGGCGTTCTCTTGGATGACCGTCTGATGGGGCGGAGTTTTGGTTAACGCCCGTGTTTTGAAACGTAATCCTAGATGCACGCCTGTCACCAGACGGAGACCTACATGCACGCCTAGAATCAGACGGTTCACTACACGACCGCGCGACTATCACTCGTTTGGTCCGGATTTCAGACCATTTTTTATCGTGAACAGTGTAAAACCGGACCATCGACTATTAGTGCTCGTCCCATTGTGGTTGGCTTTTGACGGACCAAAGACCAAATATGGGTTTGGTCCGTCTTATAGTCCAACGACTGTGGACGCTCTTAGAGCATCCACAATAACACGAGCATACCAAAGAGCATAACCCAAATTTGTTTGCTCTTTGGTCCACCCGTAACACAACGGTTTTCGACCTAAATATGCTCATACGTTCTTCTAACCAGACGCTTGTCATTGGGCGTAATTCTAGCTGAACGTTAGATGGAACAGACGTCTTGCTGGTGTAACGCATTGGTGTTGGGAGTAGATTTGGGTAACGCTTCATTTTAGACGCTACACTAAGAAACGCCTGGAACCAGACGCACTTCTATTGGAACGTTGCAGACTCATACGTTGTCTTAACCAAACGTATGTTTAAGCGTCAACACAAAGTAGCGTCTCTTATCCAAGCGTAGTCATATGGGAACGTATGGAAATTGAGCGTTGTCTTGTGTAGACGTTTAGTCATAGACGTCATCCCAGTCAAACACCGAAATCACAAACGCTCCCTTATAAGAACACCCATATATGAAACGTTCCCTTACATAAACGTTAGGAAACCTGGAATTTGTTCATATTGAAATTTTCCTAAACGTTCCCTTACATGAACGTTGGGCCTAAACGTTACCAAATATTGGCCTACTTCTCGCGTTTAACCTTTTAACATTCCCAAATGTTGGCCTAAGCGTTTAAGTAATAGAACGTTCATCTAAGTGAACATTTGCATTACTTATATGTTAGGATAACTGTAGGATAACATTTGCATTAAGTGAACGTTCCCAAATGTTGGCCTAAACGTTTAGCAAATGCTAGGATAACGTTTATAGCAACATTTTTTAGCAACGCCTGGTTCCCTTGCTATGCACGTTCCTTTAAATGGACTTCTGGTTCACCGGCGCAAGTGTATGATAACGTCTGAACTATAGGCGTCGTCTTAGAAAGACGTATGCTTCCCCGGCGCTCTGTTAAGGGAGGGTGTGTTGTCCGGCGTCTTGTTAAGAGGACGCCTGATATACAGGCGCTATTGCAATGGAACGTTTGAACCAGGCGTACATTTGGGTTGTGCTTCTCCAATGAGTGTTGTGTTAATGTAGCGTTACATCATACGCATTCTTGTGTGGCCGTTTCGTCAGGCGTCGCTCAACTACTGCTTCCGTGTTTGAGAATGATGTCTTACGAGAACGTCTGGGTTCGAACGTCTTCTTAACATAATGTTTCGTTGTTAAAGCTACACCAGAACAACGCCTGAGTGTATATAGGTTTGGTCCATTTTTGGGACCAAATTTGTTCTCGAACAGTGTTTTTCCTAGACCAATTACCATTTAAACTCGCCCGTTGTGCCTCAAATTTGGAGACCAAAGACCAAATATATGGTTTGGTCTTTGGTTTGGTCGTCCGTTGAGTTGCTCTTAGGGGACCATTTTTTTCTCATGTTTTTCTCTTTAAAATATCAAGGGTACCACTTTTTTTATGAAGGATAATTTAGGAAAAAACATGAAAAAATAGTTTAAATGATTGGTTTTCTTATTTCTTGTGCAAAACCAAACAAGTCTATTTATTAGAAACGGAGGGAGTATATCTTTGCATGTATAAAAAAGGATTTGACTGTGAAGTAAATGGACACACAAGGATTAACGTGGTTTAGTATGTTTACCTATAGCTACATAGAGAAATATTTTGGTTTATATTGATATGGAAGATTACAAGTCTTAAAGATCAAACCTTACACCCCTTGCTCAAGAACTCTCTTCGTCACAATGTATGCCTAACTCTTTGTCTCTCAAAAAAATAGAACCCCTTCTTTAGTGGTTAAGCCCAATATTTATAGACACAAGCAGGATACAACTAGAGTTACGGTATTGAGCTAGTACATCTCATTTGAGTTGTTGTGATCCAGGCCTGACTCCCGAAGATTCTATAATTCAGCCCCGATATTGTCCCACTCTGTTTAACCCATTGTTCATCTTCTTTGTCCTTCTCAGTTTTATTAATTGTCTTGTCTGCTCTTTAGAACTAGGTCGTTCATTTTTTTAGCTTATTTCCACGTGTCTCTATCCTGTTTAGTGGCGGTAGATATCTTGAATACTGCACTTAGACAAAATATTCTTATTCAGTGTTTCTCGCCCTTCGCTTATTACCTTCCCAAATTCATACACGTGGTCTTAGATATTTTACCACTACATTTTTTATCATTTCTTTTTATCTCATCCGAGGGTGAGATGGGAGAAACTTTTCGTCTTACTCGGGTAATTAACCGTCTCCACCTCTACTTGTAATTGCCACGTCTTCTACTCCCCCACTAATTTCACACTTTATGACCCATTACCTCCTCAAGCGGTTGTCATTTCTTTTCGAAATTTTCCCTCTTTATATATGATTTTTTTTTGGGTTTTGCATCATTTTCCAAAAGTCCACTTTTGTTTGTTATTCTCCTTCCATTGTTTCTCCGCCATTGAAGCTCTGTCAAGAAATATTTCTTGTCTTCAAAATTATCATCTTCTTTGCAACTGTTTTGCTCTTGTTTTCTTCAACTTTTCCTCTTTCATGTTGATGTTTTTCATCAACTTCACTTATCATCATGTCAGGAAAGCGATTATCTCCAGGCTTTGCTTACACCAGTAAGAAGTATGTGGATTATTTATTCTCTTAGAAATAGTTTATACTTCTTGATAATATGTTTCCTTCTTGTGCTTCTTCCCATTATGTTGGTAATATAAAATGGTTTAATTTTTCCTGATAATGCTCTTTTTTTTAGGTTACAAGGTTACTGACAAGAATTTTCAGTCGCGATATTTCGTTGAAGATAAGTACCCTAGTGACTCTCAGTTCATTACCAACCTCAAGGCCGATACCAACTTCAAAACTTTGAAGTAACCTTACTCGTTGGCCAAAAAGGGTGTAATGACCTGACCCTCCACTGATATTGTCTCCACTTAGCCACTGTGGTCATCCAACAGTGTGGGGTTTTTAACAGACACCGTTGCGGTCATCCAGCAACAGCTTCCTTGGAGGTCAACGGTCCTTGGATTGATCCCAGCCCGAGCACGCTTAACTGCATAGTTTTTTGCCAACTATGGAGCCAATTATGCTGAAAATACCTCGATGTTAGCAAAGGACAAACCATTACCAATATTTCATTCGACAAACCTTACCTGTCGAATTAGGGTATAATAGGCGGTCTCTATAAGTGGAGACATTCAAGAATTTTCCCCATGCTTCAGACTACGCGATTGTGACTAAGGGTCAATTGGATAATTTCCTCTGATTGGCCCTATATCACCCTTCTCACCATTTTATGTATGATATTTTGTCTCAGTGCTCACTATCTCATGCTCTAGGACAATACACCGGCAAATGGTACCGCTTCATCCCGGAGTGGGAAAAGAGAAGCAAGGGTCCGTGTAACCCCAGTGAGCACTACACCTACCACTCATCTCAGTCTTTCGACTACATAGTCCAGTGCTTCCTTGACAACTACAAGGATTTTACTCCTTCAACTAGATCATTTGTTGGTTTTCGTTTGGACCGCTGGGAGTTTGGACTTTTCCATAAGGTGCCTGAGTCCGACAAGGTAACCAACAAGCACCTTGGCCATACTAATGATCCAGTATGAATGAAAACTCCTTTGGCCATCCGTGGACCGTTAATCCATGATCAGAATCCACCTCATGTGGTAGATGGTCACACCCTTATCAGCCTTGGGTGTTGAACATGGTATGATATTTTCCTTAAAAGGAATTGTTTTTTATTTTTCTTTTTTTGACTTTTCTCCGGGGCCTAAATTAATTTCTTTTCTTTTTTCATGGAGATGTGAAGGAGCCCAAGAAAATGAGTGGTTCTGAAGTTGGCGGTGGCTCCCACGATGCTAAGGTAACAAATATTTGACTTTCTTTTTGCTTTATTGTTTCATTATATGATCTGCTGCTATTTGTTGGGTAAGAATCGAGAGGCGTTTTTTACAGAAGCACAAATCAGTTGTGCCCCCAGAGGGCGAGGAAGAAAAGACAATTGATTTTAAAGTTGAGGATGACGTGCCCCTGAATCAAGTAATTCCATATAAGGCTGAGACCGATATAGTTATCCCCATTCCGTTGATGCAGGTGAACATGTCCGACATTTAAGATGTCGAAAAGGGTTCTGCTAATGATGGCGCAATGGGTGGCTCCGAGGTTGAGGAGGTAAACCTTGATGGAAAGAAGGACGGAGCCGATGAGCCTCTGGTTGAAGGTAACTCGGGGGACCAATTATATTCCCCTCAGAGAACTACCCCCCCCCCCCCCCCCAAGTCCCATGATTCTCGGGGAAAAGGAGTGGCTAAATCCTCTAGTTCAGGGGATACCTCCCTCATATTCAGTGGGACCATTTGTCGATCTCTGAGTATCTTAGCCTTCTCTTCATTCGTTATTTAGTGTTTTTCATCCATGATGGGATCTCTGCCGTCGCAAGACCCTCTTTTCCATCAAGCTATGGTGACATTGATAAGTTGTTTTCTTCGTTTTCCTTGCTTCCTCATGTCCATTGTGCCCCTGTGTTTTGACCTTTGTTTCCTTGGTTGTAAGGAACAATTACCAACGCTATTTGTTGGGTGCCTATGAATATGTTCATGTTAGGAGCCTGTTACTGGAGAAAGAGCTGGAACAAGAGAATGAGAGGGCCCGAAAGATGGATTAGGAATTCTCCACTCATGTTAGTAACTACTTATGTTGCTTTTGTTTCTTTTCTTATCTTCTTTTCTTTTTGCTCGCAGCCTTCCCCTGTCAGATGTGTCATAAGACCTAGTTTTTGGTGGTAGCCACCATTGAACATCTAGAGGTCAATGTTGTAGAAAATATCGATTTTGCCGTCAATACCTCCAAGTAAAGCATATAGATATAAATAACTTATATCAAAGGTTATTTAATAAGGATACCAAGATCGATCGCCTATAAGTTGATCTTGAGACCTCCCGACATCTAGCAGGTAATCGTCGGCTCATGATTGATGCATTGGAAGATAGGCGCTCATTTCTGGAGTTGAAGGTTCGGAACTTCAACATTGACAGGTCTAGATTGAACCATTGGGAAGACAATGCCACAATTTCCTTTAAACATGTGGAGCAGGAGCGATTACGTCATGATCAGAGAACTCGGGAATTGACTCAGGACCAGGAAGAATTAGAGATGTGTGCAACAATTATATGAGCATTATAATGCCGATATGGAGAAACATATGAAGACTTGCCCCTCTAGCTCTGAGATGGATCTGGCTGAAAAGTTTAGTGCTTTAGATATTGCCAGAATTCATGCCGAAGAGAATGTTACACTTGTTTTTCTAAGCTTGAAGGTCATTTTTTCTCTTAGCTATTTTATTCATGAGACCCGAACTTGATATTAATGTTTTTTTTTCTAATGTCGCAGTTAAACAAAAAAAGGTTCGGGATTTGGGGTACGAGATCTCGCGCCTTCAAGAGAGGGATACTCGTATATCTGGGGAGATGGAGCAGATCTAGTGCCTTCAGGTAGTATTATTTAGATAGGTATGAATACAAATGATTATTTGGTCAAATATCTTCAAATATTGATAAATAATATTAAATTATTATTAAGATAAAGATGAATCCAGATGGATATTAAAGTAGATATATGTTTTAAGATAGAAATAAAACAAGGTGGTTATAAAAGATAGCTACAAATCTATGTTAACTACATTTTATGCACCTTATAAATAGAGATTGAATTCATACACATTCTCTGATCATATTCTCATCCAAAAACTAATAAGATCTTTCTTTCTTTTTAGGACATTGGAGCACATTTGCAGCCCCTCTATTAATCTGAAATTACTGGAGTGTTGTGATTACAGAATGCTAATAATGAAGCGTTGTAAGAATTCAAAGTTCACCATCAATCTAATACATATTTGAATGAGTATTAAATTAATATTTTCATGCCGACGTTATGTCCCAATAAAAAATGTGTATCATTAAGTATGAGAAAAATCAAACCAATGGATAGGGAATAAGCTAAATCCTTATTAATCCTTAATGTTAATGCAGATTTTTTAAGTGGAAACAAAAGGAATAAGGGAAGGACTCATTTTCATACCGGGAAAATAGTTAGCCGACGACATAAGTCGAGTAACTATACTCTTTTCGATCACTTATCTAATTTTCTTGTTTACCACTAGCCTTGACCTTTCATAATTTTTTTACGCTGTGGAATTTAAGGGATTCATTCCCTTTTAATAGATTTCTCACTCGAGATGATTTAAACAAACATAGTTTTATAAGAAAACAACATCCTATATATAAAGGCGTATTTCCTTCGAAGTGGAGAGTGGTGCATCCACGAGGTCCACCACCCAACTGTTAAAGGGGTTAATCCCAGACCCTCCACCTCTGCTTTTATTCGGTTTAAAAGAACATAAAGGAGTAACACTAGATTGTTCTAAATCGTTTTATTCATCTTAATATGTTGCATCTGAGACGGTGACACACAAGTTATTTTTAATAAATTTTGCTTGTTTTTTGTTATAGCGGAACAACAATTGGCTTGCTACTATGTGTTTTAATTGAAATTCATCAAAGATATACAAAATTGTCTTTTTTTTATCAATTTTATTGATTTTAGTGTTTGTATTATTTAATTTTGGAAAATTTATCATTGTTATAATTGATACATCAATAAGGAATTTTAATCACGAAGGATGTTATACGAGCAAAATCTATTGATAAAAATATGGTGTTGTAATCTTGGAATCTAAAATGCGGTAATCGGTAAAGATGTTGCAGTTCAAAAGCTTTTATTCTATAATATTGTGTTGAGAATATGTTTGGTATCGAATGTTATAGCGGGTGATTTAAACTAATAATCAGGAAGCGTATAACGTCCTGAAATCGGTCAGTAGTTATGGACTAGTCAAACGATATCTACATCGCGTAATGATATGACTAATTGAATTTGAAAACCAAATATGAAATCAATATAATGATAATTTGAGTAATGTACTGGGACCATTAGATAGATATCGAAAAAAGTACACAAAAGCATATATTAAAACGCGTCATTCAGACACCGAGCGAGATCGATGTGAGTACAAGAAATTCAAGTGCAGATTTTGATTGAAATCAATAGATTTTGACTGGCATTACTATGGGTTAAAATCCAAACATTAAGTAGAATATTAGGTAAGCCCATAATCAAAACCAAAGATAAAATAAATATGTAAAATAAGTGCGCTTGATCATATAATGAAAAACAATCAATTTTATTATTCAAATTATGTATTTAGTTTATGATGGACCTAAAAATGTTCATGAAGTCGCTTCAATATCACCACCGCCACTAATTTTCAGATTAGACATCAATACGAAAATAATCATATCTCACTCAATTTTAATTCAAATTTAACAAAGTATATCTCCATGGAAAGATGAAAGCCTCATCTACAGTTCTCATGTTCTATTCCATAACTAATTCACAATAAGGTATCGATAATTACCTCCAAAAGTACACCAATAACACATAAAATCATAATCATCGTAACATTAAGATTTTGATTGTTCATCAACTACCATACTCATTATTTACTTAATATGGAATCAGTTAGAAAAGCCGTTATGGGTTAATAATTCATATCACAATAATCACCATCATCTCCATCACCATGAATAAATTCCTTTAATTTCTAAACTATTATCACTATTTTCTTCTCGTCGTTAACATTATCATTTGACAAGGAAGATCCTCGGATAATATTTATTTAACATTTTTCAATCACAATGACCTTTAAGGTACAACTTGCAATAAATTTAAGAGATATTTAGATTTAGGTCCCCAATTTGTGACCAATATTATATTGGGATCCTAGAAAATCTTAAATTAGAGTTTAAATGACAGGACTCAAGTTGACCACGTTGACAGTCAGAAAAAATTTAGGTAGAGTTATTTACTTATTTACTAACTCTACCATTTTAGTTTTTGTTCGAGACTTATGTGGTTAAAAATCATCCATTAAAGAAAGATTGAGATTCACCCATGTGAGGTAACTTTTTCCAAATGAAATTCACTATCCACATTCACAAATACACCATTTTTTACAGCAAGAACCAAATTACTTCAATATTTCCCATTCCCGTAAAATATAAACCTCCAATCCAAACAGTTACACAATATTTAAACGAAACCCACGCACAATAATTACTAAATTCCCAGAACAAACATATAAATTTAAAGCATTTTTTAAAAAAATATTCAAAAAAATTATAGTTTATGGTTTTACTTAGTGGCATCATATCCAACTTTAAGTGTCAATCTGAATCCAATTCCACTGTCAAGAACTTCACAGTACCCCAATTTACCTCAAATGCTTCAAGTTATTAGTTAGCTTTAGTTGCATACCCAATAAACGAATCTTTCCAAAGCTTCTTTATATGTTTCAAAATTTGTGTAATTCGAGGCTTATTGTATTGATTAAAAGGTCTGTTTTCCACCGAGTATATGCTATTCTAAACTTTCAAACCATTAAAAAAACAAAAACCTATTATCAGATTTGCTGAAACAATGATCGAAGTTTTTGGGTAGAGTCACAATTGTAGTTTTTTCATATGTAATTTCTTTTAGTTTGAGGTTTTGGAAAGAGACTTTAGGGTCACATAAGTATGGTTTTAAAGGGTATTCGAGAGATTTAGTGAGTGATGGAATTTGGGAGAGTGAATTCATGACAACCACCATTGCTCTTTGAGCTTTCACTGGATGAAATCAACTATTTTTCTGCAAGGTTTCACACATGTGTCGCACATGAGTGTAAAATAGATATTTGGAGAAATTTAGCATAAGGGTTACTGACGGGATTAAGTAAATAAAAATTAATTTAAAAATTAAATTATTTTACTAACAATCAAATCAACTACGTTCATGTGACCCAAACTCTTAATTTCAAACTTTATGGGACCCAAACACAACATCGGCCATATAGTTGGGATCCAAAGTCTAAATACCTCTTACTTTAATCATATTAGTCAATCAAATATAATGTAAAACTAAAAGTAAAACAGGAAAACCGCACTTGTAAAAAAGCCATGGGACTTCTTCCAGTTTGAACGCATACCAAACTAATTCGTTACAACGCTAGCCTACTATCAGAGTTCAGACTGGACATAACTGAGACACAATAAAACCTCTAAGATACCTTGCTTCAGCCCTATCTGACGTCATTTACATGCCTAAGAGTTGCTCCGCAGTCTTTCGTGATCGTTACCTTGCCTCCAATATGATGACTAATTGATTTTCTTTTAGGTGTAAAATCAAAATAACATAAATCTCCCTCAAACTTAGAAAAATCTAAGTCAAATTAGGGTAGATACTCTCCAGAACTATTAGATACATAATCAAGTCTATCTCACTAGAATATCAATCTTCAATCAAGTCTTAAATGAATTTTGTGGAATCTTTTACGATTAACAAAAGTTGTTACAAGATCGAGTTTGAAGTTTTACCAAATTTTGTATTTGATCAATAATTCTTGAATGGCCTTACAACGTAAAAGAATGACCTTATAATAGAAAATAATTATATGAGAAATCAAATCAAAATATAGGTTACAAAACTATCAAAACGATACTTGTGCTTCACGATCCCCAAGTGAAGTCTCCAAAGTCCAACCATTTATTCTCAAATAACCTTCGGTGATGGATGACAACCTTTGTACAAAAAAAAACACAACGTATAAGGGATTGAGTTCTTGTGTTGTAGGATGCCTCCAATTTATAGTAGATGTTCAAGGCTAGGATGCTTAAGATGTAAGAAATACATTTCATGCAACCTAAGTAATATCAATGTTGCTAAGTTTAAGTTCTTTCCTTGGATATATAAGAAGTTTGTTTCCTTAGTTAGTACTTACTTGCATTGAGGTTCTTTCTTTAGGTCGAAGTATGGAAAAAAATTAAGCGTCAAGTAATTACCATAAGTAAGTTATTTCTAAATATTACTTCGAACTGCTATAACTAGGTGTATGCATACGAAGTTGCAATTGCCTGAATTATGATCCAAACTTGCATCTCAACTTTGATTAATTCTTAGAAATAACAAATAACTTTACCACAAAGTATTATGCTAAGAATATCAATTCACAAGCGTATATGGATAACAGGTGCAACCATCACAACCAAAACTAGAATCTTCAGAGCAGCTAATGCTGAAGAAGCAGAAACATTGGCTTTTCTTCAAGCAACTTACTGGGCAAAGGATATGTGTTTAATAGATCTTTGGGTGGAAGGAGATTGCGAAAGAATAATTGGATGTATAAAAGGGAATGTTTCAACAATTCAATCGAGAAACCAAGCAATGACTATTGAAGCCTTACAAATCTTGGAAACATATGATCACATTTTATTTATTTTTAATCCATAAAACAAGTAATAGAATCGCAAATAGCTTATCCAAAGGCAAGAAAGAATTATCTTAGTCATCAGTGGAACATAATGTATTTCTTTTAAATGCTTTGTTTTAGACAAACAAAACTTAGATCCTACAATACTTTCCTTTCGGTTTAGTTTATTTTCGATTTCTCAAATTAGGGGACCAAATCTGTTGGAGGATACTTGTACTTCAGACTGTGACACTGAAATAGGGGACTCCAACAGGTTCATACGCCCTTTGTAGTCTCTTTTGTTTTATTAATACGATAACTAATTCACAAAAAATAAAATAATCAGAAGTGTGTCTAAAGTTTGCCTTGATAATAAAGATGTAACAATTGCCAATAATAGTTTTTTTTTAATGTTTTACACTTTACGTTCACCAACCCAAGTATCTGGATTCGTGAATTCAGGATGAAAAAATATCTGGGAGAAGTTTTCGATTTATGTTCGTGAAGTGTCTAGGAAGAACTTTTCTTATTTAGGTTCGCGAACTTAAGAAACTAGTTTCACGAACCTAAGAAAAAAGGCATCATTAGAAATTCTACAGGTTTAGGTTCGTGAGCTCAAGTGAACAAAAGTCATCAATAAAAAAACTACATGATTAGGTTCACGAAATCAAATGTTGGGTTTGCGAGTTTATGTTCTTTAAAACCCATATGAGTTTTTTTTCTTTAACTTAGTTTTGAATTTCAACAAGCAAGAGCTTAAATTGGAAACTTTACTAGACTTAACAAATGCTTGCTAGTCCGTGACGAGTTCCTTTTTTGTAATCCATTAAATACTAAAGTCTTTGACTTTTCTATGATAGATATATAAAAAGGGAAAAGAGTCCAAAAGGAAAATCAATTTTCGTTATTAACCTTTAATGAAATTCTTCAATAATACCTTCGTGTAAACTTTAATCCCTAGTCTTCAAGGGTATCTTGAGTGAATCCTAAAACTCTACTACCTAATCTAATCTAGTTCGAAACTAACTTTATTAGACTACAAATCAATAAATAATTTTGGCAACTAAAATATGATAATATACTTGACATACCAACACCTTGAGTTCAATCAAGATTTTACTCTAACACCGTTCACCAAGATTTCATTATTTTCTTGATTGGGATATTCTTCCTTTTTCTTGACGAAAAAAAAGATCTCGTTATTTCCTTGATCATGTTGTTCTTTTTTTCTTAATTCTTAATCTATTAAAAACCTTGTCGAAAAAAAAGATCTCGTTATTTCCTTGAGCATTATCATCAACATCTCATCTTGATAGGATTGAAAACCTTCTAAGTTTTGATAATCTACATCACCTTCAGTTTGATCTGCAGGTGCTGCACAAACAATAAAACATAGTTGGATAAGGGGCACTATCCGAAATTTGATATCCCTTTTTTGTCTTTTAGTGGGTGTTGAACAAAGTGTTGGGCAAACCTATTGTCCTCGCTCGTTTCTTCGGTCTCACTTCCTGTTCTAATTCTAACGAGTTGGCCTAAATTCTCTTCGTTATTCTTCTCGATAATAAAAACAGAAAAAACTCAATCCTCAGATTGAAAATTAATCAGATTAGGTTAGAAATCAAGGTCTAACTTCTGAATCTACAACCATCAGCAATGCTCTTCTTTTAAGTTCTGATCATCTTCAACCACCAACACCGCCATTACCTACTTCGCTCCCACAAAATGGGTGAACAGACCCAACCCCACCACCACCTCCCTGAATCATCCACAGCTACTCAACCACCAGTAATCGACACTCCATCTCTTCCTCCTACTCAAAATCCCACATCATCTAAACTCCCGTTTCGACCTAAAAAGATCAGGAAACTATCTTCAGACACTTCTTCGGAAAACCCTAATGTCAAATCTCCTGAATCCACCACCACCACCAGTATCACCTCCTCCTCCGCCACCACCACCAGCAAAAAGAATAAAGTTGTTGTCCAAAAAGTAATCCGAGTCTTACCAAGGATTACAGCAAGAGCATTATCATGCAAAGGTGAAGTTGAACTAGCTTTAAGGCACTTGAGTTCAATTGATTCAAACCTAGATCGTTTAATAAAATTACATAAACCTCCAGTGTTTGATTCATTTCAACCACCATTCCTTGCTTTATCAAAATCAATACTTTATCAACAACTTGCTTACAAAGCTGGCACTTCAATTTATACTCGTTTTGTTTCACTGTGTGGTGGTGAATCACTTGTTTTGCCCGAAGCAGTTCTTTCTTTTACTCCTAATCAACTTCGTCAAATCGGTATCTCTGTGCGAAAATCTAGTTATCTTCATGATTTAGCTAATAAATACCGCAATGGGATTCTATCAGATTCTTCAGTCGTTAATATGGATGATAAATCCCTTTTCACTATGCTTACAATGGTCAAGGGTATTGGCCCATGGTCAGTACATATGTTTATGATATTTTCGCTTCATCGTCCTGATGTTCTTCCTGTTGGGGATGTTGGTATTCGGAAAGGCGTTCAGCTTTTATACGGTCTTGATGAATTACCTAGACCTTCACAAATGGAAAATCTCTGTGAAAAATGGAGACCTTATCGGTCCGTTGCGTCTTGGTATATGTGGAGATTTGCTGAAGCACAGGGTGCTTCTGCAACAGCTGCTGCCATAGTACCAGTTGATGCAACCCCGCTACAACAGCTGCAGCAGGAGCAGCAACCATCTTTTCCACAGCAGCAACCATCTTTTCCACAGCAACAAATTATCGATCCTGCTATCAATATTGCAAATTACGGGTGATAATGTCTTTACGTTGCAGCTACTATAATTTTTGTTAAATCTGTTTATTATGGCATGATTCTGTTAGTATGTATGTTAGAATTTGGTGCTTAATAGTTTATGTTCTGTAACATATAATCATGTCACATAAACAATTCTTATAATAATATTGTATGTTGTAATCTGAAACTTGAAATTGCTGTTACTTGAATTCATGGCTGTGGATTTTGGGAACATCAGTTGACAGGATCTTTAAACTACTAGGATAACTTGGACTGAAATAGTCAGTGTCATGGCATTGGATGACCATATGAAATGTGCAGATTGGGGTCCTTTAAGATGGTTTTGGTTATTAAAATAAAAATCCAACCAACGACTTTCCATTTGTGTGGACAGCTTTGTATCTACTTACTCTATGGTCAATGAATACAGTCGAGTGTTGGATTGACCCAGAGTCTTCTTTGGCCCTTTTTGTGGTTGCCAATATTATTGTTAGCAAATGCCTTTCAATCTCTAATGTCACTTTGTCATCTACACAGATAAGGGATTTTTTTGGATCACTGACTTTTACATATTTAATTATTTATTTGAATTAGTTATCTCCTATTAGGTTGTTGACACTCTAGTGTTTATCTCACTGGTTTCAGAAACCCATCCTGTCAAAGTTCCTTTGCCTATATGCTTTTATGCCTTAGCTAAGATTATATTATCACGAGTTATGATCTTTAGGTTCATAGCATATATGTGGAACTATTTACGAGCTGTGGGGTTTATCTGTGAATTCTTATGTCTAAAAGCTAAATTCGTTGTATTCCAGAACTTCTAGAAATGCGCATGGGTTTCCACATTGAATTATGAAAGTTGTGTGTCTGATAAGGTTATCCGGAGAGTGTTGGAAAATCACTAGAGTAGAAGTATTACCGTTTATTTCCAACAGTTCCCCCCTGCCATCTCCTGTCGAAATGTTGGTTTGGATATTATTGATAGCACCTGACTTCTCTTTGTGTGATATGTATCAAGGTACTATCACACAGTAAAACACACATTCTTTGGGCTTACCTATGACAATGAAGAGGCTTATATCACAGATGTGCCAGTAAACTAGTGCCTGTTTAGGTGAAAAGTGCATAGTAGGTCTTTACTGTGGAGCAATGATAATTTTTCTTGGACTGATCTAATTTCTAAGAATGTTAATGCTTCCAATGAAGCACGAGTCACACAGTCGTACACTAATACACTTGCTTACTAGACCTACTTTGTATGTCTCAGTCTGAGTGATTTGAAAATCATCTTTTAAATTTCAATTTACAAGGCTGTCAAAGTAAATCTTTACTGGAGGGGAGTGATCATGGGGGAAGGTAGAAAATGTAATTCTTGTCTCAAGTATTCCCTTGCTGCTGGTTAATGAATTTTTTAGTTTAAGGTAGAAAATGTAATTCAGCTGCATCCTGTTGTTATAGCAGCATATTAACGGTCGGTATATGTTATGCATAAACAATGTTCATTTTCGTCATCAGCATGGGCATGCATTTTTAAACGTCATTCTGTGTTTCCCCTTACACGGGTGATTGCTTAATAATTACAGGATCTAGTTAATAGTCTGCAACCTTGGCATCCAACCATTGCTCATAAGCCTACTTTTTCGGCTTACATGACGATTTCACTACCTCGTGAATGAAATGGCCTGCATTTTCTCTTAGCACTTCTCAGTTTCACCTAATTTTCATGCTGTTTGTAACTCTTAACCTATGCATATCTGCTTTTCAGCTATCCTCGTTAGAGTAGATTTGTTGAGTTTGTGGGTAGTACATAACCTCCCTGCTGTATGATGCTCATGTTTTTCTTTCTTGTAGTGCTTTGTTTCTTCAATGTCTGTAAAGTCAGTTTTTTTCTATTGCTTTTTTTAAAGTTCTACTTATGAATGCACTTAACCTTTTGCTTCAACGTCTGCAATGTTATTTCTTTCTACTGCCTGTTCTTACTTTCTACTTGTAGATGCACTTTACCTTACAGTTAATCTAGAGCTGTTGACTTAATAAAAGCTTTATGAATTTTCAGTTCATGGAGGCCAGTATGGGATCTTTAGTAGGCGAACAATGTTTAGCTTGATCGTCCTTGACGATTCTTATACGGCCGCTATTTATGCTAGCAATTGACAGAAAATTCTTTTTTATGGAGTGAAGAGAGATTTAGTAAGCTATTATAAATCCCCTCCCTTTTTTTCTTCTTCTTCTTCAAATTGTGGGATATGATAGATTGTGGTTCATGAAGGTTATAAGGTCTAACTTCCCTTCCCATTTTTTTCCTTCTTCAAATTATAATTTACATATTTTCCCTTCCCATTTTTTTCCTTCTTCAATTTATAATTTACATATTTTCTTATTCTTGTGTAACTTGTTGAAGATGGATATCATTGTAGACACGCAGCTTATGGGCAGATTACGCAGCCAATAATCAATCAATATTTTTTTCTCCTTGGAAATGGTTTCAGTATAATTGAAATCCACCGGAAACACTACCTGAAAACTTTTTGAAGGGCAAACAAAGTAAACACTAATTATCATAATCAGAATCCACCAAAGTTTATGATCCATGGTCAGAAATGTAGTTGCCCATCCCCAGAATCAAAATTCTCATGAACGTTGGGACAAACTGTTCTTTGAGCTAGAGCAGCGTCGGTTGTAGGTTGCCGACAGTGCAAGATAACACAGTTGAAAAGTCAACACTCAAAACGGATCATCCTTAGATCGAGTTTCACTGAGAAATACGACACGTGTCAAAACACAGAGGCTTACGTGTCAAATGACGCGAAAAGTAAGTCCCAGTCTATCCACGTTATTATCTTTCCCACCCCTATGCAACAACTGCTTCTTCTGAAACTTTTTCATTGCGGAAATCACCATTTTGCTTTAGTACCATGGCCAGTTGAGGGTTGCAGAAAGAGAGGCATTGAAAGAGACAGTAAGAAACAATGCAGAAGAGATTGGTGTTAGTAGGAGCGATATTAGTAGTATCCATGGTGATTATCTTGGAACAAAGTCATAGTAGTTGTTATGCAGCAGATTCAATAATAGGAAATGCGAAAGAGAAAGTTAACCTAGCGGCAGATGATGCAAAAGTGAAAGCAGGTGAGATGAAAGAAGCAGCATCAGATACCATGAAGGATGCTGCGGATACTGGTGAATCTTGGGTTTCCTGGGCACGAGAAAAATTAAATGAGTACTCTCTCTTTCTCTTTGTCTCTCGGATTAACTCATTTTAACGACGTTTTGTGTTTTAAATGCTATTATGCTAGGATGTCGTTTTTCATCTATTTTTATTTGGAACTTTGAATTTATATCGCTCCTAGTTGAGCTTACATTGAGCTCGCATTTAAGATCACGACTGGTTTGGTTTCTGTGGGAGCGTGATCTCTTTATTGCCATAATAATTATCGAAAGCACTTGATTCATACATTATAATGCTGATGAAGTAACTTGTGATTAGGCTGATTATTGAGCTTTACTGCGCATCTGAATTCAGGAGACTTGGAATAAAGACAGAGACGGCCAAGGAGACTGCTCAGGATATGATGAACAAAGCAGGAGATGCAGCATCTGGTAAGCATACGTCAAAGCCTTACTAGATTGCAGTTATTACTTTCCTTCTGCTGATTTGGTTACTCAGGTTGGGTTTTTTCTCCCGGGAAGCCCCATATGGGTTTGGGTGTGCTAGACAGCTAAATTCTCCGCTAAATTTTGGGGTACTTTTATTTTTATACAATCCAAGGGATCCCTGAGTTTGGGATGGATCCTCGAGTTCCCTCCCAGAAGTTAATAGGGAAATGATTCTACCACTTGTCAGCTAGTACTGGTGGGCGTCGGTGGCGAAATTGGTTTCTTGTCTGTTAAATCATATTTTGAAATTTGGCCCAGGGATAGGGGTCACTAAACTGATAAATAATTGACAACAAAATGACGTACTATTCCTATGATAATGATGCATCAGATTTCGGAGATTTCTTTTTGGTGTGTCTAATTTGTCTATCAATCAGATAATATATATATAAAACTGGAGAAGGCTCACCGTAGAACTAACAAAATTTAGAAGCCTGTGTCAGTTCGGCATGTTGAAGATTCGTTAGATTTTGCTGAATTTTACCTTCATGTATGCAGGAGCAAAAGATATGGCATATGATAAAGCAGGACCAACGTTAAAAATGGCATCACAAAAAGCCGGGCAAGCATCAGACATGGCTCGTGAGAAAGCTGGCCAGGCATCAGAAATGGCTCAAGACAAAGCTGGTCAAGCATCTGGCATGATCCGTGAGAAAACTGGTCAAGCATCAGACATGATTCGTGAGAAAGCTGGTCAAGCATCAGAAATGGCTTATGAGAAAGCTGGTCGGGCATCAAACCTGGTTCATGGGAAAGCTGGCCAAGCATCAGAAATGGCTGGCAACGCTGCAAATTTAGCTGCGGGAAAAGCAGGAGAAATGACGGAAACAATGAAAGGAAAAATGATGGACGGCAAAGATTCAGCAAAACAAAATGTAGGAGATATATATAACGCTGCCGCTGGTTCCATGAGTGAAAAAGCAAAGTCTAGTTATGAAACTGCTAAAGAAAAAGCTTCTCAAGCTACTGGTGATTTAGGTGCCAAGATGAGAGCTGAACTATAGATTGTTCACCACTTGCTCTTCGTTCACTGGTTGTGTTGTTGATGTTTTTGATAGGGTTGCTGCTGTTGTTGTTGTTCATTCTTTCTTCTTGCTTTTGATGAGTTGATAACATGCATGAGGGCCAAGCTTTGTTTTTCGCAGTGTGATTTCTTCTTGAATTTCCTTCTGCAATGACCACATTAGGGGGTATTGTCTATTAAAAAATAAAAATGCCATGAAAAATAATAGGTTCTACCGAGACTTGAACTCGGGTTACTGGATTCAGAGTCCAATGTCCTGACCACTAGACCATAGAACCAATTTGCCAATGGCTACTAGTTAAGAGAACAGATTGCTTGATTCCCTGTTATTTGTTGAGCACTGTGGGCCCAGATTTCTTATTTAGAAATTTTTTCCCGCCTCCCCAAACAACTCAAGAGTAGACTCTTTCCCCACTTGAGATCGCTTGATCCAAACCCTAATATCCTCTGTTATCAAGATGTAGGTAATCGTGCTCGATCAATGTTGATTCTAATTTCGATTGCGATAGTCTATTGCCTGTTTATCTGTCCATCTATGGTTCTCTTGGGTTTGGATGCTGGATTTGACGATGTAGCTGATTAAGATCTTTACCGCGGAATGCTCCATGGGGCATGCGGAATGAAGCTATTGCATAAGCTCAAATAGGTCAGTTTCACCTTCCAAAACCTTATTATTATATTTATTCAGCATGAAAACCCTAATTTGTGATTCGATTTTGCAGTTGTTCTTCTGTAGTTAATGCTTTTTATCTTATTTAATTGATCAGATCAGCATTGTGAAATTTGTTAGGTTGGAATAAAGTTACTTATTCATTTAAGAGGTTATAATCACTTTGAGTAATTAGATTCTGATTCTGGTGTGGAAGATCCGTATGTTCTGTGATGTCATGACTCATGAGTATTTTGGTCTAGTGTGGTGTATATGACTGCTTTCGAATCGTTTCGATGTTCGTTTGACAATCATCTGCATATGTTCTGCTGTTGTAAACACATTTGTGCTCGTTTTAAATGGAATAATCACTTGATCTCAGAGTCATAAATAAGTAGATACGGCGTCATATATATCTTACAGAGTTACAGTTACATTAGAAATTATATAAGAAGGAGAAACCACAGTTTTGCTGGTTCTTCCTGGCCAATTTTTCCAAACAACCAAAGACTTAGGTAAGAGTAGGAGGTGAAAAGAAACACACAACAAGAAATACTGGAAAATAAGATACTGGTAAACAGTATGAGAGTGATTCTCATCTTCAAGCTACTCTACATGTATGTCAATATGGCATTGACAATTCTGCTGAGTAGATCATGCACTTATTTAATAATAGTCGTGGTTTGGATTTCATTGGAGCTTCAGAAACTTGATAAGCCTGTGAGAAGGAAATGAGAAATAAATGTGTCAGCACATAAAGGAATCATGACATGATCTGAGAGGCTTCGATATTGTACTATCTGTTATCAGTATGTGCTCCAAATTGAAAACATTAGCTAATGGGAATCTAGCATTTCTGAAGTTCCCGTGTCAGGAATCAGGACAACTAGGATTTTATTCAGTAAATCTAGGAAGAGGTTTAAGAGTGTACTCCGTGAAGGAAAAGTTGAATTTTGACTACTGTTAGTAAAATAAGATTCTCCAGGATCAGGTATTCTGATAAGTTTCATAAGTGGGATCAAGTGGATGGTGGATGGAGAACTGCACTAAAAACCTCATATTGCTCGGTTTGGTACCTCAAATGACGGACAGTCTGCACTAGAAATCTACTGGAGTAATTGTGTGAAACTGTTTATTGGCTATCCATACATAAAGAGCAATGAATGTGTGTTAACTGGAGTGATCATAAGATTGTGATCTGAAGTGCTTGTTTCTATAGATCCTTGTGCTGCGCTCTTTTAACAGGTCGTGTAGTAAGCTAGTAGCTGCCTGGGAGTAGCAACGTTAGCGATGTTCTTAGATATTGCCGTCTTTATTGTAGCCAACAGTATGGCAAAATTATCTTCAATGGTTATGTGTTACGACCTTAAACATAAATGGAGAAAAAGCTAAATAGAGTAGGTGTAGGTGCACGAATTAACCCACCAACCAAGTTGATAGCAGTAATAACATGTTTTAAGCAATAGCTCGCGATACCTTTCCTCTTCATCACCAAGGTTTTGTCCATTGCTTGAACCAGTTGGTCTATAATTTGGGAATGGGACTTGACCAGCCTCTATGCGCTTGAGGTCGTCTATGAGGATTCTGTAATGCCTCTCCACTTCATCTGCAGATTTTCCTCCCACAGCATTGGCTACATTCTGCCAGCGGTCAGGTGTGTCCTTGTCATATTTAGCTAGGGCCTTCTCGAAAGATTTGTCTTGCTTCAATGTCCAAGATGAGCTTGAGCTACGTTTTGAGCTAGACGCCATTATTTAGCTGGTTGTTCTAGCAGACAGTAGTTCTGAATCAGAATCATGCGAAAAAAAATAGATTCATCAGAGTTAGACAAATATACATGAGAAAAATAAGTTGATACAAAGATAAGATGTTGTTTGGTTGTGAAGATACTATATAAGCATTACCTATTAATAGAATATATAATACTCGTGGCAGAATGGAGATATAAAGAGGAAGAGCTGCAGAACAAACCTCTTACTACCCAAGATTGATATGAGGAAGAGCTGGCCATATGATCTCTTATATAAGCACAATGGAAGTTGGAGATGGTGGGGTGGAGCCAGTTAAGAGAATATGAATTTTGGAGAAAAGAAAGGGTGTGTGGTAGTGTTAATTTGTCCACCACAAAAAATGAAGCTTGGAAGGAGCAGCAAGAGGGGAGAGGAATCAGTATCAAAGTACTGTTCCTTTTTTTTTCCTTTATCAGTATCAGTATATCAAATGGTACAAAATCTGTAGCTACATATGGGCATAATATACACCCTCTTCTTATACTCCTTTACGGCCAACTTAACAAGTTTTTTTTTTAGTTTTTTTTTTTATAGGGTGTCAAGTCCAGCTGCTTATGTCGGAGCCAGTAGAACCAAGAAAAAATCACCAGTTGATCAGAAATAGGATTGTTATTTTACTCAATCATTCAATTGTGGACTTTGACCAATTTAATTTTATCTTCAGCGTATATAAATAAAGAAGACAACAGAATGATCAATAATCAGTTACTACTGTTTATTGCTAATGCTAGTAAAAAGGACAGAATAGGCCAACAGAATGATCGATAATCACTGCTAGCAATGACTAGTCCAATTATAGTTTAACTTTCTCTTTATTACTCAAGGTTACCTGTTTGTTTTACTTCATGCATCAACCTTGAGGAAATTGCTGGTTAAAAGTTTGCTTCTGACAAGCATTCTTTTTTGTGGATTAAACATTGTTGGCTGGTGAAGCTAGTGGAAAGTTGATAAATGATAATACTAGGTTTGTTTGCTGAATCAGCGAAGTCAACAGGTGTTGTCTCATGTAGGAAGGAGGACCCTGTGTCAGTCATCCGTTAATAGGTTTTTCCACATTTCACCAATTATTTACTCGTGCTGATAAACCACTTTCTGTTGTCCCGATTGTTAATGACCAAGACAAATGAGAAATAGTTGGGTCAAGTTACTTAGATTAGTTGCTTTGAGTTGAAAAAATTTAGCTGGAAATGTTCTTTTATGTTGCGTTAAATGGCAAAATTAAGCTGTGGATTAACAGAGTTATAAAGCTTCGTATGATTTTATATTCTTATACCCACTCAAGCTCTTTTTTCTGTGTGTATCGTCATCATCATCCATCTCTGCTTGCAGGGACTCTAGCTGAGTCAGATAAAAAGATGAAATTAAGATAAACTTGGGTGTGTTGGTACCGGTAGATACATAAAGAGGCAAAAGTCCTCGTAGGTCGTACTATGTGTTCACAGTGGCTATCGGACCCAAATGAGGATGCAGAGGTAGCTGACTTTGGGTGTGGATTTTCTGCTAATCATCCAAATTCCGTAATCAGTTCATCTTCACCAGAGGTTTCCTAACCCCCATTATCCATGATGGAAAATTTAGTGATAAGATAGCAATCTCAACAGCCTCATGATATCCAATCACGGGATGATGAGGTTACAAGTTTAAGAATGACTGATATTCATGAGGATGACTTACAAGTGGAGAAATCATCCTCATCCTATACAAGCCTTTGACGTTCTTAGTGTCTGGCCCTGCAAACCACTTTGCAGAAGGGATGCACTGTAGTTTGTGTACAAGTGACACACAACTACAAGTGTGACATTGGCGGTGTCCAACTGAAAGGTCACCCCAAACGGAAAATATGTAGCGGAGTCCCATGAGAGGAGCATCTGTAGAAGTTGTGATGAATAATCCAACCATATCGTCTATAGCTGTTTGGAAGTTTTTCATTGTTGAACGGTCCAGAAAAAGATGTGTTTTGGATGGTTTCAGTACCTGACTTTGGTCTTCCTTCGATATCCCAATAAATCATGGATACTTAACGTCTTTTAACCTAACTAATGATTTGGTTGCTATAATGGAGGGACTTCATTGATATCTGATAGTTGAAAGAAACTTTAGGGTAGTAATGAGCATCCTGTAAGTATAGGCTTCTTTTTTGTGTGTGGATTCTCTTTTTCTACCGAAGTTGTAAGCACAATCGCAATCGAAACATGCATATTGCTGTTTGTTCTGTGACCTGTATCTCATTATCCTTTATACTTCTGATTCAAATTTTTCTGTTCTTACAATGCCACCGCCAACCAGATTACCATCATTTACCAGAAAGTTGCTTACTTTAACTAATTGTCAGAATAAAAAGGGTTTGTGGTCGAGACACAAACATGCGTTCGGATGCTTATTCTTTTAGAAGTTGTTTTCCTTAGGTCTGATCATACCTAAATCATTGGTATTCCTTTACGTATTTTGATATTTTCTATGGTCTTTTTTATTATTTCCAGATATGGAATTATAAACAATTCCTGATTATGGCTTTGCATTGGAATTTTCTTAAACAGTTTCTACTTCAGGTATTAACTTTTACTGGTCTTTGTACTAATTGGTTGACAACAATGATCTTATCTTTTGTTCTGTCTTGTATGACCCCATCAGTGGTTGGAGAATTTTCTATCTATTTAGAAAATATAATTGAATTTTGTAGAAATTCTTGAAGAATGATAGCTGTGTTTTTGGTCTTGTAATTGTGCTGTGATTCTGTTTATTATACTGAAGAAGTTCTGTCACCCAATAGATATTAGAATCCTTATCATCATCATCGTAATAATCTCAAGTCTCCACCTCTGGAAAGCCAAGAAGATGAATACTTGGAATCTCTCTCTGTGTTGAATGGCTAGTTTCTCACTAAGAGTTGGTGGTGGTCCTCCTTACAAGTTGGAAGAGTAGGGTCAGAGAGGTTCTGTTAGTGGACCGCTATATAGACGTTTAGAAAACTACTTTTTGTCAAGAATATCTCACTGTAGATACTATCATGGGATTGGTGAGCGGATAAAAAGAACTCTTGTTTTTTAGTTCAGTTAAATAAAATAAGAAATAAGTTAGAAAACTAATGCCTTTTCACAAACACGAAGAAGTCCTTACCCTGTACCCCTGGGTCCACAAATCTTGGATCAAAAGCATGAGATCCAAGCTTTCTGTGAAAGAATCTTTTCACAAAACAAAGTCAATTTGATATGAAAAAAAGATGACAAAAAATTCACCTTTTTGATCTACTTGCAGAAAAGAGTAGAAAAGGATCTTATCAATGATGGAAACCTTACCTTACTGAGATAACAGGTGCATAGCTTGATTATGTTAGAGAATGATTCATACACCTGGCTAATAGATTAAGCCTATTATTCTTTGGAGATGAAATTAGTAATGTTGTTTGTGTTAAAACCGGGAACAATATTCTAAAATGGCATTGTTTACTTTTATCCTTTACTGGTAAAAGTTGATAACAACAGGCTACACCATTTTGATAAGGTACAATGTAATGATAAGATGGGTATCCAAAGGGTATGAATTGCTCTACTAGAACTTTAAATTAAGCCTTTTGCAATATTAGATGCATTCCAGATTGTTTTTGAGTTACTAAATGTAGTTTTAGAGGTGCAGATGTTGAGGTTGTATTTACGTGTCCTATGTTTCTTGTGCTAGGAGATATAGGGTGTGTCTCATATATGTAGGTTGTGGAGCTTATTATCTAGGCATTCAAGTCAGACCTGACTGAAGAATCTTTTTTTTTATTGGAAAACGACATATCTAGATAGATCATCACTTGTTCCGAACAATTAAACACTTTTGCATGAGTCAGATTTCCTTAATGTTCTTAGCAAAATGGGCTGAATTTGAAATACAGCCTTACACTTTGAACTTTGATTGCCAAATCTGATTTTGTATCTCTTGAATTATGGTACTCAAAGCTGTATTACACAGGACGGGACGAATTATGTTTTTTTTTTTCCGCATAATTAATCAGAGACCAGTCATACTCTAGCCAAGGGCTTAATTTTTGGTTTATGTATGTTCACCTGGCTCACAGTGGAGTTTATGTTCTCTTTACAACTGTATAGAGATGACCAAACAAAATAACAGTCTGTTTCATCGTTGTCCGACCAATTCACGGTGGACTGTTGATATATTACAATGTACATTTACTACCAAAGCAAAAATTTCCCTGGTCCAACATGAAATTGCGTCTTACTACGAGCTTTTATAGACCAGGTTACAGGTACAGCATTACCCACTATCAGGATGAGGATCTGGGTTAAAGTTGAGTTTTGGCATTTTTCTATTTTTTGTGTGTGTTAGAATCAGCCTATATAGGAATTTGGAGGATTTCATTATGTGGGCTTGTGTTGGTCTCCTGATGAGCGTTACAGTTGATTGCTTTAAGTTCTTGTACCGGGCTAGACCACTGAAAAAGATAATTTTTCCTCTGCAAGCTCAGGAAATGGTAGGAGTCCATTGTGTGAAAATATGTAATTGACCTACCTATTATTATATCTAGAAGACTAGAACAGCTCATCTTAAGTGTGTTCGTTTGATGTTTATTCATTGTCACTTCAGCATCACAGCAACTTTGAAAACTACATTAGGAAGATAATTGTCAATCCAATACGATATGGTTATGCTTAGTAAACTCACCCAAATATTTGGTCGAGGCGCATGGATGGAACTAGGATTTATAATTGAGGGGGCTAAAATTATCTGCAGTATAGAAATTCCATATGGTAAAGAAGATCTATGAAATCATGTGCTAGATCATTTTCATGTGGATTTACTTACTATTGCGCCCGAGATCCATCAGAGGTCTTGGAATATAGGAAGTCAAGTCCATTAACAGTTCCGTCCCTTGTTAGTTGTACTGATTTTTACTCAATCATTGTGCTTGATAAGTTGGTAGTTGTGTAAAATAGTTGGCAAGGTTTATTGGGAACGAGTCAATCTTCTGGAATTTTATGATTATCTTTTATTGGAGTTTTCAGGCCAACTTAGTGACAGAAATACTGCGCAGAAGAAAGCAACCGATTACCCACTACTACCCACTGCTTTCCTCTTAAAAAGTCTATGTAGTACTCGAGACTGCCATTTAAAAAATATTAGTGAAAAAAAGACATATCGAATACAAAAGATTAGTTCAAATGTTAGGCTAATGTATTTGTGTAAGAAACCGGCTGGGATTTGCAGGAAATAATAATAAGGATATGAAAACATAGCTTCTGAAATTTAGAAGCACAGAGTTGACATTTTAGCTTAAAAAAAGCTTTGACGTTGACATTAGTTTTTGTTTCTGTTCTGACTAATTTTTCATTCTACAATTCTGGTTTGAGCCTGCCTATAGTGTCTTTCCATTAGCCTATGGTACACCATTCTGAAGAGTTTCTGCCGTTTATCCTACATACAGCCAATTTGACTTTTTATCTTTTGGTTTCCATGATATGAGCATTTGTGGAAATCAACATAACACCTTTTTTTGTCACTATCTTTTATTATTGGTTGTAGAATCTCTTAATCAAATACGGAGAAACTTGTTAGCATTCTCTGATTATTACATTAGAATTAAAATATGGTGTACCAGAAAAGAGCTGAAATGAATACAATATCTAAAGTAATTTCTAAGCATAATTTAGTGCGTAAGAAAAGTTCTAATTATAAAGTAAAACTAAATGAATTTTGCTTTGGTCATCTCACATCACTTGTTTTTCCTCTGGAAGATATTTTTTATTTTGGGGATTTCGGAAATAGATTCTGTTTTTCCATAAATAAAAAAAAGAGTGCCAGTGTAACGGAAGAAATCGGGTCCATTACCGAGTTATTTAGTTTATTTTATGTTTTAATAGCGCTTTGGGTTGTTAATACAGTCAATTGCACTATCTTTTGAAAGAAAGTAAATTTTACTCGGATGTTTCTGCTTTGATTGGGACCATGGACTTCGTTTGACGATGCTGTTCAACAAGGACTGCTGGAAGTGAGAGAGAGAGACCTAATAAAAGAGAGAATCTCTTTCCCTTTGTTCCTCTATTCTCTCTCTATCTCTTACCACAGTTCTGTTCACTTTTCCACCTGCTGAGACCCCATGAAAAATAAATAAAACAAATAAATCAACTTCTTGTTCCTTTCTCTCTTTGGTTACTGTTTTCTGCTTCTCCTTTCTGGGGTTTATTAGGAATCTTTTTTTTCGCTTCTAATCATCCAAAGAAGAAAAACAAAAGTTTAAAGAAAGTTCTCTGGGCTGCTCTGTATTTTCCTGTTGTCTTCTAACTGGGTTAGTCTTACTCCTTAGATAAACAAAAGAAAAATGAAAATCCAAAATTGTATTCATTGAGATAGAAATACTGGAAGGTTTATGATTAGGCGTCATAATTATTCAATTTCCAAACTGTTATCTGGTAAAGATACATCTGGAGAAAGAGAACTTTTGAAGTGCATGATCAAGACTCTGACCACAATTATTTGGTATCTTATACACTTTGAAGTTTTGTTTCAAGTTCTGTAAATTAAAATTAGCTAACAAATGTTTGAATCTTCATATGACATTAAATTTGTTATCTTAATTTTCAGATCACGGCTACTTTGTGAATGGAGAATGTGAAAGCCCAAGTTGCCCAGGGGCTGCCATATTCGTACGGAGCAAAGGTAAATATTATATTTTGACATTAATACCCTTAATCCAACACTCTCCAATGTTACTTCACAAATTTCCAGTTTTCATGGAGAATTAAATGCAAATTCTTGAGATATATATTTTCATTCCTCAAACAAAAATACCTTCTGGTAGATTGGGGGTTAAGGGGACCTTAATCTTGCAAGAAATGAGATTTTAGTTTAGGTGACGCTGTAATAAGATTGTTTATGTTGAATACGTCATTTATGAAAATGCAAACTTTATAAGATATAATATATCTCACATTAAGTAGCTAGTTTAAGGTGCCGTAAGATGTGCATTTTTTAAATGGCAGTTGTAAAATCAGCAATAACTTCAAAGTGTAAAAAAAGAAAAAAATCCCTATCACAGTTTGGCCTATAATTTTGGGATAGACTAATTATTTCCATAAATTAGGTTTGGGTATCTTTGTTGAGTTGTGGGAAAGGTACAAGGAGAGTAAAAACATGAGTTCCAATCTCCACATTCACTCTGTAAAGCCCATGAAATTTTCTCTTGCACATTATTTTTCCTATTTTTCTTTTAGTTTTTTTTTTTTTGTATTTTATTAGTTCCTACTCTCACCGCAGGTGCATCGTACTATGTGCTTTGAGCTCTCGAAATATGTTGATAGAATCTTAAAAATATTTCCAGCCATAGAATCAGCTCAGCCACGATGTGCGTCAGGAATAGAAGCTCTATGCTCTCTAAACGTTGCTATGGAAAAAGCCAGTTTAATTATCCAGCATTGCGCCGAATGTAGCAAGCTTTACTTGGTATGCATTTGAATAATTATGGCTTAGACGCATTTATTATAGCTTTTTATGTTGTTAGGCTTTATCACGTAGCTGTCAAAAAAATGTCGATCAAGTGTTCTGTTTGCAGTGATGTTGGGCCAGGAATTCTCCCAGATGATTTATCTGTTTAGATATGTGAACTTGTTAGAATACCCTATATTCCCACAACAAACAAATAGGAGAATAGCTGGAGAACACAGTCGATTTTCAATAAAATAGCTGCAAATGTTTTATTATTTATTCCTTACTGATCATGTGGATCCTGGAAGAACTACTTTTTACATGCGTTTATGTTTCTTTTGGACCGTCACAAAGCCCTGCGCCTATTTCATGAAGGTAAAATTTACTCGATTAATAACTAGACAGTAGGAGGGGAGGTCAAAATTTGTTGGTGGTCACTTATATCGAATTCTGGAGGCACTGTTGTTTAGTATAATTTACTAGTTGGGGTTATGCTCCATTCATGCAAGTTAGTTTCTATTAATTTAATATCATTGTTTCAATAAATTATTCAGGCAATCACGGGAAATACAATATTTTTGAGATGTGAAAGAGTACGAAAAGCGTTAGAGCAAAGTTTATGCAACATTCAGAATATGGTTCCAATGCTTCTGGCTGCAAAGGTTTGTGACGTTTGTCCACCTCTCCCTTATTGCCATCCTTCTAATAAGTAAAGTTAGTTCTGGGCACTTGCTAGTATTTCATCTGAGAGTTGATAATGAAATATTTGACAGATCTCTAGAATTGTTGTTGAACTGAGGGATGCAAAATTTGTCATGGAATCTTCTGATGAAATGGCTGGCAAGGTTGTATTGTCATTGATCCACCAAGAATCAAACTCAAGTGAGGCTTTTGAATTTGAGGCTTTTCAAACTGCAGCCTTAAAATTGCATCTTACATCTCCAAAGGCTCTTTTGATAGAGAAAAGATCTATTAGAAAGTTGCTTGATAAAGTCCGTAATATTGATCAAACCAAGGAGAGAATTCTCGAGTACCTCCTATACCTTCTGAGGAAGTATGGGAGCTTAATTAAGGTTGAGCAGACAGGGAGTGACAATGCTCAGTACGAAGATTCCTGTTCAAGAACCAACTCTATTCCAAATAATAGTGTGTGTGATGAGTCTGTTGAACCAGGATTAGGGGAACAGCTCAGGCAGAATAAAGATCAAACTGATAGTGCTAGTGAAGTCACTCCTCCTGAGGAATTCAGGTGTCCCATCTCTGGGAGACTCATGTATGATCCTGTGGTCATAGCTTCTGGGCAAACTTTTGAAAGGATGTGGATAGAGAAGTGGTTCAGTGAGGGTCATGATCTGTGCCCAAAGACTGAAAAGCAGCTTCCCTACTTTTCTATAGTTCCAAATTCTGTTATGAAGGATCTTATTTCGAAGTGGTGCATGAAAAATGAGATCAGTATTCAAAATCCATGCTCAGAGCCAATTCCTGCAGCACTACTCTCCTGGAATTCGTCATCTTCCTGTTCCATCACTAGCTTAGGTGGTTCTTTCAGTGATGTGCAAATGCCTACTCCAACTGATTTAAGCTATGTCTCCATTGCCTCTTCAGATGTTAGTTGGGGATCAGATTTGCCCAGGTCTAAGATTTTAGATAGCGTTAGTTTGGGTTCAGCACAAACGAATGATGATTCTCATACATATCAATCGTCTGCAGCAATCAGCAATGCCATCCATTCAGACAGTCTCTTTGAAAAATTCACGGCACTCCCTTGGGAACTACTGTGCAAAGCAATGGGAGATATAAAAAAACAACTGATGGAAAATAACGAAGCTTGCTACTCGATGCTGAATGATAATTTTGGTGAATTGCTAATTCAATTTTTGAAAGAGGCATGTGAACTATGTGATGTGGAAGCACAGCGAGATGGAGCTCAGGTGTTCTTGGCATTCATGAAAAAAAGCGGGTAATTGTTTCATGTTTTCCTTTGAGCCTTTTTGGGTCTCCATGTTGTGCGTGGTTCTTTCTTTACCTTTTCATATTTTGTCGAGAAAGTACTCTATTTTAAAGCCAGTAATAACTAAATCACTTTGTCTTGTGCAATGCAGAACAGGAATTCCATCCTTATCTGAAGATCTATTTCATGTTTTGGCCTCAGTTGTTGATTCCGAAATCGCTGAGGAAGCTCTAGCAATCATGGAAGTTTTGTCCGCTGACGAGTATTGTAATTCCAAAATTGTGGCCTCTGGAGCTCTTCCTACCATCCTACAGATTCTTGACTCAGAAATGACAGAATATTATACTCCTACTGTGAGAATTCTTTATAATCTATCCTTGTATGGAGACATCAGGTTCCACATACTACAGACAGCACGCCTGTCGAAGGTTATTTCATTTTTGTCTGATAGTTCACTGGCAGAGCATTGTCTAAAAATTTTGAACTATTTATGCAAGACTGAAGAGGGTAGGATTGCGGTGGCCGAAGCCAAGGGGTGTATTTCTTCCATAGCAGAACTACTTGAAAATGGCACGCATGGGGAACAAGAACAAGCACTATCTATTCTTCTGTCTTTATGCTCTCACCATTTTAAGAATTCTCAATTGGTGCTGAAAGAAGGTGTTATACCATCACTTGTAAACATATCTATCAATGGAAATTCCCACGGGAAGGAGACTGCTATGAAACTACTCCAACTTTTCAGAGATATCTTACATAATGATACAATGGAAAAAACCACACACATTTCTACTGGACCGCAATCTGAATACCAATCAGGTTCGAGCACCTGTTCTTCAGAAAAGCGATCATCTTCAAAGACTCCTGGATATTTTGGAAGGAAAATCATGAGATTCAGGAAACCTAAATCTGTAGCCCTTGATTGAGACGGCAAGAACTCGACTTGCATTTTTTTCAGCTGGCAGGTATTCTGTGTGTATATGTACCTAGTCTGATCACTGATACATAGAGTACCAGTCTCATGTTAGACTAATGTAGTTTGTATTTTGCTCACTATGGTGGATAGTTTTACTTCTCCAACCATATTGATAGATAGATTTGCTGAAATATTCATGATTTTTTAGCTAGTTTGCTGGCTTTGTTAGGAAATGAGACTGTATGGCTTATTTGGTTGGTCGTACAGTGCAATGCAATAAGCCTCTCCTGCTCCTGAGGCCGGACCCTCTGTTGTGTTTATAACTGTTTATTATTCTGTATCTGTATATTTTCTGAAACCATTTTTCAAAAAGAAGAAGAAAATAATATCTTTGACTGAGGCTTCCTAGAGCGTTTTCCAGTATATTAGTTGTAGTGGTGGTGAAAGGTTTGATTTTGAAGGGTATCGCATCATTTTCATCTATGAGTGATTGTCCTTTTCAGAGTTAGGCTGACTTTTTTGCAAAAATTCTTGGTCATAATTTTTTGAATTTGGCAGAACTTCTTGGATTTTTTTTTTTGAATTTGGCAGAACTTTTTGGAAAATTTCCGGAAATGCTACAAAACCCCCACAATTGCCCCAAACCTTTTCCCCGTGATATGTCGCAGATGAAAGCATTTTCACGGCCGTGTTTACGTCTGCTTTTTCATGTTAAAATGGTCACAGACTGAGCGTGTCAAGAAACGTTTTCGAACATTACTCGCAAAGTTACATTTATAAGGGCTGTCTTCTTAATTCACAATTTTTTTTATCCAACGAGGACAAAATAAGTATCAAAATTTTGTCTTTGAGAAAATTATTTTCCCAATCATAATACAAAAACTCCAAAAATAAGTCCATTCAAACCAGGAAGGGGTTAGAAATTGAAGGTTTGAAGCATCAAGATGGTACTAGTTAACAAAGATAGACACCTACACCCTTCGTGCCAAAAAAAAAAGAGTAAGTTTTTTTTTCCTTTTTATACACTTTTTAAGTAAATAGGTGAATTAGTGATTTTTATGATTTTTTATATTTATATTTTTATATGTAATAATCTAAGAAAATTTAGAATTGACATATCTCTTAAACTAGAAATTAAAAATTTATAAATTTAATATCGTTGGAAAACTTTTTAAAAAAATTACGTAATAAATACAAACATGGCAGCTAAACTATACAAATTCATTTTAATAAAATTTAACAACACAAAACATTACAAAAAATTGTTTTGGAAGTACATCATATAAAAAGAGAGGGTATCACTTTTTATGGGACAAAAGTAAAAAAAAAAAGAAAACCCACTTTTTATAAGACGAAGGGAGAGTATTTGATGAAGAGCGTAATTGTAAGGCATAATATTATGGTTTGCTAGAATATCATGTTTTAAGGAAAAAATGATCGTGAAATAAGAAGATACCGGATAAAACAAAATATGTACATTTTAATGTAAAATTAAGAAATCTGTTTTAAGGGAAAAACATATAAAAGATGAAAGGGTAAATCGTAATGAATATGAAAGACCAAATCGTACTAGACTAGCCTAAACTAAGAAATGATCGTTCAAATCTTGCTTCGGTCATGGACAAGAAGAAGGGTTGATTTTATGGAGGGAGGCAGAGAAATATTAATGTGATTGTAGAAGTGGTAATAAAATTCGTTGCTCGGACTCGTGAAAATTTAATTTTAGACTTAATTTATAATATTAAGAATAAAGAAAACTAAACAAAAGATTGTAGCAAATTTATAGAAAAGACTGAGAAAAAGGATTCCTCCATTAAACAATTTTTAAGTGATTATATATTGATAATTATGCAAATCTTTTACATTCATATTGATTCTAATTATTGCCTAGACAAGTAGATTTCAAAATAATAGTTGTAAATCGAAAACATGGAACATCAAAATCCCTAGAATAATCATGAACCATCAAAAGAAATCACAACTATTTAAGCAAAATCCTATATTCAATTTTTACTCAATGCAAATAATTATAAAAAGAATTACAAAAATTGATTAAATAGAAATTACCACTTTATTATTGAAATAATAGCTTCTTCCATTGTTCCAGTGATGGGGTTTAGCTCATCATAGCAAACACTCTCTCAAATGATAGATACATAGCTCAAAAAGTGTTTAAAATGAAGGAAAAAAATGATGCAAAGAATTTGAGACGTTTATAAACGTTACAGAAAAGGTTTTCTCTGTCGCTAAAGAATAAAATTATTTAATGACTTTACGACTGCTTCAGTACGACTTAAGGCTCAAAGTGTTGTTATCATTATTCATGAAACAATAATTAAAGGTATTGAATTTAAGAGAATAGATCATGGACTTAAACGACAATTTGAAACTGTGTTCGTTCTTCTTCTTCGCTGGATAGTTGCAGAATTTTTCTGTGTGTTTTTCTTTTGATCTTAGTCGAAGACAACCTCCCCCAAACTTCTTGCAACACTCCTATTTATAATACCACACCATATCTTATGCAATAACTTTTCAAATCTTCTCTCATATATTTTGTTTTAATGAAATCTATGTTGGGCGCAATAATCAAAATAAAGAAAATTCAAATAAACAAAAGTTATTGATACTTAGCTCTTTTGTATTGGAAGTGATCGATTTGACGAAACGGATAAGCTCCACAGATCTCCGCAACAACAACATGGTAAAACTTTGGAAACAGAGTGAGTCACGTGTTCAACACGCTGTCCTTAAGACATTAGCGCCCGACTACACTCAAGAGTAATGTTATAGCCTCCACAGGGCGGATGCCTCCAGGATAAAACACCCTACTACACCTACTACTATCACTCGTAGTAGATGCTCAACTTGAGCTTGGCAACTCCGAAAAAACCCTCAAGGAAAATCGCTAAAGCTTAAGAAAAAAAATAGAAAAATATTTTTCTTTTGGTCTCTCCAAAAATATGGAGAAACCCCTTTTCCTTGGATTGATTCTATAGGTTGACAAAAGAGCTTGTTTATATAATAACCTAGTACTACTTAAGAAGAGTGATCTCCCCGATGTAGGACTAATAATTTTATATAGTCTCTTAAAACATCTTAAGATTGGAAACTCTCCAATGTGGGACTAATGAGTTTTTCATTCATAAAAGAAAACAAGAATCTATTTATTTTCTTAAAACCTTAAAATTCATATTTTATATATATTGTTTTCCAACATCCTCATATTGTGTGAGAACCCGACCTCAGAAAACTATGTCGAGAACTCAACATCCTCAACAATAAAATTGAGCTTCAAAACTTTCAAATTATCATACTACAGTTGTGATCATATGCAATGATTTGCTAAAGAAGTCGACTCTTCATTCTCACCTTAGACCCCCACAATTGAGGTCTACAGGGTAGGACACATATAAGTCTAGGGTCTTCTATGAATATGCTTGAGAAATCAAACAAACACTTGTTTCCATCTTATACCCCCCACAGTTGAGGCATAAGGCCCCCCCACAATTTTCAGGATTTCTCAACATAAGAAACTACAATTATGTGTCTTTTAGGTTGCATCTAACTAAGACACACCATATAATGGTTCTCTATACTAACATTATAATTTAACATGCTCATGTATTCATTCTCAATTCATTGAAGATTTTCTCTTTTATCTACTGTTGTCTTATTCTATTAAGCTAACACTCAAAGCATCACAAGACCATATTTCCAAGTATAACATTTCATAGTAACTTAGGTAGATAGCATTTGCCACTAGTTTTAATTCGCAATGCACATATTGAGAATGATATCATAATCTGATTAATGTCCATACCTGACAGGCCTTGCACATAATTTACCTATTTCTTCAACTATTTTGATAGTTGAATTGTTCATGTGCTTTTAATCTTTTACATTCCTGATAGAAGACAAAACATGCCTTTTCTGGAGCACACGTTCCAGCACTTCTGGTATTTACCAACCAATTATTTTTATCATCTCCACTGAAAAGCAAAATTACTTAACACAATAAGAATGCCAATTGTTCCATTCAAATTTGAATAAACAATTCTATATTCCGAGGAAATAAGCACACAACTAAAAAAATTATAAGTTATCAGAGATTAACACTAAATTTATCATTCAACTTAAGATGATAAAACTTCTGACCAACTAGGATTCAAAAAATTGGTTGATACTTTCATTCGTCATAGGTAATATAAAATTATCAAGATGTTATAAGTGATCATCTTATCAAAATATTTATTGCGAACACATAGTTATCAAATTACTTAAGTCTCTCTTCATATTAGACTATCACTATCATAAGTAAGTAACAAAACTTGGTAATAAAAACCCTAAACAAATTTTTGTGTACATACATATCAATTCAAACACATTTGATCACGTAACCTTCTTGTTGCACTAGTTACTAAAAGATACTTTATACCTCACTATCCCTATGACTATGGTATACTAGTGTATTATGATTCTCATATTTTCAACGAAAGGTAACATATTCGAAATGATTTAGAAATCTCCATAGAAATTGCTAATACACAATTATTAACCAATCATGTGATTCACGTCAATTGATACTACACAAAGCACATATAATCAAAGTGATTTATAACAAAATAGATAACTCATACACAACTGATTTAACATCTTATTCATTAGCAATGTGATACTAATCTAACACATATAAGAGATTATCACTTTAAGTCACAAAAATCAATTCGTTACTTGCTCTAAGTTGTTTATGATAAATATTTCAACTAAATTGAAATCTCAAGTCTATCATGGATAAAAGCACTCACTAGTACCGGTTTTTCATGTTATATCCAAGGTGAAAAGTACCATTGTAAATGGTTGCAAGATCTCATACTAATCTAGAGCTTAGATACAGTTATTGATATTCTGGACAAACATCCGCAACGTTTTTACAAACACCATATTTCACAAACCACAATTCCGAATCGGAAAATAAAAAATGAGTTTTGAAGATATCATCTAGATCTACAAACTTTGTTCGAATCACAATTTCAAAAAACACATCGTTACCCCAGAAAAACTAATTTAGTCAACAATATTTTTCTGCCCTTCAGAATTTTTCAGGAACGTTTCTCAGTTTTGTAAAATACCTAAAAAACACTTTACAACTCTAAAAATTCTGAAATTTGGTGTGGGTAACTATCAGGATGTCTACTATATTCGGTTAAAAGTATTTGTCGAAATTCCTTCTAAGTTAAGAGATATACTCGAAACTCTACAGCTGACAAAAAAACTCAATTTTGTTTTTCACTTCACAATTAATATCATTTGTTTTCCAATATAATATCAACGTCAACGATTCACAAATCGAGCATTCATTTTTGATTACTACTAAAAATAATGTCTTAAGATTGTTGGGCGCAATAATCAAAATGAAGAAAATTCAAATAAACAAAAGTTATTGATACTTAGCTCTTTTGTATTGGAAGTGATCGATTTGACGAAATGGATAAGCTCCACAGATCTCCGCAACAGCAACATGGCAAAACTTTTGGAAAACAGAGTGAGTCACGTGTTCAACACGATGTCCTTAAGACATTAGCGCCCGACTACACTCAAGAGTGATGCTATAGCCTCCATATGGCGGATGCCTCCAGGATAAAACACCCTACTACACCTACTACTAGCACTCGTAGTAGATGCTCAACTTAAGCTTGGCAACTCCGAAAAAACCCTCAAGGAAAATCGTGAAAGCTTAAGAAAAACAATAGAAAAATATTTTTCTTTTGGTCTCTCCAAAAATATGGAGAAACCCTTTTTCCTTGGATTGATTCTATAGGTTGAGAAAAGAGCTTGTTTATATAATAACCTAGTACTACTTAAGAAGAGTGATCTCTCCGATGTGGGACTAATAATTTTATATAGTCTCTTAAAACAGCTTAAGATTGGAAACTCTCCAATGTGGGACTAATGAGTTTTTCATTCATAAAAGAAAACAAGAATCTATTTATTTTCTTAAAACCTTAAAATTCATATTTTATATATATTGTTTTCCAACATCCTCATATTGTGTGAGAACCCGACCTCAGAATGACTTTTTTGATTAATTAATCAAGTAAACCAACAAGTAATGATAAGTCTAGTAAGATTAGTAATCAAGGTTATTAAACTCATACGAGTCACTTTAAAAAAATTAAAAATGCTTCAGACCGCACTTCCGACTCGTTTTTCCCATGAACCGTGCGATTCAATTTTAAAACTTAGATTCGCCTCAAAATATACAATTCACGATTTAAGAATAGAAATAGAGAGAAAACACACATGGGTGAGAATACAACTAAAAGAGTTTCCATCTTTAGTAATAATAATAATCAAACTCTAATGAATGATGATCTTATTACAGAGACAACAAACGCTCTTAGCTCTCAACAACAACAACAACTACTTCAGTTACTACCAGTTATGCATCACCATCACCTGATTAAGTACTAGTTGTTTTAGAGAACATACTTCAATTCATAACATCCGGTGTTGAACGAAATTCAGTTTCTTTAGTTCGCAAATCTTGGGGTGAGTGGGATAAATGCAAAAAAAGATAGCAAGGTGAAAACTTGGGCTGTCTGATTAAGGAGAGAGAGGTGTGATGGGTGGTTGTGAAACTGCACTCTTCACAAGCTCCTTGATTTCTTCTCTTCGTACAAAAAGTAGAAATTTAGGGATACCAATTGCCCATGACTGTCATTCATTGTTTAGCCGTCACCCATGTTATGTTTGTGTTCTTATGAGACACAATGCTTTGAAGTTTAAAACCTAATGTTAGGGTTTCAATGGTAAATATAATGTAAAAAGTTAAAAAAGTAAGGGCATATATTGAAGACATATGTTTAAGTTGCTCCCGTCCCACGTCCCCAGCCCTAGAACTGTATCGGTGACACTTATTTAACTAATTAATTTTATATATACTAGTAAGAAAACATATGCTTCACATATGCTTATATTGACTCTTTAAACAAATAAAATTTAAAAATAACAATTTTTTTTATTTAAAGATAAAAAATTAATATTCTCATTTATACTCATTGCGTAGATAATTTAAAAAGTTTTCTAAATATATAAATTTATAAAAATCTGATTTATAATTTAAAAGATATAAAGATTAGAAATTTTCTAATTTATTTTTAAAATAATGGCTTTTTTATAAATTATAAAGATATATTTAATGTACAATTTTACCCTTAAATGTATATATATTGGTATTATTAATGTTGGAGATTATTTTTGTAATATCAGGGTTAGACGAACCAAAAATAAATATTTTCTTTATATTATTAAGTTACAATGAAATCTATTTGTTTTTATTTATGTTCGTATGTGTATGCTAATATAAAAAATAAAAATTGACTGTGAATCTACGATTCACGATTCGACATATGATTCAATCCTTAAAAAAATAAAAAACAAATCACTTCACGATTCACATTTTCACAACCTTGTTAGTAAGTTTATCAGTGGCTCAATACATTGAGCAGACTATACTATTCAATATTGTCTAGGCATCGCACCTTAGAAAGGCTAGTCATGGTATGGTGTTACCATTGCTAGTAATTTATACCAACTGCTAGCGGTTGAGTAGGCGTACTCAGGATCAATGAAGCATTTCATGGTATCAATGTGAGGCGATGAGTCACCATGAAAGAGTCAAGAAAAGATTATATGAACAATAGCCTGATATTGATGTCTGGAGTCATGGAGGCTGACAACGATGCACGAGCACTATCTTATTACCCTCGTCTATAAACAATTAGTCTCGAGTGACCATGCATGATTTCATAGATGACATGAGACACCTGGCATCACTGAGTGAGTGATGCAAGTCTGTGACATATCTTTGTCGAAAATGCCAACTCATAACATGTTAGCTAGGTTCGTGGGACCCCTCTATGAGTGATTTGCGCTAATGACGTCACTTTATGAAGGGTGACATCTCTATGAATATTGTTTTTAGAAATTGGCAAGCCTCCTTTTTGTAATTGCTTGTTTCTAAGTTTCTTTGTATTATTATTTTTATCTTTATTTCTTTGTTCTTTCTTTACAGATTCTTCACTTTCTTTGTAATGTGTTCTGATTGTCTAATGAATTAGCCCTTTTGTGTAAAACAATAACAACATTAAGGCGAGAATTCAAACTAAAGACCTCAAATGTGAAAGTTAGTAATAAACTAATCCCGGTTAATTAAAAATAAAATTATTTTATTGATATTATTATAATATAATAATAAAGTTATTTGAAATTTATCAGCACCAAATTATATATCGGGTAAAAAAATAATATTATATGAGACCACTTACGATTGGAAGATCCGTTTAAGCCAATTTTGTAACAAGGACACGTTATGGACTCCCAAACATCAAAAAATAGAGCACATGAAATGGAATGCCAATGAGACTTGAACAGTAGTACCATACATTATGCAAAGAAGTCTTCAATAAAATCTTGCGAGCAGCTGGAATAGCTTGGTTGGTTAAAGCGTGAGGCTGTTAACCGCAAGGTCTGAGATTCTACCCCTCCTTCTAGCGGCGTCCTAATATTGGCTTATAACTCTTTTAAGTTCAAAATTATTGAATTGGAACACTTTCGAAAACCCCCATTCCGTTTCCTCTTCTAATACTCTGCGATTGAGAATGTAAATTCATTCACCTGGTAGTTTGAAATTTGTGACTGACTGAGGCTGAGGCTGTGAGAGATGGCGACTGAATCTGACGGAGAAGAAGAAGGAAAGCTTATCGGTGGAAATCAACATCTAGTTGTAGATGATGACCTTCGCGAGATGGCTAAAAAAGCTGCTTGGAGTGTCAGTTCCTGCAAGTCTGGTAATGGTGTCCAATCCATTCGCGACGACAATCTCGATACCTACTGGCAGTAATCCCTCTACCTCTCTTTCTCTATTCGAGTTAGGGTTTCTTCAAAGTTTCGATTTTTTTTCTTCTTCTCGATTTCTGTATAATTATTATCCACCCTTGATTTCATTTTGTTGTTGTATGACTCAGATCAGACGGTGCTCAACCTCACTTAGTTAACATTCAATTCCAGAAAAAAGTCAAATTACAAGTAAGTGATTTACTTGTTGCTGTTGTTACTGATTTAATTGTTAGAAGGATATAATGAATCAATGGAAAGTGAATATTTTTTCTTCGTGTGTTTTAGTTAGTTGTCATGTATGTTGATTTCAAGCTTGATGAAAGTTACACACCTAGCAAGGTTTCTATTCGGGCTGGGGATGGTTTTCATAATTTGAAGGTTAGCACTTTAGGAAATCGAAATGCTTTTTCATTTTGTTCTTAGAACACCATGATTCTAGTTGGTTTCTTTACAATGTATGTATGTTTTGATTGTTTGTTTCAGGAGATAAAAACTGTGGAACTCGTGAAGCCGGTTGGTTGGATGTATATACCCTTGTCTGGTACTGAGCCTCGGTAAGTTCACATATTGTTTACTTCTATTGCAGATTACATATATTGCAAACATAGTTTTTTCAGGCTGTATAGTTGTCTGTGTTGAAAACTATATACAAAGCTCAACTAGAAATGTTACGTTAGACCCTTGTTGATTTCATATGTGATTTCAGAATGTTAGAACTATGTTAGACTAGGATGCACGCAAGACAGAAATGCTACATTAGACCCTTGTTGATCTCATTTGTGATTTCAGAATGTTAGAAGTTAGAACTATGTTAAACTGGTATGCGCGTAAGACAGAAATGTCTTATAAAGTTAATGAGAATTTATTTGTTACTGTATAAGTAGGGATGAATTAGTATATCCGTAAACATTTTAAGCGTGCAAATTTTATGAACAAGCTTCTTAGGCGTTCTGGTAAGAAAATGGTAGTTAGCCTGTGAGATACTTGTTCTGCAATTATCTCTTTGGTACGAATTATGGGTGGAGAACTCAGTTCATGTTGAAGTAAAACTCTAAGGATGCATAGTCTAAAACGGAATTGCAGCAAGTGGGACATAAGATTCTTATTCTGCTTGTGCCCTCTTTGTGGTGTCAATTTATAATTTCTTCCATGAAATGTATAGAGTGGGTGAGTTAACTGCGTATTTGAGTAACCTTGTTCTGTGTTTGGTACCAGTAAGTCGATTTGCCACTGATGAGCAATTTCAAGTTACCAAAATGTCAAAACTTTGTGTTTTCCCTGAATTATTGTTACCCAACATTGTTTATATTACAGGGATGCCTTTCTCAACACGTTCATGTTACAAATTGCTATCATCTCTAATCACCTCAATGGAAGGGATACCCATGTACGCCACATAAAGGTTTATGGACCTCGACCGTACGTTACCATAACCCTCCAAATATTTTCTTGCTTTCTCATTTTTTATATTCTTTAGATTTTTCGGTTGTTGTCAAGGACGTCTTAACTGAGAATAGTTTTTCATGTTCTCTTTAATTTTGCAGGAATCCTATTCCCCACCAACCCTTTCAGTTCACTTCAAGGGAGTTCATCACTTACTCTTCTATCAGATAAGGAAAACAAGACCGTTCTTTGTAAATTATCTTTTAGCAAGGTGCAAGACTAAGAGCAGAAAAGAGCCTTTCAGTTCAGAATAGGGGTAACATGAAAAAACTAAAAGTTATCTGTTGTTGATAAAAAAAAAATGTTTCTAAACTATTTGCTTTGTTGGTTTTTGATAAACCACGGAGCTTCTTGGCTGAGCACTTGTCTCTCTTCCTTCAAACCATTCTCATGTGGTCATGTATCTAACATTTGGAATATTTGCTGAGAAAGCTTGTTACTTGCTCTAACTCCAAATGTGTGCAAGCTTTAGCTCGGTTCTGACTCCAAAGTTCATCGAAACATTAGTATATATCAGGTAATGTCTTTCATTCATGAACTAATGTAGATGTGTTTGCTTTCCAAAAGAAATTTGATGCTCTTTTCGTCCTTTAGGTGTGTATAAAACATCATACATGAATGCAAGTGTTTAAGTAGATTCTCGCCTGCGTATTGCTGAAGTATGTTTCACCCCTGAACCAAAAAGAATAAAGATTAGGAAAAGAAATGAAATGGCAGTCACCAGAAGCACATGCATCACGGAAAGAGTTTTTTGTGAAAGAAGCCTTAAAATGGTCCCTTCATAGTTGTCCGAATTGCAATAGACCAAAAGCTTACATGAAAAAAAGAGGGGGTCTCTTTCTTGAAACCTTTATTCATAGATGAGCATAAAGATCATAAATAGATTTGCCTGCATTTATACGTAAAGTGCTCGAAACCATAATCCAACATTAGAAAAGTAAAATAAAAATGCCCATTATTTATACTTTAGTTGGAGAATGTTATGTTCTTGATTATATCCTGAATCTAAAATTGGATTTCCTTGTCTGGAGTTACCATCATTAGTTCTTTTTCAATTGCTCTACCCAAGTTTTTGTCTCCAGGATGTTCTGGTTTTGGTGGAAATGATGAGGTTCATTTCATGAAGAAGGTGTTTTTTTTTAAGTTCAAAGAATGTTCATCTCGAGTTGATATGATAATGACAAGGACAATGTCTTACATCCACCATCCCTCCTTGGGACATACCTAGTTGTGCAAAACAAATAAACAGATCCCAAAATTTGTAAACAAGAATTATACTTAGACAAACCTGAGAAGGCAAGAGGCTTACTGTTGTTAAGGTTTAGAGAAGGTGGCAAGCAATGTTAGATAACACCTAAGGTTTACTGAAAGATTCCAATCCCCCTCTGCCATGACCTCTGAAGATTTTAAAGTATCTTTTTTTACCAAAGCCTATTGATACCTACCTTCTCATTACATTACTTGTTTTGTGAAGTATTTAATATACAGATTGTACATATATCCAAATTAGAGCCAATACAGTCAACCTTGTTTACAATTATCTCTGTTTTCCAGTCATGGCAGAATCATCGAATTCATATGGACGGCAAATGTTCCGCTTCAGACTTCCTTGGATGATCAACCCAACACCGACTGCTATACGTGCTCCCTCTGAACCCCAAACAACAGCACCATCAGAACCACTACCACGCACTAACACCACTACAATCCCCATTCAGCAACGCCCTTCTGGAACTTCAGTTCCCCCGCCTTCACTACCTCCGACTAAATCCCAACTTAAACCTCCAGCAGCTTCACCGATAAGGACTGCGCCTCAACCTCCACCCCCATCCCCATCCCAATCTAGAGCAACACAAATGTCTCCTCAATCACGTGTCCAACCTCAGACCGCCTCATCATCATTATCCCAGCCACAATCAGAATTACAATCTCAAAAAAACCCTCCTCGACCACTAGCAGATGCATTTCAGCCACCAAACCCATCTGGAACTCCAGTTTACATGCCTTCAATACCTCCACCTCAACCCCAACTTAAACCTCCAGCAGCTTCACCAATGAGGACTCAGCCTCCATCACCATCCCCCTCCCAGTCTAGAACAACACAACTGTCTCCTAAATCAAATGTTCAACCTCAGACCGCCTCGTCATCATTATCCCAGTCACGATCAGAATTACAATCTCAAACAACCCCTCCTCGACCACAAGCAGCAGCATCTCAGCCATCAACCCCATCTAGAACAACAATTCAGTCACGAACACCTCCATCTCAAGCAACACCACCCACTCCTCAACAACCTTCACCAAAAACAAATCCCAAGCCTTCATCACCCTCTCCAACTACCAGCCCTCCTAAAAAACCCAAAACCCCACCTAGGTCAGAGTCTGCTTCTAAACCCTTCCAATCTCCTCCATCAAAAGTGGTTTCTCAGCCCCCCTCACCCTCTCGAACACCCACAACTAAAACACAATCCTTATTAACATCTCCAACACCTACGCAGCGGTCAATAGCATCATCTCGAGTAGCCTCAAAACCTCAATCACCTGCAAGGTTAGCTTCTCAACCACCTGCAAAGACATCTTCACCTCCAACAATTTCTCATGGAACAACTCTTCAGACAGCCAGCTCCCACATCTCACCATCTCCAGTGAAGCAAAAAAACCTTCAGTCACAAGCTCAAGCCTCCTCTCAGTCTCCATCACCATCCAAATTATCAGCCTCTCAGCCTGAATCATCATCCAGTAAGGCCGCTGAATATGAACCAGCACTTTCTGTGCCACTTGCGATGAAATTTCCGCCTCCGGCAGAAGTTTCATCCGTTCCTGCCTCTCAAAGTCAAACCCATAAACAAGCAATCACTGAGCAGAATAAGACACAATCTCCAAGACTATCAACTCTGCCTGCTGTAGTTGCACCCATGCCTCCAGAGAAACCTGCCACACCTCATATTCCAGTCGATCTTAAAGAGCAACCAAAATTTGAAACAGAAATCGAAGAAGACAAACAAAAGACAGAACTATCCACAAGTGAAAAGAAAACCATCACTTCGGACTTAGAGGAACCGAAGGTAAAGAGCGGTATTGAGTTCTCTAACATGGCAACAGATTCCGATGAACAAAATCGTGGCTTACCCAGAACTGCCGCATCTCAAGCAAAATCAAACCAGTTAAGTAAACAAGCACATGGAGATGAAAATGGAAAGACACAGTCGAGCAAAATGTCCACTGTTATCCCAGGAAAGGGCATGAACACAATCAACGAACCTCGCCCAAGGCCTTCAGTATTGCAAGGAGAAAAAACTTCCCTGCAGAAAGAGATCAAGGACGACATTTCAAGGTTTGTCCACAAGCTCGGTTCTGGCCATCAAATGCAACCTACGGAGCCTGTGAGTGTTATAACCCTAACCGGTGAAAATAAAGGAGCTTTTATGCATGTAGGTGCTGAAGTGGAGAGAAAAGAAAGCTCTGTCCCCATTAACAGGGGATATAAGCTGAACCAGGATGACAGCACCGATTTGACCACTGATGGGGAGGGCAGCTCCAGAGGAAGAAAAACAAGTAATCCAATAGAAAATACCGAGAGTTTAGCATATATCAACAGCAATGTTCAGAGTATCAACAATTCACTTATTTTTAATAGTTCAATTAGTGAGAGGAACCCTGGAGTTAAGTTTGTATCGGAAAGCAGCAATATTAATCCCGTCAAGACAACTGGGAAAGAGAAGCCAGTGGAAGCACACAAAGCAGATTTTAATGTAACACAGTCTCAGAAGCTCACTTATGAGCCTACAATAAGAAGAAGATGTCTTAGAGGCCTCTTTTTGGAACCAGAGTCTGATCCAGACAACCCTGATAAACCTCGGCGCCATGGTTGTCGTTACAACTGCAAATAGAACGAAAAGTGCAATGACAACAAGAATGGAGATTCTGGGATTTGGTAAATAATGGTTACAGCTGAAGTTTGCAGTTTACTATCTGCACGAGTAGAAACATAAATTTGTACCTAATAATATTCCTAATAAATTAAAATAATACTCTAAAAATGATGAATGCCTAACCATATCTATTATAGCATGTTATAATGGGTGTCTGGCAAATGCCAAGGATTAGAGAAGCATATTTTGGCACCCAATTTGTAACATTTCAGTTAAATATTAACTAAGGTAAATCAAGAAGAAAAAATTGTGACAGTAAAGGATTTCGGATAAGAGAAAGTAACCACATCTTCTGATAAAGAGAAATGAAACTTACAAGACACTTTGTGGGTAAGACTGCTCAAACAAATAAACGCCTGCGCAGCTAAGAAACTTAGTGATGATAAATGACATACATGCAAGAGCTTCTGCTGAAGCGTATATCTACAATAAACTATCTTGTAGAAGAAAATGTGTAAGCTGAGGTATGACTCTCATTCGCAGGCCGGTTTGGTGTCGAAACTGCTCAAGCAGATTGCAAAAGCTTGAAATGCAGAAAGTGGGTAACAGTAATCCATGGTGAAGATATCTTTCCCTATCTTTCCAAACTGAAGCATAACTTTTTCTTGCTCTGCCGCTGAAACCTGATGGGAAGTCTCTACAGCAGCTACTAGCTGGAAATTCTTAACTGATGCCACTGTTACACGTCCTCTAAAGTTAAGGCACCAACACTGTAGCTGCTCATGCCATCTAGGTGCTTTGTTCTTTAACACCAGTGGGTCTCCCGCGCCTGGTAGTATTGGGGTCTCTGATAGGCTGGTGGAGCTGAATGGGATGAGAGGCTCCTTGGGTTTTGAAGTTGATGGGACAGAAAATTGATCTTCGAGTGAGTGAGTGAATGAGGTCGGTGTTGGGGCAGTACCCCCTTCCTGAATTGCAGATATGGGAATCGAATGCATTGTGCATTGCATTCGACGGGGTCCTCTGGAGCGGAGAACATTAAGTTCATAAGAGATGGTAGCTACATTGTAATTCCCAGCTGGAACTCTGGGAGATACTTGCTTGGCATGGATTCTTCGATTTGATCGACAATTCGATTGGACTGCTGCGTCACATGGAGGTTGACTGTCATAAACCATAAACTTGGTTCCGAGAAAATTGGACCTGGTGAAAGTTTATCAAGAAAATCTCGAGTTAAACATCATGATCTGAAATGAAAAACCTTTAGTCCAAACAAATGATGCATAGGTAAAAACTATATCTTACCTCAGTTTTCCAATGTATGTGTTGCTTGCCCGAGAGAAATCATCAGATACCAAAGATATAACAAAATCAGTGCTTGTTGCTCTTCTAACTTTTCTAGCAGCAAACAACAATTTCCCATTCTCCCCCAACAATGCTGCAATTCGAGCAACATAATTAGTATCATACATCTCTTTCCTTATCACTTAACAAAGGATTAAGGATTAAGATAAAACTTTAATTTCTTACTCTTTTCAGCAATCAATTTCAACTAAACACAAGTCATCTTAAGTCCTAAGACTTCTAGCACTATGAACGTTCTGAAACTACGCAACTTACCAGGGGTTAAACCCAGATACAGATGGTAAGTAGAAGTTGCTCTTTCCCTTCTGATGAAACATTGTATTGGAGAATCTCGAGGACCCGGCTACACAAATGAAAATCAAAGTCAACACTTTAGCCTCACAAAAGAAACTTAAATTAAGACAAAAACGTACAAACGAGAAGGAGTGAGGAATCAAACCTGTTTTAATGAGATAGGGAAAGTGAGTCTACCTGACTGTTCAGGTGCTTTAACGACTTCTTTAGTAATATCTCTCCAAGACCTACAAACTGAACCACAAGCAACAACATGTTGTCTAGCAGGCCATGAAGTTTCACTTGCTTCTAATCTTTGAATCACATCAAGTAACAATTCTGGTGGTAGATTTGCCCATCTACCCTGTTGAATAACAGCCGTTGATCTTAACAACAATGATGATAAAGATGGTGATCCAGATTGTTGTTCTGTATGTCCATCCACCATTAAATGATGAACATGAGATTTATTATGAACTTTTCTTTTGCCTTCTCCCCCACTTCTTTTAGAACCTATTCCATCTCTAATTTCTCTCACAATGCTCTTGAATGACATTGAAACAAGAAGAACTCTCACAGAAAAATGTGAGCTTTTTGGAGAGGGAAAAGAAGAAAAACTTCACCTTTTAGATTAAGAGAGAGGAAAGTGAGAAATTATGGATCTGGGGTTAGCTGGGAAGATATATTTTTGTAAAATTTAGGTTCAGAAAATGTGACAGAAGCTGAACTGATTCTGATAAACTTTTTTGGAAATGAAATTGGATAAGTTTTTTTTTTTTTAATTATAGATCTAAAAGAGTACGGTTCAAATTCAGCCGTTAGATTATCATCAAGGAAATTTCTCTGAATCTTCTTGTAAAATCTCACGATAAAACAAATTGCATTAAAAACTCTGTACCTGAGAAAATGATGGTGGTGGGAGAAGGAAGGAAGGAAGAAAATTGAATGAAAGTATCGAATAAAACGATAAAATAAAAAAGTTTCAAACTCTGTTTTCAGGATTCATTCAACAGGAGTCACCTTGAAAGTAGAAAGAACCATTTATCGATAACTCCGAAACCCCTTAATGATTTAACCGAGAAAAATAAAACTTGAGATCCTCAAATTTCTTCAGATGATAATAAGTAATTTCCTTTTCTTTCTATTTTACTAGAATATCAAATTATAGAACCAAAATTGATCCTCTTCCTTCTTGAACTCAATAGTCCTAGAAAACAAACCTCCAAAACTCCAAAAAATTTATGAGAAATCAAAAAGATTTTATCTTTGAAACATTTAAGAAACAATGTATGCTCTTCTTTACCAATGCCATTAATTAAAATTGAGAAAAGGAAAACCCCTAAACTCTCTTTTTGTTTTTCCCTGTTAGACGGCGAGTACAACCCATCACCAACCGTCTCTCCTCCGCCAACAAATTTCAGCTACATTCATTCACTATGACATTTCCTTCCCTTTCTTTCCCACCCTCCAAACTTTTAAGGCGGATTATTATAAATTTCCTTTTATTTCTGGTTTAAATAATCATCTTTGTTATTTAAAAATTAAAAATACTAAATTTAGGTTTTTTGTTTTCACCCCACAGACCAGAAATAATGGTTTCGCCGGCTTTTCATGAGCGTGGTATTTTGGCGGGGGAGGGCCTCGGGATTCCCTCCCTCTTTCTTCTTTTTTAAAAGTCTTTACCTTTTACGATGATAATATACAACTGTTGTAATTTAAGCGGAGTGGTGAATTTCGAGTTTTACCCCTTGGATACTTATTTCTCATCATCATCTTGTTTACAGCATGCGCTGTTCTCGGGTTTATTTTCGAGGTGGGCCCCAACAGTTGCCACTTTTAAACTTTTAAATAGGCGGCTGAGATCTCACCTGTGGATCAACTTTGTGTCGAGAGGGAAACCCATCGTGGAAATGGAATGTCCTATTTACACATCTTGCCATTTCAGTTTTGTTTACGTTACCCTTTGCGGATCTTGGGAGATAATTTTCTGTTATCACCCCTAGTTTTTGGACCACCTAGTAAAAGAAGTTGGATGGATGGATCACATGTTAATCGGGTCTTATAAATAAGATTAAATAGCAATTTCAATGGGGTAATTTGTTGGTTTGTCCAAAAAATCTGGTACTAGTTAACATATAGTCCATCGGGAAAAATTAGTTATTTGTAGATCCAAAATCATTTTAAAAATTTAAAATTATTGTTATGGTCATCACTATTTACGTGTGAACCATCTTTTTTAGAAAAATAATTTCTCTCTTTGTTTCTTTCATTAAAACGAAAAAACCTAAACAAAAATACAAAAAAAAAACAGATCTGTATACCAAAAATTCAACAACAATAACGAAATTGAATACCAAAAATTCATCAACAAAAACAGATCTGAAATACCAAAAATTTATCAGCGAAAAATGAAATCAAAATCAAAATCATTAACAAATTTTTTTTTTCATATCATGTTCCTTCACCAAAATTGAATAAATTAATTAGTAGAAGAAGAAAATAGTATTCCTCCACCACCAACAAAAGAGAAGAAGAAAAGAAGTAGTAGAAAAACAAAAGAAGAAGAACTTTGTTAGTCGCCAAAAACAGTATGTATTGATCATTTAGTACATATTGATCCTTCAAACATATTGACATATACTAAAGGAAAATACGTATTGAAGGAAAAAGTATATGATACCACATTACATATTGATCCAACAATACATATTGATCCAACAATACATATTGATATGTACTGAAGGAAAATGCATGTGACCCTACAGTACATATTGGTATGTACTGAAGGAAAATAGGTATTGAAGGAAAAAAATGTATGATCTCACAGTACATATTGGTATGTACTGGGAAAAAAAAGGTATTGAAGGAAAATGTGTATGATCTCATAGTACATATTGATCAACAACACATATTGATATATACTGGAGAAAAATACGTACTGAAGGAAAAAGTGTATGACCCAACATTACATATTGATATATACTGAGATACAAAAATAGAAAATCAAAACAGAGGATTCAAACAAATCATCAACAAAAACCAGTATCAAAATTGGTTTCTTCTGAAATCTAAAGAATTTATCAACAAAAATGGTTACAACTAGAAGAATTAACTGAATAATAATAGAAGAAGAAGTAGAAGAAAAATATTTATGTTTCAAAGAAGAAGAAGACCTTTGTTAGTCACCAAAAACAAGTAGAACCCAACAAACAGTACATATCAATATGTAAAAAACTAATTTATGCTTGAATAAGCATCAGTACGTATTGATATGTACTGAGATACCCATATCTAAACAAAAAAAATGATGAAAACAAGAAGAAAAATAAGAAAAGTCGTACAAGAACAATTTCTACATAAAAGAAGATATCACTCCCAAATCAGTAGAAGAAAAGCTAGTTCTCATGATGATCATAAAATACATATCTCGCATTACATATTCGACATTACATACCCCACATATGAAAAGGAGATTAAAAAGTCTAACCCCAAATTGATGAATTTATTTTTTTTTTCTTTTTTTTCTTCTTCATCTTAGATCTATTCTCAGATCCACTTCTTCTTCTTCACCATCACTTGCTTCTCTTATTCACCGTCACTTTACTATATAACTTACCTGGGACGAATGGAGTTGGAGATAATTATAGAGCACCAAATTCGATCTTCAGAACAAAATCCTAAAAACACCAACACATAAGAATAAAAACGAATCTAAATTTTTTGGAAACTGAATTGGTTTTAGAGGAATGAGTACGAATGGAATATATATTAATTACATCACAACACTCGCACGTGAATGGATCAGAGAAAAAAGAATTTAGTCAAAAAACACGATTTTAGACTAGCGAATATATGAGCTAGGTGGATGGACCACCCGTTAAACATGTCTAGATTAGATTATCTAGTAATTCCTATATTCCAAGGTGCTCATAGTTATATTAGTCAATTAATTAAGTTAATCATATTAGTCTGCGAATAATTATTTATTTATTTTTAAAATATCTAAAATAAAGGTTTGCATTGTTGTCTTGGCCATCTCAGTCTCGATCTCAATCTTATAATTATATAGCTCCATTATTGAATAGAATGTTTAGAATTTCTAGAAACAAGAATCAATCCTAAAAATCAAAAATAAAAACATTTTATTTCACTAATTTATTTATTTTTGCTTTTTGGAATATTCTGAATCATATATCCAACTTTATTTCTATCTCTCTATTTAGTCGGAAAAAAAATCTTAAATGCTATTAAAACAGATTAGAATTTCCTTCTCTCTGGTTAATGTTGATCATAATATAAATTTGAGATCATATAGTCTCTAACATTTCAGTGAAGGCCAGACGAAACCGAAAGGCTAGTGAATCGTAAGTGTATAAGCACAAATTAAGACCTTCCTGAATTGCAGAGATGATCTTGCCTTTTAAGATAAAAGACCTTTCTTTATAGGCTTTGTTCGATTTGACCGTATTTTGAAGGTTTGATATAGAATAGACATTTCATATCCAGGGTGTTATTAAGCATAATATTAGGCACCTTTGTAGTTCTTTGTTTGCATATTAGCTTTTGTAGCAAGAGGTTTTCTACAACACGATAAAGCTCATGCCAGCATCATGTTTTACGGATTAAGTTAAGCTAGCTTACTTAATTCCCATCACTTCTTTTCTATCACACCCACCCAATTTATATGAATCTGATTTGGACGAGGCAACAAAATAACTCTACATATCGTCATAATGGATAATATGGCAATCAATCAATGAATAAACAAGGAAGTATGACACACATATATGTACAAATAGCTAGATACACACCTTGTATGTAGTATTATTCTCGTTCTTCTTTATGAATTGTATAATGTACATTTAGAACCCCATATGATCTGTTCTGGATATTATTTATTGGCCATGCATGTATATTGTTGTTTGTTTGTTGGTCTTTAAATCTTAATAGAAAATATTATATATTCGATCTTGACTGCATATATATGATTAATTATTACTTGGGGAATGTGTGTTCAAAGTCGTGGGTGTACTTATTGATGGAACAAATTGGGTATGGCATCTTAAAAAGATAGATATGACTGCATAAAAATAGTAAAAGAAAAGAGAAAGAGGAGTTTAGAAGAGACCTCGATCATGTTAAGTTTAGAAAACGGTCGGATACAAAGTCCCATGTCGTGGCTGAACTCTATTCTTAACATCACATTGTTGTTTAGGAGGCAGAGACATCTAATTGTTTGCTACTCGGAGGGGATATATGCCATTGCCAGCTTTATATGTCCTACCTACAGCTACAACCAACAACTAAAGGCTACCTATCCCATCCATATGGGAGCTACCATTTGGCCCTCGGTTTTATAGACATGATAGAAGAAGTAGGGGCCGGTCTTGCGGATTCTCGGGTTCGATGCTAACTCATAAAGCATACGAAGATGAATCATGCACCAACTGAGGCCACTCGATTTACTCCTGAGCTGGGAAGCACTGATATGGACATGCGATACGAAGTAAACGAAAATACGTTAACTTCACCAATAATTAGGGCGTATATACATTATGAAATGAGTGATATTTTTAAACCTATAATTAGAAAATACTCCTATAAATTTGGGATACTTAAAATAAAATATTAATATTTTGAAATAAAATCAATAACTCATTATCCATGTATTTTTTTATAATGTCTAAACTATCCATATACTTTTATTTTATTTTAATTTAAACTTATTTATTATTTATATATTAAAAAAAAATCTTCTAAAAATTCAGAATTGACACGGTAAAACAGACAGTCGGCATGATGTTCATCTGTTTCGATACAGATTGTCTATGAACATCATGGTATTTATATCATGTCGACTGTGATTTTTTTTACAAAAAAATTAACTTTAAGAAAAAAATTAAAAAGAAATATAAAAGGGATAACTTGATCATTTATAGTTTTAAGACATCCTTTATCAATTTTTCTAGATTGATATAATTTTAAATATCCTTAAATTTGTAAAAGTATCCCTATTAAACGTTCATATTTTTCACTTATATATATATATATATATATATATATATATATATATTCTGAATATGACTTCGCTAAATTGTACAGTAGAAGTTTATACCAATTGCATGTAGCCGTATGCATGTGACGTGATTGATGTGTTCGATGTCGAGACGCGCACTTCCAAGCGTCAAACGCGCCTCGGACATAAACGTGTGATCATTTTGGAACATTCGAGTGATATAGCTTCCAAAAGTTACTTCAAGAGAAATTTCACCATAATTGGAAATTTGAGGATAATGATTTATGATATTTACAGCTTAGCCCAATTTTTGTTCTAAAAGAGTCATTTAAAGTAATTATTGGTAGACTTTTTTTCAGTGCGTATAGAAAGTAGGAATACTCTAGACCTAACTGTAGAGCCACGGAGTTCTTTAATTGTGTTACCTGAAATCCAATTTTTTTATTTTATTTATAGATTTTCTATAGGAAAGACTTTCTTTGCTTATCATACCAAGTCCGTCTACGAGAGACCAACAACTAAAAGTTAAAACAGAGTCATTATAATTAAAAATCAAAAAATCATACTTAATTAGTATTAATTAATTTAAATATTAGTTGAACTTAGTTGGTGATTAAAATTGGATTATAGTTAGTGTTAAATGGTAAGAATTATGGTGGAGTTTTTTTAAAATTTTTGAATGGAAGAAGAAAAAGAAGCACTTGAGAAAAACTAGGGTTTTGGGGTTTTGGTAGCAATGATGAAATTTGAATGTATCGACGTATATTCTAGTGGTGAAGAAGAAGTGGGTGCATCTACGTCTCGTAAATCAGATTATCGTGCTTTCGATCCGCACAATTTAGGGTTTTTGTTGGACGAACAAGAACGTGTGAACCAAAGCATAGATGAGGATTTTTATCAAGAAAAAAAAAGATTCAACCCGGAAAAACGGACATCTTAATGCTTCCAAACGTTAGGTATACGTTCTTAGGATCTCCAACATGTACTTGTAGTATATAATCTCCAAAAAGTGATATTCTTTTTTACAAATTTTGACTTATTTTATGGACTTCGTATAACCAACGATTTCACCTCTTCTCAGAAATTACGAACCAGAATCGTTGGTTATGGTCATGAACAACTACCGATTCTGGTTCAGTTTTGGGGAAATTGGCAGGTCGAATAATCGTTCGATGTGTATTGCACTATGTAATGATCATAGTCGAGAAAGCGTCCAGAATAACTACGCTTTGGTGAATGCTAAAATCGTTACATAAGTCAGTTCACTTGTGATGATTCTACCATTTGGGGATTTTTTTCCCAAAATAAAGACCAGTTAGAATCATGGGATATGTAAGGAGTTAAAGGACGATTTTGTAGAATCGTTCAACACGATTGTCACATATCCACCGATTCCATGGCCTAATTTTTCGATTTATATTGTACATTGTTCAAGCGGTCGACAACCAACCTGAACCCGTGTCTCAGATGGGGCCTGATACTTCTGCCCACTACTACACTGATTTGGTGTGGAAAAATAAGGAAGATGCAACGCAATGATTTGTGGACAAAAGCAAGGAGATCAAATGCGCATTAGTCTTAGGTCGTCGTACGAGGCGTGATCGTTTGGAAATTATTTGTGAGAGAAGTGGAAAGCATGAAAGTCACCTGACAAAGGACAAACCGTATGTAAAGAGGATATCGAGGGTCTACACGAGTAAGTCAAAGTCAAAGAAGCATGATTACCCCTTTAAGATTATAGTGAATAGAGTCAATGGTATCAATGGTGTATATAAGCTTTATAAAGTGAACAATGGTTGTCATAATCATAATTAGTGTTAATCGAATTATTCGGAAATTAAAGTAAGATATTTTTTCATTAGTAGATAAAAAATTAAACTTACATATTTTTCATTTTCTCATTAATAGATAAAAACTTAAAATTAGGAGATATTCCTTTTCTCGGTGCGATCCTCAATTATTTTGGCAGCTTCGAAATGTATAAACAACTCTCTGATAGACACAATTTTGTGTCTAAATTGTTCTTAAATCTCTATATTGTTAATGCTCGATTGATACTTATTGTGTGATTTTATGTGTTTGTAGGTCGTTTTGAAAATAAATATTTGTGGAAAAAATCGGCTAAAAAGTGTTAAAAGCACCCGAGAAAAATTGCTAGAGGCACCCAGAAAATTGATAAAGACACCCAGGGGCAACTGCTAAAGGGACCCACTGTTGGTTAGAGGGCATCCTCTTTTGAATTTAAAACCGAGAATGGAGGGAAGATATCCTTCACGTGTTAAAACTAACTGAGATTTTCAAATCCGATCTTTTTGGGGTTTTAAGAGTTTCAAAGCTATCAAACTTGGAGCAGTATCTATAAGAGGACCAACACACGTCAAATACAAGGATTTCACGTGTAAAACAAGCTGCAAAAGTCAAGTTACAATCGAAAAAGGGAAATCTTCCCTGATTTGGATAAAGAACGAACCTGATTTGGTTTGGGATGGTTATTTTTAGTCTTTATCGATTAGGATTGGTTGTTAGGGTTAGCTGAGCATATACAAAGCAAAGATATCGAGTAAAAAGGGAGGAGCTTCAATTGAAAAAAAAAAATTTTGACTCCATGTTTTATACAATTTTCACTCTTACCATCTTTGTAAATAATTTTTGAGCCATGAATTCATATTTTGAGAGTGTTTACAACATGAGGAGCTAGACCCCGTTGTTGAGGCGATGAAGGAAGTTATTTTTTCAATAATAAAGTGGTATATTTTTATCTAATTAATTTTTACAATTATTTTATGATTATTTGCTTTGAATTAAATTTGAAATAATGATTTTTATCAATTAGTTGTGTTTTTTTATGGGTAATGCTTAGTTTAGGGCTATTGATGTCTCATACTTTGATTTACAACTATTATTTTGAAAATCTAACTTTGGCAACATTTAGAATTAATTGAATGTATGAGTTGCAAGATAAGTATTAATATTAAATCACTTGAAAAATTGACTAATGGTGGAATCCTTAGTCTCAGTTCTTTCCATAATCTTAAATAAATTTTAATTTTATCTTCTTTATTTTAGTATTAAAAATTAGGTTCAAAAATAAAATATTCACAAGTCTGAGTATCGAATCTTTTACCACTATTTCTAAAACACATCAATTTTTGGCGGCCGACACGGATTTGTTTTAGGTTAGATTTTTAGATTAACTTTTGTTTTTAGTATTAATTTTATTTTTAGATTTTTATTATTTTGTTCGATTTTACATTTTTGGGTATTTCTCTTTTGTTACAGGCTTTGGAACGAAAACAAAAAGAAATTGAGCCAACGATTTTGGTGATTGACTTGGAGTAAAGTTAAAGCAAAGAGAACGGAAAAGAAGACAAAGAATTTTTATTTTTATTTAATTTTAATTTTTAGGGTTTTCATTTGTTATTTTAATTTAGAAAAATTGTATTAGGAAATCTTTAATTGGCAATATTTAGAATCAATTGAATTGTATTGGGACATTTTTGGACATTATTTTTATTTTTAAACCCTACGGAAGGGTTACTATTAAATATAAACTGCACAGGGAAGGACGACAATTACGATATTGTCCCAGCCCCTTTGGGTTCATAACCTGACACATGAGTCAGTGGCCCGAGTCGACTTCAACGGTTCGTCGCCCGTCTAGTACGGGAGGTAAAACTCTACCAATCCACGAAACTCCTGCAAGTTGATTTTCTATATTCTTCGTAATGCATATATGCTAAGGACTGAATACATATTTATTTTCTAGTAAAGGGCAAAAACTGGCCATACAAGATAACGACTCAGATTTTATCATCGTTTCTTTCTTGACCTCCCTAGGAAAACATTACCAAACGCGAACCTAAACTTAAAATTTTGACTAGAAAGAGACCGATAGACTAACGAGCTTATAAGAAAGTAATTCAAAAGGTTAGTTACTCTGTTAGCCTAACTCAAAGTTCAGAAATATTATTTTAAGAAGATTCGCATTGCCTAACCCAAGGAAACGTTTCCAAAGAGAAAGGGCTATCAAAGCTCCTTAGAGATTATCCTGTTTCTATTTCACTTAATCTAATTCAGATCGTTCTAAGAGATTTACTAAAATTGTAACTAGTTTCCTTTTGGAAAAATAGAAGTTGGTTTAGAAACAATTTAAGTGGAGCCATCATGCTTTTTGTTTGCTAGATTCAACAAGTTTGATTTGGTTGAGTCAACCTTGCTTGTAATTCCTTAGAATTCCCTTCCAATTAAGATTTATTTATTTATTTTTTTAGTGTATGTCAAGACCGCTCGAAACCATCACTGAGCGAGCTTGGAAAATAGACACTCTGGGTCATTTGATTAGTGACAAACCTAGTAGTTTTGTCCCTGGAAACGAGGACATCGAAGACTCTTCTTTTCCTGTTTTTGGAAATTTCAATTTTGAGAACTTGACACTATGTAAAGAAGTTACTCCTATTCCTTTGATAGCGCCAACAATGGTAACTTTAAAAGCTTTGTTGAACCCGACTAGGACTTCTCGTCCATCAAGCATCAAGTTAGCTGAAACTGAAGCAAACTATAAGTTAAAACCTGGGACCATACAGATGCTCCCAATCTTCTTAGGGAAAGAAAATAAAAACCCCTATTTCTATGTTAGGGATTTTGAGGAAATATGTAGTACTATCAGGATTAAGGACCTAGATGATGAAGCATTGAAACTTAGATTGTTTCCTTTTTCACTAAGAGATAAATTTAAATCTTGGTTATATAGTTTGACTTATGAGTCCATTGAAACCTATAGCCAACTTACATCTTTCTTTTTCCAGAAGTTTTTTCCTAGGCACAAAACATAATCTATTAAGAAGATAATTACCACATTTGCTCAACAAGAGGGAGAATCTTTATATAGGTATTTGGAAAGGTTCAATGACTTATTATCACAATGTCCTCATCATGGTTTTAAAAAAGTAGTTCAGATCCTCTACGAGGGTTTAGATTATTCGACAACAACCATGGTTGAGTCTTTATGCACAGGTGGGTTTGAAAATAAAATTGTAGAATGTGCGATAACATTTTTGAATGAAATCACTGAAAAAACCCAGCAATGGAAAACATTAGGGAGCCCCAGAAAAAAAAATCTTCTAAGTAAAGGAAGTGTTAATAGGGTAGAAGGATCTTTTGAATCAGATGACAAAATAGCAGTTATATTAAAAATGTTAGAAGCTTTAGAACTGAGTCAATCTAGTTGTGGAATTGATCCCAAGTCATTTTGGGAAGGACAGACTGTTGAAGAGCACGCCCATGCTCTTTGTAATAACACTAAATTTGATAATCATCAGAAGTTTGACCCTTATTCAGAAATCTATAACCCTGGTTGGAGAAACCATCCTATCCTTTCTTGGTCTAAGGGCCAGAGTCAAGGTCATTCTAGTAATTCTAAGGTTCCCCCGGGTTTTGGATATACTAAGAATCTTTCAGGACCGATACAATTTCAGAATCCGATAGATAAGACGATCATGATTTTAACAGAATCTCTCGCCTTATTAACTCAGAACACTACAGATTTCCATCAGTCAGTCAACCAAAGCTTTCAAGAAAATCAAAAGATTTTTCAGGCTAACAATCAGGTTATTTCCAATTTAGAAACCCAGGTTGGTCAAATCGCTAACCTTTGAGAGAAACATAAAAGGGCAAGTTTCTTAGTCAACCACAACCCAATCCAAGAGGAGTTCATGAAGTATCTTCGGGTGAGAAATCATCAAATCACGTGAATGCAATTATAACCCTTAGGAATGGTAAAGTGGTAGACAACAAGGTAACCATGCCTGATAGTGAACATATTGTAGTTCACCCTTCTGAGCCAGTAGTTGAAGAGACTGATGAAGTCTCTAAAAAGCCCGATGTAGTTCTTTATAAGCCAGATTTTGTGCCCAGAGCCCCGTTCCCACAACTATTAGCACCAACAAAGAAGGAATCCAATTTTAACGACATATTGGAGGTTTTTAAGCAAGTCACTATAAACCTTCCTTTATTAGATGCAATTAGCATATTTCTACTTATGCCAAGTTCCTTAAGGATATGTGTACGCGAAAGCGAAAGCTTAGTGTACAAAAGAAAGCCTTTTTAGCTAGTCATGTGAGTTCAATTATACAGAATAATGCAACTTCTAAGTACAAAGACCCAGGATCCCTAACCATTTCTTGCACAATAGGTAACTACCGTGTTGACAAAGCGTTACTTGACCTAGGAGCCAGTGTGAACTTACTTCCGTACCATGTGTACCTCCATCTAGGACTTGGTGATTTGAAACCTACTCAGATAACACTGCAGTTAGATGATAGGTCTGTGAAAATTCCTCGTGATGTCATAGAGGATGTTCTTATTAAGGTCGATAAGTCTATTTATCCAGTGGATTTTGTTGTCCTTGATACCCAACCTGTCCCTGGCCCAGAGAATCAGATACCTGTGATATTAGGTCGCCCGTTTTTAACTACATCTAATGCAATCATGAACTGTTGAAATGGTATTATGAACTTATCTTTTGGTAATATGACTATTAAGCTGAATATTTTTAATATTAGTGAGCAACCACCTGATCTAGATGACACGTGCATTGAAGAGGTGAACATGATAGGAACATTAGTTCAGGAGTCATTACCAAACACTTTCTTAGAAGATCCGTGGAGAAATGCCTAGCCACTTTGGGTTTAATTTTGATGATGATAGTGTGATTAATAAGGTGAATCCTTTGTTAGATTCATCCCCTTTGATAGATACTAGTAATGGATGAAAAGCTAAATTCGAACCACTACAAGTTTCTAAGTCTACCCTAATTCCTTCTTTAGAAGAGCCTCCTAAGTTGGACCTTAAACAACAACCAGATACTTTGAAGTATATGTTTTTAAGCCCATCTGAGACTTTGCCTGTGATTGTAGCATCCAAATTGCATAGTAACCAGGAAAGTAGGCTAGTGACCGTGCTTCAAGACAATAAGGAAGCTATATGGTGGACCATAGAAGACATTAAGGGTATAAGTCCTACTGTTTGTATGCATCAGATTTATTTGGAGGATGATACCAAACCGTCTAAGGAGATGCAACGTCGACTTAATCCTAACATGAAAGAAGTAGTTTGTAATGAGGTGCTTAAGTTGTTAGATGCGGGTATCATCTACCCTATTTCAGACACTAAGTGGGTCAACCATGTTCAGTTTGTTCCCAAAAAATCAGGTATCACTGTAGTCCAGAATGATAACAATGAGTTAATCCCAACCCGAGTGACCACGGGGTGGCGTGTTTGTATTGACTATAGAAAATTGAACAAGGTCACAAGGAAGGACCACTTTCCCCTTCCTTTTATCGACCAAATGCTAGAGAGATTAGCTGGACATAGTCATTATTGCTTGTTAGGTGGATACTCTATTTATAATCAGATTGTTATTGCTCCGAAAGACCAAGAGAAAACCACATTTACCTGTCCCTTTGATACCTTTGCATATAGACGCATGCCTTTCGGTTTGTGTATGCACCCGCTACTTTTCAACGTTGTATGATGAGCATATTTTATGACATGGTATAACGGTTTTTACAGGTTATTATGGATGATTTTTCAGTATTTGGGTCATCTTTCGATGAATGCTTGCATCATTTGACATTAATGTTGACTAGGTGTAAGGAAAAGAGTTTAGTACTTAATTGGGAAAAATCATTTCATGGTTCGATTAGGAATCGTTTTAGGGCATATCGTATCTTCTAAGGGTATAAAGGTAGACAAAGCCAAAGTTGAACTTATTAAGAATTTACAGGTTCCCAAAACCGTAAGAGATATTAGGTCATTCTTAGGGCATGCAGGTTTTTATCGTCGGTTCATTAAGGATTTTAGCTTGATTTCTAGACCTCTTTGCAATCTTCTTGCAAAAGATGTTAAGTTTGTCTTTAATGATGCTTGTTTATAGGCTTTTGAGAAGCTTAAAACTTTGTTTACTACCGCCTCTACTGTCCAGGCACCTAACTGGAATTTACCTTTGAAATCATGTGTGATGCTTCAGATTATGCCATTGGTGTTGTTTTAGGTCAGCGTGAAAACAAATTATTGCATATGATTTACTATGTTAGCAAAACCCTAAATGATGCCCAACTGAACTATACTACCACAAAGAAGAAATTGTTAGCCATTGTTTTTGCCCTGGATAAGTTTGGACCCTATCTCTTAGGTTCTAAGGTTATAGTCTTTACTGATCATGCTGCTTTGAAGTACCGTGTGTCTAAGAAGGATACTAAACCTAGATTGATTAGATGGATCTTTTTATTACAAGAATTTTCTTTAGAAATTAGAGACAAAAAGGGTGCAGAAAATACAGTAGCAGACCACTTGTCTAGACTTGTTGTTGATTCCGCTGATGATTCCCCTCTTGTGGGGGATAATTTTCCTGATAAACAACTTTTTGTTGTTTTCCAATTACCTTGGTTTGCGAATATAGTGAATTATCTTATTACTGGTCGAATGCCTCAACATTGGGGTTAACAAGATCGTTCTAGGTTTTTAGCCGAGGTAAAGCATTTCTTTTGGGACGATCCTTATCTGTTTAAGTATTGTCCAGATCAGATTATTGAGAGATGTATACAAGAGAATGACCAAACCAGTATTATTTCCTTTTGTCATGATCATGCTCGTGGGGATCACTTTAGTGCTAAAAAGACTGTTGTTGAGATATTGATGTGACAGACCAGAATTCTTTTGCTTTCAATAGGCCGGGTTTCGGTCAATTAGGCCATCTCCAACTTTCCGATACGCCACTCGAAAAAAAACCAATGTTACCAATTTTCGCTAAAAGGCTTACTTTTCTTTCTGAGCGATTGTCTTTCAATTTCTCAAAAACTGTTTTATAAGCATATAAACATAATTCTTATACTCATACCAAAGGTCATCAAATTTGTCAAAGCTCCATCATTTTACTGTGAGGACCAATCTCTACTGCCAGGATAGTCGGGTATCAGCCACCGTCCCGGACGGTCTTCCGCAGGTTACCATAGTAATGGGATGCCTTTAAAGGTCTGACAAACTCACAGTAATTTAGGATCATCCACGCCGTCAAATAGTTATATTATTCAACTGTGAGGACCAATCTCTAATGTCAGGGAAGTCGGATGCCAGCCACCGTCCCAGACGGTCTTCCACGGGTAACCATAATAATGGGATGCCACTCTTGGCCAGGAAAACTCACATCATTCTGTCAAGCTCAACTAATTATCTATCTCAAATGATATGAATTGTCTTTAAATGGCAACAATCATCTCCAAGTCTCATTTGGTATCCAACAATCACCCTTCATTTCTTTATTAGATGATATGAATAACCTCGAAGAGGTTACAATCATCTCTCAAGGTAGTATGAACATCCAGTAGGCTAACCGCAACTACCTCTTACCAACGATATAAATTGCTAAGATTGCAATCATCTCTGAATAGATGGTATGAACTGCTTGGCAGTAACCAACTATTTCCCGACGATATGAACAACCTTAAACGGTTGTGCTGAACCGCATAGCGGCTGCCTACGTACCGTTGCACGAAGGGATTAAACACGATCGTAGTTCATCTTTTTATTTATATAGTATAAACTACCCCAGCAATAGTAACTATCTCTTTTGAGAAAGATGTAGCAACTGTCTCTTACTAGGAAAATTCATGACCATATCGACCTATATAAATCTATTACTGATATACGTGAACTTAAAACATTTTAAATAAATAAATAAATTCAAATACAATTTCCATAAACTGAAAATTTACAGAGAACCACCGCAGCACACTAATACGGTCATTCAACATAGATACAAATGACAATATGTTGCAAGTCATTTAACAAAAAGTACTTTAAAATGAACACCGCTAAAATATATATAACATGTTGTAGAAACTATTGTATTTTTACAAAAGGCTCATAAGATAATATGGCAACGAACAACTGTACTTATTCACAACATTCATAACACGGAAATATTCTATATTTTGGTAGTTAGGCTTTTTTGAGTACTGTGTTTGAAGATACAGACCTTGTTTTCATAGATGGTATGCAAGCCATACATAAAGAACATAATCACTCATATCTATTCACAAGATAGATAGCAGAGTATTCAGACTAGCTATGGCAAGTTAAACCAAAATCTCATGTGGCCACTTAAAGAACTTATGGCAAAATAATTATCAAGCCATAATAAGCACTCACGACATATTAGTTAGCAAGTTAAATCATTGCCACTTAAATCATTTGAAATACCAGCAAATCCTAATCAAATTCTTTTATAGCTAGTTCGGGCTCATTTTGTACTAGTACCTCTTTCGATCTATGATCTCCCGCCACTTGTATGTACCTTCCATTTCAACCTATTAGACATTTTCTAACAGATTCAAAACTCTATAAACAACGAGGATCAATAACTTCCACATATCATTTTTAATTAGAAAATGTATATGAATATTAGCAATCAAAATTGTCCACTTAAAGCATGACAACACCACAAAAGAGAATGTTGCCACTTAAAGTAGAAAAAATATTACAGTTCAAATGCAACAATAATCATCATCCTACTTCACAAGCTCACCAAAACAGAAATGATTTCTCCAGCCCAATTGCCTTGAATGGCTTTAGTGGCTACTTTTTGTGCTCGTCACTCAAAAACCTATTTCAACACTGTTAGCAAAACAAATGCTATCTAGGACTCGACTAACGATGGCTTGGCACAAAAAGAAGTAATAAAATCCCACCATGACAATATTTACAAAAAAAATCATTTAAACTAATATACTCCTGTGCTTGATCATGTAATTTTGAAAGAGATCAATCTACTTGGCTTAGCTAATTCTAAAGCAGCACATATATATTGAATCGTATTCCACATATACAAACGGATAAATCTCATCTCCCAGGGCACTTCATCGCAATATTTCATTTTTGTTTCTAATAACATTTAAATACTTGCATACCGGCATGCCGGTACACTTAAGTATACATCAAATGCACAACAAATGAGCACGATTAATCGACATAACACAGAATTAGGTACACAGCACAAGTCCAAGTTCACATAACCTCATAAATACACCGGAAAAGGCCATAAAGGGTACAAAGACAGAGATGTTAGTACTCATATTTATAGAATCCAATAATCCAAGCAACAATTAATCAAAATGAAACTTAATTAATTTAAGTCATCTATTAGATAATCACTCACTGTCTCTACTATTAACACAAGCAAGATTAAAATGAGGAATTATTTAAACAAAATTTGCATTCACATACACAAAGTATTAGCTCCAAAAGAGATTATTACTATTGGTCCAAGCTAGATTAAAACTTGTGCATTCAAAGAATTCACATGGCAAACAACTTCAAACAGATAACTCACCTCCTACTAGTAAGTGTGATTATATACAATCAAATCATATCTCAAAATCCAATACGAGCAACTCAATAAATCATGTATTTATTTCACTCTAATCCTATTGCATTCACTAATAATCGCACTCCTAGAACTGCAGTTGTTCACACAAGTGCAAAGTGGACTAAACCATCTCTGTCACTGTATAAAATAATCTAGACGCCTTTAATAATTAGAAAACTAATCTTGCTGCATTTAGCATAATAACAAGAAATGATCCATGAATATTCTTGGCAGCTCAAGGACACCAAACTCATGCAAAAGAAACCACATCTCTTTCAGCCACTTCCTCAAACACTCTTAATGCAGAATCTATACCCTAAATTCCATATTAATGAAAGAAACCCACAATTATATAAAGTACACAACATCAATGAAACACAATTTTATCAAAAATTAAATAAGAGAAAACGACGTGGAGTTTTAGAGTGCTTATCTCTTGGATTAACAATTAAAGGATTTGAACACATCATAGATTGAATTGCATGTTCTTTTCCTCTTCTGAAATCAATGCTATCTTCACAATACTCAACAACGTCTTTTGAGAAGAGAAGAAAATACTGGTTCAGGACTTTTTACAAACAGATGGAGTACCATAAATTTTCCTTTGTTGTCAAACAAGCTAGAAACAAAAGATTTACATTCATCCCACTCAAAGCTTCAAAAACCCTAATAATTGATATTGATAAGTTGCAAAAGAACCGTGAGTTCCTTGGAACAATTCCCAACCGAGAACAGGAAAAATGAATTTCTCCACCTCGTTCATAATACCAACCAACATCAACAACATCAACAACTTAATGTATTCAGATCTTATGATTCTCACTCGTACAAACTTTGTTCTTCCAAAGTTTACAAATCCCAGAGGAAGGAAGAAAAATAACCGGAGAAGAAAATAGGATGAGGAAGATAAAGGAGATCCTCCAAAAACAAGGAAAGGGAATTTGCATATAATAAGAGTTGGTTTTGTAAAATGACATAAACATCACTAGTTCATATTTGGCCACTTGTAAAGCATGTTAAATTATTTTTGTGGTTCCTTAATATGTACTATCAAGCACATTAATAATAAAGGGATAACTTATTGGGTATAATATCGGGTTTAGTTACATTCGGACAAAAATTCAGAGGTAGTCCAGAAATACTTGAATATTAGAGTGGTATGCACTCTAGTGCAGAATTTAGATAATGGGTTTAATTAGACTCGAGAAAAATGTTTGGGGTCTCACAATTGCAGTGTGGATTCTACTAGCCTTCGATGTTTAAAGACACCCACAATTATTGTGTTGCTTGTGAGCGTTATCAGAAGTTAGGAACCATTTTCCGTAGAAATATGATGCCTTTGAACCCTATTTTAGTTACTGAGGTCTTTGATGTGTGGGGCATTGATTTTATGGGTCATTTCCATAATTATTTTGGTTATTTTTATATCCTTATCGCTGTAGACTATGTATTTAAGTGGGTAGAGGCGGTTTCGTGTAAAACAAACGACCACAAGGTTGTGGTCCAGTTTTTGAATGATAACATATTTGCATGTTTTGGTACACCGCGAGCTATAATTAGTGATGGAGGTCACACTTTCGTAATAGAGCTTTTAGTCTCTTGATGAAGAAATATGGTATTACTCACAAAGTAGCTACCCCATATCACCCACAAACTAGTGGTCAAGTAGAGGTTTCCAACAGGGAGATAGAAAACAGTTAATCCTAATAGGAAAGACTGGTCATTGATAGACACGTTTTCGTGTCTTATTTGATCCAAATTTGTATATTGTTAGAACTCATTTGTGTACTTATATTGTGATTTTATTGTGTTTATAGGTATTTTTTGGAAAATAAACTTTTTCGGAAAAATTAGCTCGAAAAACTACTAAAGGCACCCAGAATTGATAAAGGCACCCCTATGTTGGATCAGGGCACCCACTCATTTCTTTTCAAAACAAAAAATAGGCGGGAAAAAATCAATCTCATGTGCGTGAATATGTGAATACTATTTTTAGTTAAAATCAAGTTTCAAGACAGGATATTTCTTTTCCATATATTTGAGAGTCGTATAAATATTGGAAACTTATTAAAACCAAATCAAAATTTCTCGTGAAAATAATCAGGGAAGAAAAATTATCTCGGCTTGTCTGTGAGAATAATTGGGTTAGGATGCATATATTCGAGCTTTGATAAGGCAAGAGAATCTTCTTCTCGAGTCATAAGGAAGATACCAGCATCACAGAAGAGGGGAAGATATTGTTCTCGTGTCTTAAAAATGGAAACAACATCACGGGTTTTTAATCACCGATATAATTCTCATTGATGGAAAGATATTTTCGAACGATTTGGAAGAGTTAATTGAGTTATGTGGTGTTGTACTATAAATATAAGTCGATGGGAACAAGAGAGGGAGGATTGGGAGAGCGGAAAATACGCAGAGAAGCCATAGAAATCAAAACTGAGAAATTCTGCTGCTGCTACTGTGAGAGAGAAGAGGAAGAACATAAGGCTGGTGAGAAGCATCGCAGATAGTATTGCTGAAGCATACGTATTTCAACAGCACCAGAAGTACGATCTTTATTCATGTTTTCTTTTCTTTCTTCTGTAACACAGAGAACACTTCTCTGTAACGCTTATAAGCGTATCAAACATCCAGTGTTACTATTATTTCACCATTGTAAGCACTATTTGAGCTATAACATATATTTTTGAGGGTTTTTCCAATACAATGAGGAGCTAAACCCCATCTCTGAGGCGACGGAGGAAGCTAATTTTCCAAGGATTATGTGGTAATTTTTTATTTAATTAATTTATGCAATTTATTTATGATTAATTATCTTGGTTAAAAATTGATTTAATGATTTTTGTTAAGCAATTGTGATTCCGTTAGATGGTACATGCTTTGGCCTAGGTTTTAGATGTTCCATGCTTTTGTTATAAAATTGTTATTTTGAAAATCTACTTTTTGCAATAATTTAGAATCAAATTAAATGTTAGAATTGCATAATTATAATTATTGAATTTAATCACTTTAGAATTGGAAAATAGTGGAATTCTAGCCTCAGTTTACTCTCAGTCTTGCTATAAATTTTATTTGAGTTTCCCTATTTTTAGTCTTAGAAATTAGATTTAAAAACAAATTTTCACAAGTCTTAAACGAACCATTATTTACCACTATTACGAAACATATCAGTCATTGAGGCTTACTGATGCCTTATGGGCTTACCTTACTGCATTTAATGCCCCCATTGGAACGTCACCCTATCGTCTATTTTTTGGCAAGGCCTGTCACTTTCCCGTCGAGTTAGAACATAGAGTATATTGGGTCGTAAAGCAATTAAATTTTTCACTTGACAAGACTGGAGCTCACAGGAAGCTCCAGGTCAATGAGTTGTAAGCGATTCGGAAAGATGCATATGATAGTGCTAGGGAGTATAAAAACAAAATGAAACTTGTGCATGATAGAAATATTTTAAGAAAGTCATTTTCTCCAGGTCAAAAAGTTATTACTCGTTTGTATCTATTCCCTGGGAAGTTACGCTCTCGATGGACCGGTCCTTTTGTTGTTCGTACTGTTTTTCCTCATGGTATTATTGGGATTGAGACTCAAGAGGTTAGAAGTCCTTTCAAGGTTAACGACCAGAGATTGAAACAATTTTTAGAGCCTTTTCTTACAGGTGATGTTGAGGAGGTCCCTCTGGAGGACCCTGTTTACCTTGATTGACCATCAATGTTGTTTATGTACATTAGTAGATTTTTGTAGGTTTTTGTTATTCGTTTTTAGATTTTGATTTTCTGTCTTATTCTCCGTTGAAGGATTGTTACGCTTCACACAGATACAATCTTTCTGACTTACATCTTTATTCTTCTTTTTACCTATCTTTTGGTACTGCTCTTTAATTTGAAACATTGAGGACAATGTTAGATTTAAGTTTGGGGGTAAGGGAGAAACTTTTAGTTGCAATAATGAAACTCTAAACTTGTGAACAATTCAGGATGGCACTAAACATTCTAGGTAGATGGAAACTTAGATCTTTTTCTATAGGAATTGGTGTGCCCAGCTAAATGGTATATTCATAAAAGGACAAGGTCGGGTGTTAGAAATAACATGATACTCGTCACCGTATCACCTTATGTTTTTATTTTTACAATCCTTTGTGTTTCTCTAAGTGATTTGGTGGGTCACCAGTATCGAATTGTTATTGCCTCTAGGATAAAGTAAGAGTGATTTAGATCAAGCCCCATTTTCGTATTTTATTTTTGTTCAGACCAATTTTTTTGTTTTTTTTTTAAATTGACGCTTGGATAACAATATGTATGTGTTCTCACTGTCTCCTTCGCCTAAGCAAGCGTGGAACGTAGGATCCACGGGAACTATCATGTAATCTGCTGACAAGGAGCATGCGCTTAGATTCAAAAGATCTAATCATGTTGTCGAAAAAAAATAATTAATTGTATATATTCAATAAATCGACCATTGGGGCCCTTGTATATACTAGTTGAGTCAATATTAATATAAGGAATAAGATCAGTGGAAGCGTATCTCAATCCATTGGGATTCATCCTAGCACTGACCTTCAGACAGATATGGGAAACACCGCTCACCTTAGTCAACATGTGCACACTTATATCTCATTGTCCATATTCTTAATTTATTCATGAGATTATGGTTTGTTAGATTCCGAGTATCGTGGTCTATTGTACGATTATCTAAGTATAGCTTTGTTTTCCTATGAATTTTAGTATGCTTGAGTACAAACTCGTGTACAACAATTGGACTCATATAAGGTAATGATTCACATAGACGAAGAATTTAGTAGCCAACCAATTATCATGCTTAGTGTCTACCCTCCATCGTTCACAAATGACTAAAACATGGAGTAAAGGTTTTGTGGGTATACCTCTTGTAAACTCTCACTAGACAACACTCTTCTTCTAGGGTCACCTAGGAGTTTAACGGCTAGATGCACGTGCTAAGTGTAGTCGTGATTCATATGAAAGTGAGTTAGATTTTTATTTTTTAGATTAGATTTTCTCGAGGACTAGCAATAATAAGTTTGGGGCTATTTGCTAGACACAATTTTGTGTCTAAATTGTTCTCAAATCTCTATATTGTTAATGCTCGATTGGTACTTATTGTGTTATTTTATGTGTTTGTAGGTCGTTTTGAAAATAAATATTTGTGGAAAAAATCGGCTAAAAAACACCCGAGAAAAATTGATATAGGCACCCGGAAAATTAATAAAGACACCTAGGGACAACTGCTAAAGGGACCCCACTGTTGGTTAGAGATCCCCTTTTGAATTTAAAACCGAGAATGGAGGGAAGATATCCTTCACGCGTTAAAACTAACTGAGATTTTCAAATCCGATTTTTTGGGTTTTTAAGAGTTTCAAAGCTATCAAACTTGGAGCAGTATCTATAAGAGGACCAACACACGTCAAATACAAGGGTTCACGCGTAAAACAAGCTGGAAAAGTCAAGTTACGATCGGAAAAGGGAGTTCTTCCCTGATTTAGATAAAGAACTAATATGAGTTAGTTTGGGATGGTTATTTTTATTCCTTATAGATTAGGATTGGTTGTTAGGGTTATCTGAGCATATATAAAGCAAAGATATCGAGTAAAAAAGGGAGAGCTTCAATTGAAAAAAAAAAGAGGAAGAAAAATATTGCTGCTGCTAAACGTGAAGAACAAGGATACAACGACGATTTCTTCAACTGAACAACAATGGATATCTTCACCTTTGCTACATTTTTCTTCAGTTGCGACGGTTCCTTCAACCATTTGTAATGTATATCTTCAAAACAACAATGTTTATCTTCGCGAAAGCACTTTCTCTACTGTAACAGTGAAAATAGTTTTCTGCAACACCATTACACCGTTGCAAACTCCTTATTTTACACAATTTTCACTCCATGTTCATGAAGATCATACAGAATCGTTGGACACGATACATCAACAACGAACGGTTTTGAAAAAAAAATCAGGAATTTGATTAGCTGAAAGTAAAATTAAAACACTTAGATCATTCAAAAATGTTATTAAAATTATGGGTTTATATAAATTTACCTTTTAGATCGAGTGATATGGAAGATCCGAGATTTTTAAAAAACAAAAATTAGTTTAGGATCTTTAGGATTTGGAAAATTTGATGGAAATGGAAAGTGTTTTTTTTAGGGTTTTGTTAGATTTGGAATATAGTGAAATATGAAAAAAAATGTATTTATATTTTGTTTTAAATATTAGAGTAAATTAATAAGTTGGGGATAGTTTAGTACTTTTGATAATATCTAATTAGACACCCTTTATCTTTCTATCTAGTTGGGTGCAAGATTGTGTAAGTCCAAAATAATTCCCGTAGACTACAAACTAACCAGGCTATCTATGTATTCTTTAGCTGTCAAAAGAAAAATAGGTTCTTTATCGACGAGATAATCTTACAAACCGATCGATAGAAAAAAAAAAGCCCTTACTTACAACACATATACAATATGTAAATATCCGACTAAAATCTATTTACTTTTTACTTTTTACTTTGTTCGACCATAATCTATTTTGAATAGAGTCCATCTAGTCAATGAGTCCCTTAAGCATATGCAACACTATATTTGGGGAGTAGCCAGGGACCCAGAAACAAAATGAATAAGAATGATTTTACTAGCAGAAATCAAATGCTTAGCTTTTTAGGACGCTAACTTACCTTCAGTTTTATAGGTACCAAATGTAAGTGGTTTAACATGTTGATACTCGTAACTAGTTCGATAACCTACTGATTTCAATCGGTAAAACTAATCTCAATTTAAAATTTTCTTTCCTAGTAAAGTACTTGTAAGAGCACCCACAGTGGTGCGAGTAAATGACGGACTAAATTTAAATTTGGTGTTTGGTCCGACCAAATTCAACCACAATGGAGCGAGTAAATTTGATGTTTGGTCCGGATTTTTTACTGTTTGAGATCAAAAATGATCACAGAACTAGAACAAACCCAAATATAGTGGAGCGTTAACCTAGCCATGTGTCTCGTGCCAGACGTGATAATGGCTCTCCGTCTGGTGCCAGACGTGTGTTTCATCAGATGAGCGTGAACCAGAACTCCGCCCCATCAGGCGTTCACGCAAGAGGACGTCCAATCAAGCGTAACGTAGAAGCACGCATGGTAATCAAGCGTTCGGCTGGATTAACGCCTGTAGTGGGCGTGCACTTAAGATAACGTCTGTGTGTGGGGCGTTATTCTAAGTGAGCGCCTACTCAGATAGTCGTTGAAATTTGTTACCGTTGATCAACGACTATATTTTAGTTTGTATTTTGATATACATATAAATGAATTTATACCCTTTCGGTCCCATTTTGAAAGCACACCTTTCATATTTCAAATAACCTAATAGAAAGATTATTTTTATCTCTCTTTTTTTATAATTATGGCTTACGAAAATTTTAGTATTAATGTAGAGAATTTTACCATAGAGGAAGATTTATCACTTTGTCGAAACATAGTATTATATTATCCTGCAAGGGGTCATGAACGTCGGATGAATGGTTCAATGAGCATGGAATGGTTAGACATATCCATGCTAACTTTTATAATGAAACCAGTAACCCCAATAACCGAAACAAAGCAGGCCTTTTTTGTCGATTTCAGAAAATAGGTAGGGCAATACTACAATTCAACTTTAACCGCTAAGGTGAATGAAAAAAGAATTAGGAATGAAACTGATGACGAAGTTGTTGCCAGATCTCTGGAGGAATGGGGTAGATGGAAAGGTTCAGATTTCAGATACCAACCTCATTTCGAGATCCTAAGGGTGATGGAAAAATACAACCCTTTTGTGTTGATTGTTCTTCGAAGATGCTTAGATCGTCATCCATGGCGTCATACCACTCGTTGAAGGTTTGATTATAGGTTTTATGGATATATCTGTTTGTATACCCTCACGAGACATAACTCGTCTGTTGGGGCCACCTAATGGTTTAAAGGTATGTTGCACGTGCTTAGTGCAACCGCGGCTCATGCGAAAATGAGATATCTTAACATCTACTGATGTATTGTTGTTCTGAACAAGTGATATTGGTTATTTATGATACTTCCGTTAATTTATTCATTACAACGTAGTAAGCATATTGATTATACAAGAGTTAAAAAGTAGACCTAAAATCACTTTCGCAGGCATCGCGGCTGCACTTAGCATGTGCAACAAGTCTTTAAACCCCTAGGTTCCCCTAGCGTCCGAGTGGTGTCTCGGGCGGATTTACAAGAGATATACCCACAAAACTATCCGCAGGATTTATAAATTTTTATTCCTCACCAAAATCTGACAATAAGTGTTCAATCAAGTCATTTCACAAATGAATATGCTCTTTGTTGTGTACTGTACGTCGGCGTTGCTCAACTCTCATTCTCGAAAGTTCAGCAGTATGTTGTCTCGAAATATTTACCGGTGCATGGTTGCGGCCTTGATCATATTCATTTGTCCAATCACCGGCTAGACACTCATCCTCCACTATCATATTATGTAAAATGAACAGTTTTTATGATATATGCAAGTACGTCTGGATTCCACATTCTTGCAGGTTGCTTGACGACGGAAAATTGATTTTGCAGTACACCAAAACCTCGCTCTACATCTTTTCGGCAACCCTCTTGCATTGCTGAAATTTTTTTTTTTTTTTTTTGGAATCTGTATGTTTAATTGACATCACAATAGTAGCAATCTCTGGGTATATTCCATCACCAAGATAATATCCCATATCATATTGATGTCCGTTTACAACAAAGTTCACTGGGGGTGCTTTCCCATTGATAAGCTTTTTAAAAATATATGAACAGTTCATCATATTAATATCATTGTTAGAACCAGGCATACCAAAAAATGCATGCCAAAACCAGAGATCATATGACACCACTTCCTCCAACATAATACTTTCACTCCCTTTGTACGCAGTGTAAGCCCCTGATTCCGCCGATGGGAATTTATCCCATTTCCAATGCATGCAATCCGCACTACCCAGCATCCCTGGAAATCCCCTTTCCTTGTTCTCATTCAGCAGCAGTTCAACATCACGCTTAGTTGGTGTGCGAAAATTTTCTTTCTCATACAAATGCACAATCGTCTTACAAAACCTACGAGTTGTTTACAAAACAGTGGTTTCTCCAATGCGTAAGTACTCATCTATTGCATCGGCCGCACATCCATAAGCTATCATTCATATTGATACTGTAACTTTCTGATGAGGGGTTAGTCTAGGAATCCCAACAACATCTTTTTTTTGAACAAAATAAATATTTACTGATGCGACATCTCCCAAAATACGGTTGAACAATTCTCGTCGTATTATGAATCTTCGACGAAAAACATTAGGTGGAAACGTAGGGTTTCTGCAAAAGTAATCTTTCCAGAGAAGTTTTGCACCGGCCTCACATTCTCTTGGTATTCGGATACGAGTATGTGGCCAGTTCATAGTTGAAACGATCAATCCCAAAGTGACTGCTTGGTTATTTTGGCTCAATGCAACCAAATCTTTGTATGATAAGTACAAACTATTATCATCATCATCATCATAAGAAGAAGAAGAAGAAGAAGAAGAAGGAGGAGGAGGGAATAGAAGAACACGAAGCATAATAGTGGTTGTTATTCTCATAGTATGCCATTGGTTGGTGTTGTTTGTAGTTGTGGTTTGTATAATTGGAGAATCAAGTGTTCAATTTATATACATATTTGGTTTAAGCCTTTGAGTGTTGATATGACTATACACTGTTGGTATTTTTAAAATTAACTGAGTTGAGGCAAGTGGAGTGAATAAACGCATCAAACATAAGAAGTGTCGGTTGAGATGACAAGACCAAGCAGAAAAAAAGACAAAGGAAAAATTAAATATCTTTTTGAAATGACAATAAAAAGCAGATAGAAAGGATAAAACAAATATTAAAAATATCTCTGGAGATATTTTCAAGAAAGCAGGTAAAAAATAAAGCAAAGATAAGAAATGTCTTTTGAATTGACAATTACAATCAAATAAAAAATATATCAAAGAAAACAAATGTCTGTTCGAATGACAATACAATGCAAAAGAAAGACTACCCATTCGTATCTTGATTCCCAGACGCTGAACGCGTGGGCATAAAAGGAGGCAAAGACGATCTCGATGTATAATTAACTGATTGCATTGTTGATGATGATCCCTGAACCATGGTATTCCACATTAAGATAAGCCTTTGAGTGTTGATATGACTACACATTGTTGGTATTTTTAAAATTAACTGAGTTGAGGCAAGTGGGGTGAATAAATGCATCAAACATAAGAAGTGTCGGTTGAGATGACAAGACCAAACAGGAAAAAAAGACGATGGTTGGATTAAATATCTTTTTGAAATGACAATACAAAGCATATAGAAAGGACAAAACAACAATTAAAAATATCTCTGGGGTAAAAGACAAAGCAAAGATAAGAAAAGTTTTTTGAAATGACAATTCCAACCAGATAAAAAATATATCAAAGAAAAAAAAATGTCTGTTAGAATGAAAATACAATACAAATGAAAGACTACCCTTTCGTATCTTGGTTCTCAGGCGCAGAGCGCGGTGGCATAAAAGGAGGCAAAGATGATCTGGATGTGTAATTAGCTGGTTGCATTGTTGTTGATGATACTTGACCCATGGTATTCCATATTTGTGGTGGCATAGTTTGAGAAAAATTGCCAAACCCAAGGTGTGGTTGTGGTTGTTGCGTACGAAAATGGGCCAGCTGTACCTCCAAATTGTTGATGTGATTTTGTTGACCACGTTTCTTCATCTTTTGCCATGATAAAATCCATCCCCTCCTTCGTTTCATTTAACGTAAACTTACGAAACTCTTGCGTAAAATCAACATATTGTTGAACAAGACCATAAGCTTCGACATATTATGAAAATAAATAAATCACACTCTCACACATTTTTATATACCAAAAAAAAAGGTTTGTTTTAGACTTACGTATGACAATTGTTGTTGAGGCGGAATGGGTACATGTTTATCAGGTTCTTGGATGTTGTGTTTAATACGATCACCAGCATACCCGTAGGTTTCAACCTCCCAATCGACTTTGGTGGCATATTTCCGCAAGTTATTTACATGTCGCAAATACTCCATATATAAATCATACGTAAGAAGAGTCACTAATTGAGTTGTAGGGACCAACTCGTTTTCCCTCATCTCATTAACTTCGTCATTGTTGATGTTGCTAATACGAGGAGGTGGGTTGCTGGGAACGCCAAAAGTACAATAATTTTGCCTCCAACACCGTTCTCCGAGGTACACGTTATGTTGTGCAAAGAAAATAACTATTAACAAATAAACCAATCAACTAACCAAAAATCAAAGAAAATAAAAAAAAATCCTATCAAAATAAATTATCAACTCACAGTTGCTATCCAAGAAAATATAACCCTTTCTCTGAGAGCTCCGATGCTTTCCGTCCAATACCACTGTCAAGGACTAAGATGAAGGAATCCCACGGTTGCCAGGTCACATCGTCTACAATGAACTGATAAAGATAAGTTCTAGCCCGAACAATATCAATACTCTTCCTTCTTGTACCCTTCCACCGAGAAATTCTAGGCCACACTGCTTCACTCTCACTCGTTGGGTTCTTCGGTCGACATATGCCCAAATATTCGTAACCCAAAAAATAGAATGTGAATACAACCAACGAAATTAAGAAATTACCAAAAAATTAACATTTAAATGAAATATAGGTAGAATTAAGAAATTTACCTCCAATATTTGGAAGGGTCCGGCTAGTGGATTTTGTCCCCTGCCATATGCGGCGAGTCCGGAATATAATTTCGCAAAAGCAGCACTACCCCAGTCATAATTGTCAACTGCATTAAGATCCTCAAAAACAGCTAACCATCCAGCATCAATATAGTTTTTAACATTGGAAAAGAAAAATTGTCCCAAAACATACATACAAAAGGCTTTCGCCACTCTTTCAGCAAGTATGCTATCATCATTAGCCGCAACCAACACTCCGAGATCAAAATATGAGGTCAAAAATGCAACTTTAATTGCATATGAAACCCACTGTGCGGGAATATGTTTTCTTTTACAAACTTCACTATCTTTAATTTCTGGACAAATATGCGCCCAGACATATTCAAATTGGTAATTCGCCGAGTTATACGCAATACCACTACCAAGAGCAATACTTAATCCTGTCAACATGACCCAATCAAGCGGTGTGAACCCAACCTCACCAAAGGAGAAGTGAAAAGTGTTCGTGGTATCCCAAAAATGCTCAACAATGTAGTCAATCAATGCATGTGACGAATCTACTACATCCATGGCAAATAAACGGTCCCATCCTGCCTTTTCAATAATGTATTTAACCCTAGGGCAGTGTTTTGGAATACCTGCATAGGTCTGAATGACTGATTGAAGGGAACCACGATGTAAATACTTGAATTCTGAATCGGTTGAATAAGTAATATTCGTCGAAGCGCGACTCTGAGCATCTTCCACGACACTATAGTTCGCCAACCCGGGAACATCGACCATTTCTTCAGTAGTAGTGTCTACTTCTGGATCCTTCACAGTTTTAGCTTTCTTGTTCCTCTTTTTTCGACCAACGAATCTCGCCGTGACATTGCTCAACATCTGTGCAAACGGTACATACAAGTTTCAAAATCAAGAGTAATCCTCACAATCCACAAATATAAAACTCTACATTAATCCATAAATCCACAAAAATACTAACTTCATCATTACAAAAGTAATTCTCTAATTAGATAAACACATGACGAATGATATTCATAAATCATCCAAATTACAAAATCATCATAATCAAATCATCAACTTTACAAAAATTCATCATAATTCCCTAATTCTATAATTCCATAAACATTCATTATAAAACATAAACATTCATAATTCCCAAATTTCATAAACAATCATATCAAATCAATTAATCATAAAATTAATCATAACCCAACTCAAATTAACCAACAACTTAATCAATTTTAACTTCAATTCAACAAATTCTCATCAACTTTTATACCCAATTTATAACTTACATAAACCCTAGAATTATACCCAATTCCAAAATTACAATTTCTAAAACTTAGTATGTTTATTTCATAATCATATGTTTAATCTTTAAACATATATATACAAATTTAATTAACAAAAGATTACAATAAATCATAATCTAAACCTATGAAATCCATTAAAATTTATATCAAAGATTGAGTTTATTACCTTGCTTTGAAATAATCATAACTTAGATTAGTTGGTATCAAATCTGTCAAGCTTTTGCAAATTTGAAAAGAGGTTGAGCTTGATTTGGAGGAGAATTCGGTTGAGCAATTGGTGTGCTAGACGCTTCAGTGGATTGCGTCTGGCTGTTCTGTTAGAAGTATTCCAGAGAAAAATTGTATTGTGGAGAGGAGAAGAGAGTTGTGCGTAAATATATAGCTCCGCCCCAATCAGGAGTTCACCCAGCTCTCCGCCTGGTGAGACGCGCGTTTGTCTAGGAATGCGCCTGATGATTCAAGCGTATGTTTAAGCGTGCGCCCGTCCTATTTGAAACACGAATCAGCTGCACGTGTAGAATAATAATCGGGCGTGTGGCTATGATACCGCCCCATCAGGCGTTTGGCTAAGAGAGCGCCTGTCTCTGGGGCGTGCATCTAGGGGTTCGTCTATCATCAGGCGTTCTTTTGGGTAACGCCTCCCATCGAGCGTTCATCAAGCATCCGTCCCACCCAAGCATTTCCACAGGCGTATTCCCGTAAAACTAGACGTATACCTAACCGTGCGCCCAACACCAGGTGCTAGCTTAGACAACCTCCCAATTAAATTTTACTCCCCCATCGTTATATTTCTGGCGGAATAAAGAATAAAATTTTTACTTTTTAATTTTTTGGTCTAGCCGTCCCATTGTAATACTCTAAGACTATAATAATGTTGATAATCTTTTGTTACACTAATTGTTAAGTTGGCGTATGCATGTCTACCAAGAGTGAAAAACAAAAAAATCCCACATTTAGGTGTTAGAAATCAGGGACGTGGCAGGACTTTATGCCATGGGTTCAAAAAAAAAATCGGGGTATAAATTTACTGTTTAACTTCATCAGTCATAGGAATTTACAGCCACATATCACTGAAATTGTAGAAAAATCAAATACATTCTCACTAAAATTCCAAATCAAATGGCGCATATAGAATCCACATGCACTGCCGCCTCTGTCCCTGGTTACTAGCCATCAAGGTGTATGTTTTTCTAAGGTCATGAGTCATAAGTAGTTGGATGCAAATAGGAAAAACAACACCACAAAAAAAATTTAAAGCAAAATCACAACATGATTTGAAGGCAATTTAGTTCTTTCCGTGCCTTCATTTTATCTTTCACGTCCAGAAGTTTATTTATTTTGCATAAATTATCTGATAAACCAGAACAGTAAAGCTTGACGATGATAAAATTGTAATCCTTGATTTTTCACCCCAAAATTGAAGCTAATAGTGCTTTAATTTTTTTCACCTTTGGTTTTCATTTTTCAACCCTCACAACTTTATCAATGGCTCAAACCAAACAAGTCATAGCTTATAGAAGTGAAGTCTTACAATTATTGCTAATTAATTTAGTTTTTTCTTAACCAAAAATAACTTGAATCATGGTTAAATTCTCAATTTGGATATTTAATGTTAGATTTAATTTTTGTGTTTTATGACTTTATCTTGATTAGAGTTATCACGTCTTACTCTCTAAAAGAAAAAAAAATGATTAAAGGCTGGTTATCTTTTCCTCTACATAATTCAACTAACAATTAGTTTTATTATATTTAAATGATAAAGTTAGTGTCGTTAATATTCATCAAAAACTGTTATCTAATACTCAATCATCATTTTATATTTAAAAGAAAAATGTATTTAGTCTAACAATAGCTAAAGCATAATCGATTCTTGACTATCATTACGAAGGATAACCCAAATCTATTCATTATAAATTAAGATTATATTATCTGAGTTGTAAAGGAAAAAAACCATATATGTATATATATATGAGTTCTGTTGAAGCCATTCTTTATAAGATTTGTTTTTTTTTTGTTTTAGAAGTATCCGACAGTTCTGTAGATACCTGTTTTTGTTTTTTAAGCATAATAATTATATTTAAACCAACATGCCTCTAGCGTCATTTACGATAACATTATTTAGAAAATTTGGTATTATGTGATCTCTTATGTTTGTCGAGAGCGAGCATGTCTGACTTCCACCTGATGTCTGGTTTGCTACCGACCGTCGCTTGGTTACCTTTTTAGTAAAGGTGTTCTGTCATTGTGTGTAAAATTTGTGTTATCCAATTTTTAATTTCGGTTATCATGCCAACTATGTACCAACGTGGGTCATTCTCAGTCTTGATAAAGCGAACGAGATTTTTATAATCAAATTCGAAGTAAACCTTGTTCTATTATCTATACGTCGCCATCATCAGTGTCCATATTTCCTCTATTAGAGCAATGTTGATCCCCAGAAGTTGAGCTAATGCCGCTAGAGCTTTTGATATTGAATTTTTGCAAATCAAACCTTCTTCGGTTTAACCTTGGTGCCCTTTAGCTGCTCAATATGTATTAGTTTTCAACCAATCTAACATCGAAGGAACCCAACCTACTGATATTAGAATTGACAATTTGTTCTATGATTTGGGTTTGACAGTGGTGGTACATCCGGTAAGGAAGGGGTTAAAATTTCACCTATCCAAGTAAATTTTTAAATTTTTAGCTTAGCCCGGTTGCTATTTGGATAATAGTTATCTGTTGTTGAATTTTTCTATATATAAATTCGTTCCCGGCTATCCATAAGACCATAAAATGAAACAAAAACAAGTGACAATATGATTTGATTCTTTGAATAGTAGAATTTGTGGAAGTATGGTTTCGGTGTTATTTAAGGAGGACACTTTATGATTTGTGTTTGTTTGGTTATATAATTGGGGTGAGACAAGTGTATCAAGTTTCCCTCGAGAGTTGGCGTTGTAATAGAATATAGATAGTACTTTCTGGGGCCGAGTTGTAGATTGGGCAGAGATTTGAATTGGTGATGTTGATTATGTTAAGAATTTTGAATGTTGGTAAACCTTCATTCATTGCTTTCCACAAGAAAAGATGTATATTTGGTGGGCACGAAAGTGTCCAGATAAAGTTAGTGACTGGTAGTTGGTTTTTTCAGAAAACTGCTTCGATTGAGGCATTTATATCCTAATGCGGTTGTGTAGGATACCGATTTTGTTTGTTGTCAGATGATCTTATTAGGTGGATGTTTATGATTTTTTCCGTTGTCGATTGAGGGAGTTGTGCTAATTTTTCTTGTTCGTAAATCAGATTGAGGGTCTATGATATCCAAAATTGTTTCGAAAGGTTGGCATTGGTTTGGTTCAAGAGGTTCGCAGTGTGGAAACCATCTCGATGTGATCAGAGTCGTTATCCAATTTGATGAAAGATATGTTGTTTTAGGTTAGGAACGATGAAGAACAATTGTCTCTGAGTTATAAATAGGGAGGTTGTTGGATAATATGAATTTATGTTTGCAGTATTTTTCTCTACAAAGGTTTTCCTATATTGAATCTGGTTTATCATGTAGGATCTAGACTCATTTCATTAATAAAGCTTGATTATGATGTGCATTGTTCCTGATTCCTATCCCCCTTATGATTTAGGTTTGGTTAATTTATCCCATTTCATATGGCGTAATTTTCTGGTAGAAGAATCGTGTCCTAGAAAAAGTTCCTTGTAGTACGATCAATCTTGTTATAAACATATGTAGGAAGTAATTATGTATGCATGAGATGGTTAAAAATAGGAGCAAAAGTAGAACTAACCTTCCCGCTAAAGTTAAGCATTTCTTCATCCAACCTTTGGCTTTCCTAATGATTCATTGAATTAGTGATGTGAATAAGTTCATATCCTACTTCCGCGGGGGTGGATGTATTTATCTTTTTTCATTGTCTAGCTATTTGGATTTGTAGATAGTAAATCTCCTTAGAAAAAAACGAGTTTTTAAGCCGTTTCGTTTGTTGATTTACTGATCCGTTTTTACTTTTACTCTTTTATCTTGTGTTGCACTGGTATAAACATTGTTTTCCATCGTTTATGTGCTTTGTAATAGTTGTGGGGATGTTTTGTAACCATTATAATAATGGATTATTAATTTAAAATTAGTATGACATCCTAGAATCCATTACGTGGTTGTTGAGTATAGTATTTATAAAAATCAATCAATTTAAATAAAAATAAAAAAAATAATCTAAATAATAAATAGAAAAAAATGTTTTTAGGAAGAGAAAAACTAATTTCTAAACAAAAACTTTCGGTGGATCGTCCAATTACTCCCATGAACCCCCTCACATGGGATGATTTTCTAGCGTGTCCCTTGTTTTGTGTGTGAGACCTAGTTTTCCAATGAATAACATTTAATGATTTGTAGTCAAACACACATGCCCCAACTACCGTCCCATAACACAGGAAATTGAGAACGGAATATTGGTAGATCGTATATATGATACCGAATCCAACAGTTCCATAATTAACTTTTCATTTTATTGTTTTGGCAATGAGGTTGCATGTATAGCCGAGCATTTACCGGTTTATCGAGCAAAGGAATTCTGTGACCTTGTGTACGTTCTATGTATTGATAGAAGAGATATGAGTTGAAGCATATAAATTGGTTGGTGCATCTTCTTTCACTTTCCAAGAATGACCATTTGCCATTATTACGTTAAATTATCTCCAATACTACTATGAAGTTGCAAACTGGAAACCAGTTGGGAATCCTCAAAGTCGTGGGTACTCCCTGAATCAATTAAAATTGATATAAATCTAATAAACAGAATACCAACAACGTATGGTCTGAGGAGTATTTGTTCCAAATCAGGAGACGAATCTTCTTTAATTCTTTCAATTCCATCGTCAACAACATGAGTCATTTTTATTTTTATTTTTATTTCTGTCCAACAACCATCGGTTAAAAACAACCATACTCTTACAAATGTGGATATTATTAAAAAAAAAAGAAAAAGATAATTTTATTCAGACCTCGAATTATATCTAGGAATAACGATTATGAACAAAGATAATTATTTAGATTTCGGTTTTCCGATTATAAATAAAAATCCTAATTAAATTTAAACCAATTTTAAAAAATAATTTTATTAATCAAATTCAGTGTGTAGAACAATAACCTGAAGACTCTTAAATAGACTTTGGGAAAAATCCTAATTTGCGCAACAAAAAAGGATGAAAAAACCCAATAAACTGATTCAAACCCTAATTTGATATTTTTGGAAAATTTTGGTCGACCTAAAATAATGAAAGTACTCATTAAATAAAACTATTTTCCGCAAACGGTGACCCAAACAGACTCCTAATGAAGAAGTTATTAATAAAACAAAAACTTTCATAAAATAGCAAAAACGTCTGTTTGAAACCCTAAACGATGAAATTTGGCTAAATTTGAAGACCATGCAAATTGTATGTCTTGATCATTGACCCGTTTCCCATCAAAATAAACCCCTCTTAAACTAAATTACGACAACCGAATTTTTAACCTCCAAATAGGCTATAGCTTGTTCGTCTGCATTAGTGGCCCCTTATATACTTATTATCACGGTGATAACAAAGACCCTTACCTCTCTTATCCCTGATGTATGCTATTAAAATTCGTATTGGTGGGAGATGATAGTGGAGGAAGTCCTAGCAACTCTGTTTTTGGCGGATAATGGTGATAATAATTGATTAGAAACACAGAAGGGTTGGAGGAATTGTGGTCGATAGGTGGAAGGGTCTGACAATGGTTTGAAAGAGGTAAATGAGGATGGTTTAGGAAGTACTTTAACTTCTTAAATGTGCTCTTTTCAAAGTCTTGCTAAGCCAATAACATTCACTAAGGCCCGTGGTTCAAACATTTAAACACTTGACCAAATGTCATCACGTAGGCCACTAATAAAGGAACTGCCATTTTTTTTTTAAAAGATCATGAACCAAATTAGATAACTGTTCAAACTCCTTTTGGTACTCTGCAATCTTTCCAATTTGTGAGCGCTCCTGTTGTGAGGGTATAAAATCTCTAACACCACGTGTTCAAATACTATGGAAAGAGTATCAGAATATGATGGAACGAGAAACACTGAAACAAAGATTTTTGATAAATACTGAAACAGACATCTGAAACAGACAACATCGTTGCATGATTGACACGCAAGCTGCGGGAAAGCATGGCACACTGTACGAAATAGATAGCTTCGTTGCACGACTGACATACAAGTTGCGGGAAAGCCTGACACAATAAAGGGATCTGACAAACATCTATGCATGATGGACACGTCTCAGCTATACAGGTTACGGAACAAAAGAAACTAAAGCATGACAAGTCACTTTCAATGGCCACATGTCAGACATGCCATAATCCTAATAAGACCGCAACGTTCATCCAAATCCAAAAACAACAACTTGAGTACAAATCCGTAGAAGAGGTGCGGGATACCAAGCGAGAACCTTAGGGAAATTAGAAGTACGCATATCAAGTCTTGTGGGAAATACAAATAAGTCTTGCGGGATAAGCATCGTTCCAAAGTTTGGATAAGAACTAATATGTGGAAAGTTAGATTGGAGGGACCCATGATATTCGCTATAAATACCAAACTCTAAAACAGAAAGAGGAGATTGGAAATTTTTTAAGAAAATTTGGCAAAAGGAATAGGATCAGAGCTAAGAGTTTAGGTATGAGTATTATATTAATTATAATGCTAATTCATTAATTCTTTGATAAACCTTACTTGATGCAAATTGTATATCATCTTCTTGTAACATATAGTCTGGAATAAAAATCATCTAAATCCTTTACCACCCGTGGATGTAGATAATTCATCGTCGAACCACGTTAAATCACTGTGTTGATTCATGTTTCAATTTCTTATTCAAATTGTTAACATGTTTCGTTCTCATTATATAAGATTTGATTTGACTATGTTTCTGACTCTGATGGTTTTGATCCAAAGATCAGATTATTAGTAGCCACACCTGCTGGATATTTAGCTGTTGTATGATTAAAAAGTTGTAATAACCCAGTTGTTATGTCCTTCAACGAAAGTCATCTACGAGCTTAATTTCCGCAACAATCAAAAGTACTGCAATGCCTCATCTTCCGTATTATATGGTGCAATATTTGTTAGGAATAAAAGTTTGCTTTGTTTTGAAATAGTCATAGTTGTCCTAGTCTTTAGCTTATGGTTAACTTGTTTCAACACAGTTTGCTTTTACTTAGTCGTTGTTTATAGTTGTTGTTAGTTTTGTGTAATCTGTTAGCAATAGCCTATTTAAAGGCATGCTCCTTAATAAAATAATTGTCTTCAGCTTTCACTTACGCTTAACATATTCTTTTTCTTGGGTTTTTCATTTTCTATAAGTGGTATCAGAGCAAAGTTGGTGGGTGAGAAACATAAGAGAGTTGTGCAACAATAATGGCCACCGAAAACTTTGTGCAACCAGCGATTCTCCGCTTTGATGGTCACTATGATCATTGGAGCATGTTGATGGAGAACTTATTGAGGTCCAAGGAGTATTGGCAGGTGGTTGAGTCTGGAGTAGCAATTCCAGTAACCGGGGTTTTATTATCAGAGATACAAAAAGTGGAACTGGAGGCGTTGAAGTTGAAAGATTTAAAAGCAAAAAATTACCTCTTTCAAGCCATTGATCGATCTATCTTGGAAACAATTCTTAGCAAAGAAACTTCCAAGGACATTTGGGACTCAATGAAGAGAAAATAGAGAGGTTCCCCTAGGATGAAGCGCGCACAACTTCAAACATTAAAGAGAGATTTTGAGATTATGCAAATGAAGGATGAAGATTCTGTTACTAGCTGTTGTGGAAGGTGTATGGAGATAGCCAATAAAATTTGATTTCTTGGTGAGAAGGTGGATGATGCAACTATTGTTGAGAAGATACTTCGTACCTTAGCGCCAAAATTCGATTATGTTGTCTGCTCGATCGAGGAATCCAAAGACATTGATGCACTCAATCTAGATGAGCTCCAAAGCTCATTGCAAGTTCATGAACAGAAGATGATTCGAAGAACGAGTAGAAGAGCAAGCTTTAAAGGCTTCTGTGTTTCTTAATTTCTCCAACTCAAGAGGCAGAGGGAGAGGGAGAGGAGCAGGAAGAAGTGGTCGAGGCGGTAGAGATGGTGGCAGACATTTCAAGGACAGAGATGATCACATCCAAGGTAGAGGCAGGGGACGAAATAATCAGGCTGACAAATCTGAAGTAGAATGCTTTAGATGTCATAGGTTGGGTCACTACAAATCTGAATGTTATGCTAAGCTTACAAATCATAATGAAAAGGGAGAGACATCCAACTTCGTATAAGAGAAGGAAGAAGAAACCTTGTTGATGGCGGTTCAAGTCAATCAAGAATATCCTTCATATGTTTGGTATGTGGATACAGGTTGCAGCAACCACATGTGTGGAAGTAAGTCTTCTTTCTCTAATTTAAATGAAATCTTCCGTTCTAATGTACGTTTTGGAGATAGTTCTACTGTGGATGTAATGGGTAAGGGTGATATTAGTGTGAGAACTAAGCATGGTTCAGTGAAAACAATTCCGAATTTTTTTTATGTCCCCAAGTTGAAAAGCAATTTGTTAAGTGCTGGTCAATTGCTAGAGAAATGTTATGTGATAAAGTTTCAGAAGGGTGCTTGTGAGATATTTGATCCTTCTCAAGGAGTTGTACTGTTGTTCAAATGAGCTCGAACAGATTGTTCCCTTTGGATATCGAAAAATGATGAGTCTTGTTTTATAGCTGATGTAAAAGACCCTTCATGGATTTGGCATTTTCGCTATGGCCACTTGAATTTTGGTGGATTAAAGGCTCTTCAAGAAAAAAATATGGTAAATGGTCTTCCTCAAATTGTCATTTCGTCTCAAGTTTGTGAAGAATGTAATGTTGGCAAACAACATAGTTCTCAATTCCCTACAGGAAAGTCTTGGAGAACAAAAAGTGTCATAGAGCTGGTTTATTCTGATATTTGTGGCCCAATTAAACCAACTTCTAATGGAGGTAATAGATATTTCATTACCTTCATTGATGATTACTCTCGAAAAACTTAGGTTTATTTTCTGCAGGAGAAATCAGAAGATTTCAGCGCATTCAAAAGCTTCAAGGCACGCTTTGAGAAAGAAACATGAAAAAATATCAAAACTCTTCATACTGATCGTGGTGGGGAGTACTGCTCAAAAGAGTTTGCTACTTTCTGTGATGATCAAGGAATTCATAGGGAACTCACAGTTGCGCAACACCACAACAGAATGGTGTATCGGAGAGGAAAAACAGAACCATTCTCAACATGGTAAGGAGTTTGCTCGTAAGAGGAGGAGTTCCAAAGAGTTTTTGGCCGGAAGCTGTGAATTGGAACATCCATGTCTTGAACAGAAGTCCTACTTTGTTGTTCAAAGCATGACACCAGAAGAGGCTTGGAGTGGGCGGAAACCTTCGGCTGATCATTTCAGAATTTTTGGCTGCATAGCATATGCACATGTCCCAGATGTGAAAAGAAAGAAACTTGATGATAAGGGTGAAAAGTGTATCTTTCTTGGCGTAAGTGAAACGTCCAAAGCATATAAGTTGTACAACCCACTGACGAAGAAGATTGTGACCAACAGAGATGTCATTTTTGATGAGGAGCATATTTGGAATTGGAATGAGCATTCCACAACAATCATTATTGATACTGAAGTTGAAGAAAAAAACGAGGAGCCACAAATTCCAGCAGCACCGATAATACCAGAAGGGATTGATGCGCCAGCAAATCGCCCTCGTCGTGTTCGAAGAAGACCTGGATGGATGGACGACTATGAGGTAACTGGAGTTGTACAAAGTGAAGATTTACTCATTCACTTTGCTTTATCTTCAAATTGTGATCCTACAGTTTTTGAAAGTGTTGTCAAAGAAGCAAAATGGAGGAATGCAATGGATGACGAAATTGGAGCCATTGAAATAAACAATACTTGGGAGCTGGTGATCTTCCGGAAGGACAAAAAATCATAGGCGTGAAGTGGGTTTTCAAAACAAAACTCAGGGAGAATGGTGAAGTTGAAAGATATAAAGCGCGACTAGTGGCGAAGGGATACAATCAAGAGTACTGGGTCGACTATAAAGAAGTGTTCGCTCCAGTATCAAGACATGATAGGATCATGATGGTGATCACATTGGAAGCGCAAAATTCATGGCCTATCTTCCAGCTAGATGTCAAATCTGCCTTTCTACATGGAAGCTTGGATGAACATGTATTTATCGATCAACCTCCTGAGTATATTAAGGTTGGAAATGAGCATAAGGTTTAAAGATTAAAAAAGGCTTTTTATGGATTGAAACAAGCCCTACGGGCTTGATATAGTCGTATTGAGGGTTATTTTTTGAAAAAAAGGTTTTCAAAAATGTCCATATGAGCATTCACTATTTATTAAAATTGAAGATGGAGGGAAAATGTTCATTGTGTGCCTATATGTGGATGATTTGATATTTACTGGAAATGATAATTCCATGTTTAGAGAGTTTAAGGAGTCTATGATGGTTGAGTTTGAGATGTCAGATCTTGGTATGATGCATTATTTCCTAGGCATAGAAGTTGTGCAATCTGATGCTGGCATTTTCATTTCTCAAAAGAAATATGTGGCCGAAATATTAGACAGGTTTGGGATGAAAGATTGTAATCCTGTAAGTATCCCAAGTGAGTTTGGCTTAAAGCTAAACAAGGATTGCGAAGGAAAGAAAGTAGACAATACACTTTTCAAGCAAATTGTGGGCAGTCTCATGTACTTAACCATAACAAGACCGGATATACTATATTCTGTGAGTCTAATAAGTATATATATGAAGAACCCAACTGATATGCATATGCTTGCAGCGAAGAGAATCTTTTGTTACTTACAAGGAAACAAGGATTTTGGGCTGTTTTACAAGAAGGGAGAAAAGTCAGATATGTATGGATATACTGACAGTGATTACGCAGGTGATCAAGATGATAGAAGGATTACTTCGAGTCATGTTTTATGATTGGCACAAGGGTTTTTTCATGGTCTTCGAAGAAGCAACCGATTGTTACTCTATCAACTACAGAAGCTGAATTTGTTGCTGCAACAGCTTGTGCTTGTCAAGCTATTTGGTTGAGAAAAATTCTTGAACTGCTGCAGGTTAAGCAAATGGAGGCTACTACAATCTTTTGTGATAACAGTTCAACTATCAAGCTTTCAAAAAATCTAGTTTTACATGGACGAAGCAAGCATATTGATGTTAAGTATCATTTCTTATGGGATCTTAGTAGTGATGGAACAATTGCATTGAAGTTTTGCAGGAGTGAAGAGAAGTTGGCCGATATTTTAACGAAACCTCTCAAAATTATTCCTTTCATGAATTTGAGAAGTTTGATGGGAGTTTGCACTCTGAAGAACTCAACTTGAGGGAGTTGCAGACAGACCCTAACCTGAAGTTTTGAAATTTTTCAGTTTAAAGGAGGGATTGTTAGGAATAAAATTTTGCTTTGTTTTGAAATAGTCATAGTTGTCCTAGTCTTTAGCTTATGGTTAACTTGTTTCAACACAGTTTGCTTTTACTTAGTCGTTGTTTATAATTGTTGCTATTTTTGTGTAATAAAAAAAATAATATGTTAGCAATAGCCAATTTAAAGGCATGCTCCTTAATGAAATTATTGTCTTCAGCTGTCACTTACACTCAACATATTCTTTTGCTTGGGTTTTTCATTTTCTATCAATATTAAGTCAGTGGCTTCCATCTATCTCATTGCTGAAGAAATATTGTTATACCTTATATATCCAACCATTATGATGATTACTAAAGAATTTTTGGAACTTTATTCGTCATTGATGATTATCAGGCCCCAATGAAATTATCAAAATCGGTGAAAATATTAGTTTTTTGGATTTGTCCAGTACTTGATGAAGAATTTTTTTTAGGGGTGGGAGGGTAAATTACTAAGGATTTCTGTCAAATAGGTGGTTATCGTCTCGTTTTTTTTTTTATCATGTTTCTCCACCAATTTGGTGAGGACTTCTATCAAATATTTGAGATCTTCTAAAAAAATATATGTTCTCCAAATTAACATAAGTACATTATGTTGAGTAGTAATGCAACTATGGGCGTACCAATGTTGTTGTTATGCACTACTGATAGAATCTGGTTTATGAAGTACATAAATTATATAATTAGAAAAATATTCTTCTATAGTTCACTTATAACTACGAACTTTAGGTTGAGCTTGGATGATGATGCCATTTTGTTAGAAAAACAATGATATAAGAAAAGTTTAATAGAAAACTAAAATAAATCTATTCGAGACTGAAGAGATTTATATGAGATTAGAAGTGTAGAAACAATATAAATTAAAGTGTGATTAGAGTCTGAATATATATAAAAATTTGAATTTGAACGGTTGGAAGTTGGATTAACTAGCCGCATGATTATCACAACATAACTATATGACAATCATAATAGGCACACCCTCAAATATGCACACAAGCCAATCCTGTTTGCTCATACGCCAACCCATTAGAGGTGAGCATTTGGTCAAGAATACGCGGATTTGATCCGGTCTAACCGTATTTTTGTAAATGAATGTCTGGACCGTTCGTTAATAGGCTGGATACAGATGAGTTTTTTAAAGTCCAACGGATTACGGATTGGATTTGGGTCCAACCTTAAAAATCCGTTGGACATCTAGACCCGTTAGATTAAGGGTTCTTATATAGTTTTTTGAAAATATGAGAATAATTTTTTATTTTTTTTGAATCTGCTCATAGATTTTAGTTAGCTTTTTGGATCTTTTGTATATGGTGAAGATTGTCGTAACCTTAAAAACCTGTTTTTTTAGAGTGCTTTACAAGGTAATATAGGAACTTTTGTATATGATAAACTGGTGCATGTTGCAAAGACTTTTTTTTTAGGGTGTTATCCATGACACTTATATATATATATATATATTATATATATATATGTGTGTGTTTTGTTGGTTTCATTTCACATTATAAATTTTAATTATATAACAAATCCGTTGGATCATCCGCATCAAATCCGTCTATCCGTGCATCCACTGGACGTGGATGCGACGAAAACCGGTCCATACCCTCCCATAGTACACCCAAATTGGCCTAACTTTGAACGATTTTTTCGGGACCAACCCATTTTTGAGGGGACCCTTATCTACTTAGGTCATATGCCTTACAAAACTAAAGGTTGTCCGAATAGGATAAAATGACTAAATTACCCTTCATTAAATTTAACATAATCTAATAAAACCACCCAAATAACCACTCAAACCAAACAAATATAAACCTAAATCCTAAAACAAAATCATAACTTTCCTAACCTATTTTTTTCCTTCAAAAACTCTTCTTCTCCTCTTTCCCTCTTCATCTTCCATAAACGATTAGTCGTCGATTCATAAACGAATTTCATCATCGATTAATCTTATCGTCTACAAATGAGTCGTGTTAAACATTGTAAAAGAGATGTACGACCTAATCCTGGGATTGCGGCGATTGCAAATCAAGCGAATCAAGCAAATCAAGAAGAAGTTGAAGAACTGGTTCTTCAACCTGAAATCGAGCCCCAAACGGAAGAACCAATTCCTAATCAACCCAACATGATAATTAGAAGGTAATTCCCGACAAGCCCCTTCTATTGCATGCGTTTTTTATTGTCGATTCGAGTAGAAATCATGATTTTTAGGGTTCAAAATGTAGGTTCAGATAAGAGTTTAGCTAGGAACATAGTTTTTTATCCTTCTCGTTACAACCGAACTTTCTGTTTCTCAAGAACACGAAGAACAGTTCGGTTGAGAAATAAATTTAGGGACAATCGAACTTTTATTTCTCTAGATTTTTTGGCTGAACTTCGAAGTTCGGCAAAATCGATATTTTGTTCTTTCAACCGAACTTTTTAGTCCAAAATGTAAACTTAAAGTTCGGTTATTCTCCATAATTAACATTCCAACCGAACATTACACTGTTTTTAAGGAAAAATGATGGATGCTAGCCAAACATTTTTCTTGTTTACCGAATTTTTTGTTCGGTTAAATCGGTTTTGCTGAACTCTTTTGTTTTTTATCCTAACTTCATGCTTTGTTGTTCGAATTTAGTTAAGTAGTCTTTGTTTTGTTTTTAAGAAAAATTTGAAAGGTAAAGCTAATGATAAGATGGTGGAAGATTTTAGAACTCCGACCCTTCGCCACGCTAAACACCTAGGGGAAGATAAACGTGGAACTAAAGCTACAAAGAGGTCGGAAACGTTACCGAGAGTTGAAATCAGTAAAAAAGTGAACCAAGAGATAAAGCATGAAGATGAGGAAGAGCAAGAGGAAGATCCACCCCAAAATCTTTCTATTATTGTTTTTAAAGAGAAGAAGACGTCCAAGACACCTTGTGCTAGATATGCACATATTTATGATAAGAAGTTGTGTTTACCTCCTACAAACCCACCCCATGGTACTTCGAAAGATGAAGGCGAAGTGTTGTTCGGCTACAAACACTCATAGGCTGCCAAAATCTACTCATCCAAGGTATTGAATTTTAATTATATATATTATGATTTCTTGTGTGTTGGTTAGTCAATGATTATATTCATTTTGTAGGATCATAACAATGCGAATAGACTTTTGAGACGCCAGAAGGCGGTTTCGTAGGATATAGAGGATGAGTGTTAACAAGTGCTACAGAGAGCCAAGTCATGTGTTTTATGGTCTCTTTTCCATTACGCACACGCCGAGTTTAAAAGCTTCACCGTCTCAGCGTTTTTCGAGAGGTTCTACCCAGAGACGGATACTTTCCACCTTCTATTTGGTGATATGGACATCACTCCTGACGACGTGCGTAGGATCACAGGTCTTAGAGTGGATGGGAAATGTGTTGCAGAAGGTTATCAACCTAAGATGAATTTTGAAGATCTAGAATTGTTAGCGGAGAAGACTCTAGGGTGGAGCCGATGTAAGACCAAGATGGAGTTCAAACGCGCTGTTAAGGATCCTAAACTTGGTATGCAGTTGATGAAGGTCGATGAAAAGGGTCGTCTGTTGAAGAAGCTGAGGAAGTTTAAGTTGGTCGTTTTGAAGAGGGAATTTGGAGGGACAAGAAAGAAAGTGGAGAGTGGAGAGTTGGTGATGGACGAGGACAAGATTCAGCAACATGTCACCGCTTACTTGTTGTATCATCTAGGCAGTCTTATATTTCCCGACACTTCTGGAAACATGGTAGATGTCAAGTTTCTCCAGCTTTTGCATCCCCTTAGAGGTTAATAATTACTCTTGGGGTATTGTGGTCCCTACGTTCCTTCAAGACCAACTTAGGAGCGCTAATCAGATTAATACTTCACAAATCGGAGGGTACTACACTCTCTTACAGGTAATCTCCGACATACCCTGATAGACAGATTTGTGTGTCTATTTTATCTCAATTTTATATTTTGTTAATGCTCAATTTTGTACTAATATGGTGTTTTTATGTATCTGTAGGTGTTTTTGAAAAATAAATATTTTTGGAAAAATCGGCTTGAAAAATTACTAAAGGCACTCGGATAAATTACTAAAGGCACCCCCAGATTGGATAGGGGCACTCCAGAGCTAAGACACCCCATCCCGGATAAGGGCACTCCATCTTCTCCAACTGAATTCTGGCAGGAAAGTGCAGTTTTAAAACTGCGATTTTTCTGAATTAATTTAACGAGATTAAGTCAGATTTCTTGTTTGATTTTGATTGTTACCACCTTGTTACGACTAAACAATGATGGTAAGTCTTTCAGTTTCGAAAAAAGAGGGATATTTTTACGGTTTGAAGAAAACAGAGAAGGAGATATACTCGAGATTTTCTGAGGCAGATTGCGTGAATTTAACTCTGTCTAAAACATGTATTAAACATGTCTGGAGAGTTTGAGCTGCCATTTGACGCGTGAAGAAGATAAAAGGGGAAAAAATTCCCGTAATTAACAACTACAGACACGTGAAAATAAAAGAAAAATATCCCGAAGATATTTTCTTAACTGTGAAAATCTGGGAGGAGTTATGGGAAGATATTTGGGTTGTTGTGTATAAATAGGGGTCGAGAATACCTAAAAAGAACAAGGGAGAGTTGAGGGATAACTCGAGAGACGAAGAGAAGGGAGAGAAATTACTTTAGAGAATTTTTCTCTGTTGCTGCTGAAGAACACGAAAAACAGAGGCTACGACAACGGTTTCTTCAACTTCTCAGCCATGGTTTCTTCATCCATTTGCAACGTTATCTTCAGCTTTGCAACATTTATTTTCAACCTTACTATGTAACAGTGAGTCTGTAACGCCTATAGACGTTCCAAACTCACTGTTTTCTTTATTTTTCTCATTTTTCATCATTTGTAAACACTTTGAGCCATGAACCATTATTTTGAGCAAGTGATTAATATGAGGAGCTAAACCCCTTTGCTGAGGCGACAGAGGAAGCCATTGTTCCAAGAAAAATGGTATATTTCTATTTTAATTGATTTTTGCAATTTTGTTTATGATTATTTGCTTTGATTAAAAATTAATTTAAGATTTTTTATTAAACAATTGTGATTTTTTTTTATAGAGCATGCTTAGCCTGGGGTTTTTGATGTTCTATACTCGGTTTACAATTGTTACTTTGAAATCTGCTTGGTCAGAGTTTTCAGCATTATGTGTAACTTCATATATGTTATAGAAGTAATGCACTTAGTGCAGCTGAACACTGCGCTCCTTAATAGTGTATAAGTTATTCATTTACCCAATGTATATGAAAAATTATACAAACCATGTATAACACAGTTACGGTCCTAGTTATACCACGTAGTTACACTCTTAGTTGCTTATCTTGATTGTCTTTCTTTATGTGAGTTTTTGAGAAGAGATCAATCAATAATTTCTTTATAGAAAAGAGAGAGATAAGTGAACTACAACTACATAAATGAAGGCTTAATAAGATACATCTTGCATCTATTAAATCTAGGAATGAGAAGTCATTAATTATTGTAAGTTTTATCTCTGTCAACATGAACATGATTTTTACGATAGCATAACAGTGACTATGTTTTATAGGAATAAATTGTGTTGGTGAACGGTAAGTTACTTGTGTGAATACCTTGATGGCTACATCGATTGATGTCAATTAGCTGAAAACTGACCAAATTAGGTGCGTATATGTGGTTCAATTACAGACTTAGAGACCACATATATTTAAATCATAGGACTTTGAGGTTTTCCAGAATTTGAACCAAGATAGTGTATGATTATTATATGGCAACTATAGTTGCAGCCAAATTAGGTAAGTTACTCCACCATATTTGTATTTGTCTTGTGAGATTGAATCTGGGTGGGTGACCACAATCACCAGCATCCGACCCGTCGAAATGGCAGGTCAGATCCGATCCGTCCCATCTTACGACAGATGGGTGTGGGTGAATATTTCAGTCACCCTCAACTGACGGGTCAGATGTGGGTGGGGCTAAACCCGACCCACCCGACCCGATGTGTAGCTACAGCCTCGACAGAACCAGTGTTTTATATCGGGTTTTTCTTCTGTTCTCCTGAGAGAGAGAAAAAAATCAATCATTTTCTCCCATGAAATCTCCAAAAACCCTAGATTTGTCTGAGTAGTAAGTTCATCTCTCTGAATTGTAAGTCGAAAAGAACTTCAAAATCAGGTAATTTTCTTTGACTATGGTTTTAATTTTTCTGTGGGTAGCTTCATTTAGGTCTGTTTGATTAGTTTTCGATTCAGATGTAGAATAACTTCACGCTGTGATGCTTTATGTGTAATTGAGCATGTACAAGTTTGACATTATAATGTGATGATTCAGCTGGAACCTGAACGATTAACATATTAGTTGTCATGTTGTAGTGGAACTTGTACCCAATAATGTTGATTTTCCATCGATGTTGCATTGCTGTTCTGTACTTAATCAGATTTCATAGAAAATTTCTAGACCCACTTTACATATCAGCCGCATTATGTACACTCATACCTGCTGTTACATACAGCATAACTAGAGTATCTGAAGTTTTGGTACCAATCTATCCTGTGAGATTGACAAGAGACAAGGGATACATATGCAAATATGATAGAGAAATTATTATGTCAAGGTGATCTCATTGTCATGTAGAGGGCCTTATATACGTAGGTGTTGTCCTTAATTTGTTGATATGAGGGATAAATTTGTACATGTTGCTATGGATGCTCATGTGAGTATGCCCTATGGTATTATTGTTGCTGGTGGCTTAAATGCTTAGACCCACTTTTCTTCTTGATGAACCCTTCTCCATGTTGGAATAGGCTAGTTCAAACAATGGATAGCCCTTCTATATTATTGTGCTTGTGGATATTACAAGGATGTTTGTTTTTTTCTTTTTGCTGCTGAAATTATCATGCTTGACTATATCTGTTATTCTTATTCATAATTTATGTCCTGCATGTATATTAGTCCTGGATTTCCTAATCAGGATAAAGTTTTTTGTTCATGCCGTTGCCGTGCAGATCCCTTGGTTTTTTTCCAACCAAAACTTTATATCCACCTATCGGTATGGTGTTTTTTAACGTCATCGATCATAACAGTTTTTATGTTTTGTGCTTGAATTGCCCATGTATTAGCTTTTCCATCTCAATCTGTTTGCATTTACTTTAAGTGGGCGTGAGTGTTACAAGTGGATAAGGAATCAGAGGTCTATCTCAATATTTATGTTTTAGGACGTCGCAGTGACGCTCATGTCGTAGTTGATTCCTTAGATGCTCAAAACTCGTTGCTTCTATTGCTCTTAGATAGAGAAGATACAACCACACCATAAGCATTTCTTCTAGCTTATCTGACAGATTTATTTCTCAATTCTAGAAGTAAAATCGCCTGTGTCGTTTATTAAACATCAGTTTTTCGATTTTTGGGTTGTTCTTCGTATTTCTTATCCCTCAACTGGATGTTTAGAACTGATTCACTTCAATAAAATCTTAAAACCTAATCCAAACCGTATGCGCAAACTGTTCCTTCTCTGGCTTTTGTTAACTTGATCATTGAATTGCACGTTTGAATTTTTTCTAAATTGACTAACAGCATATAACCTAGCCATAGTATGGGGTGTTTACTGACTCTCGATCAGGATATCTACACTTTTTTTAGTACAGTGATTCTCTTCTTATACTAAGTACTTAGCAAAGACTTGTAGCTATGCAATGGAGACTGTCAGTCTTGTCGTCGATATAACGATTAAGAATTATGAAATAGTAGTCTGCTATGGAGAATATAGATAGTTAACAGAATTAAGAATGTAGCTGTAGGAATATCTGCAAATGAGCTAGCTAAACAGTACTGGATGCATTGAGTTATTTTGAGAATGATATTAATTCTTCTGTTAAACAAATTTGAGCTGTGCCTTTAGAGGTACAAATGTTGAAAAATAGCTGTGGGTTATAACCTAATTCTATTTTTTCAGACGCTTTTATCGAAAAAACAGCGTCTCGAAATTGGGCCTGCTATCTTATGCTCTCTCCTAAGCCATTCACCTTCCATATGTTATCTGACCCTGGAAACAATTGTCTGTCTCCTGGCCTATTCCATCGGCTGTAGCCTCCTCCTTCCCTCAACTATGACACCTTAACAATAATCTCCATTCTCCTTCACGTCCTAACCATACGCCATAGCTAAGGCGTCTCAGTCAACTGGTAAGGCGGTTTTAACTTGGATCTTTTTAATTTCTCGTAATTGCAACTGGTAGCTTTGCTGTGTATGAGCTTGTCTAGGTCAGTTCTTCTTACCCGTAGATTAGTTCTTTACATACGTAATATGTTTAATAAAGAGATTTGAAATTGTGGTTAAGATGGAGTTTATTTGTTTTGTCTTTGGTATTTATGATTGGTGTCATGGTGATGATCTCTTCTTTGATTTCAGTGTGTTCGTGGTGTATCAGTCCTTTATACCATCAAGTTGATCGCATAGGGAACTCACCTAGGTCAGTTCTTCATTATCAATGTAGTAGTTTTCCATCTAGCAATCCATTTCTTTTTCTTTTCGAGTTTTTGCTTAAAGAAATTTTGATGTTGTGTGTAGAACAGGCGTGGAGAAGGCGCTGTGGAACACCTCTCCTTCAATCTACTCTTGTTCTTTCAGTGGACGCCTTCCTCCATTACAACTAGTGACGATTTACCCCTTTTGGAGAACATCATTATCCAATTGGTAAGGCGTTTTTACCAACTGCTACTCAATTAGTAAGTGAGATATATGCTTTTAAATGCATCTCTGTCTTAGCACTTCGCATACCAAGTATTCATGATATGTTTGTATGGCTGCCTTACTTAGGGGAAAGAACAGTCTAAGCACATATGGGACGTAAAGGAAATCCTATTGCAGTAAGACTTGATGTGAATCGTAAGTCAGATTCAAGTTGGTTCAGTGATTATTACTACGGGAAATTAGTGTGTCAAGATGTCAATCTGAGATCCTATCTTGGTTCGATACGTCCACCTACGAAAAAGACCTTTGGCTTTCGTCTTGGTAAGTGTATTATTCAACATTTTCCCAAAGTAACAGTTGTTCATAACTTTCTTCCACAACGGCCAAAGGCACTAGATCGCAAATCCACCTCGAAGGGTCAGTGGTGGGCATTTGGGAAGGTCAAATCAATCGAGCACAGTGATACAGAAGGAAACGAAGTAAAGGGTGCAGGGAAAAGAGTCAAGTCAGTTGGGGCCAACAACAAGAAAAAGAAGCTGGGTAATGGATATCATGACCAGTCGAATCTTTTGAGAGAACTTCGGGTCTGCGGGGCCCTAGGACCAAAGGCCGGAAATGACATAGCCTTCCGGAGGGATGACTCCTTCAAAAAAACTGAGTGCTTCAAGTTTTTTTTCCCACATAAGTCCAGCTCCTATGGTAATCTACTGCAGAGGGTCCCTGCTGTACGCCCTTCCTTGAATTATTTAGTGATGCATGACTTATTGAATGCAAAGAAAAGAATGCATTTCGATCCCGTCATAGCTCTCAATCATTTCGTGACACGAGGCGCAGTTGAACCATCTATTATAGAGGGATCAGAAGGAGGGAGATTAGATCAGAGAATACGTTCTCGGATCGCTTTTTTGGTAGAAAACTCGAGCAGCAAGTCCTTTAGCGAAGACAAGTTGACCCATTTCATTCGCCAAGCTAATGATCTTCGTTTCATGGGAAAAAGAAGAAACAGTATCTCACTCTTCCCTTTCTTCGGTGCTACTTATTTTTTCCTAAGGGATGGTGTGTATAAGAAGTATTTGATTGATGATTCTCGGGAACAACTCCTAGGTCAACTAAGAATCAAATGTTTGAACCTCTTGGGTAAAGAGGTGGAGTTGGTAGACAAATTCGTAGAACAGGGTGAGGTAGGAGAAGCGCTCAAGGGAATCGAGATGATGTCAGAGATCATCCTGAGAAACAGAAGAATTCCCTACGGGTACAACTCTTATTTGAATGAAGTGGAAAAAATAAGATCATTTGTGTCTGATAGAACTAGAGCTCATACTTTGATTGAGTCGGTGAAGATCAAATCCGTTTATCAAAGTGCTTCTCTGATTGCCCAAGACATAGCTTTTCAAATGATGAACAGAAAAAGAACATTCCGTTCCATCTTTGGTCAAATAGTGAAGGAAATTCCATTAGTCATGCCAAAAGGGGTAGATGGGATTCGTGTTTGTGTTTCAGGTCGATTAAGAGGTGCGGAAATAGCTAGAAGTGAGAGCGGGAAGTATGGAAAGACGTCTTGTAATGTATTTAACCAGAAAATCGACTATGCTTTGTCAGAAGTATCTACTCGTTATGGAATTCTAGGTGTCAAAGTGTGGATCTCATATAGCCACAGGAAGTAAGGAAGGGGTCACTCTAAAGTGCTGAATAATAAGTGAGAATCAAGAAGGTACGTTTGAAATTCAATAGATGCTTGTTGTTTGTACACTTATAGTTTCATTCGTCTGTTTCTTTTAGGCTGTGGTTCGTGCTGTGGCGTTGGGCTAGTCAGGAAATAAGCGGTTGCACAGTTCAGACTTAGGAGTCTATTTTAGTCAAATTATTTCTGTTGCTTAACTATGTTACAATCCGAATAACAATCAACCAAGGTAACGGTCAATTATTTTGTTTGTTAATCCAGGTTCAGTGGCAGCTATGGCTATGCAACCTGGAAAGGGAGCTTTTGGAATGGGGAGTGCAGTTTATGGAATCCACAAGGTCATCAACTAAATGCTTTTTTTTTGCAGATTGGACTATCTGGGCATGGCCCAGCTTGGGTGCATAGTGTTAGCGTAGGATACAATGAGAAGATTGCACAGCTATATAGCCTAGTTTAGCTCCGTTTAAAGTTTGTCCCTGCCAAAAATTGAACTTGATTATCATCTAACTCACATTCAACTCTCCATTTTAAAACACATAAGAAAGGCACATTCGTCCCCATGGGACGAAAAAGAAATCTGGTTTCGGTCAGACTAAATCTGAACCTTAATAATCTATGTCTGACTTCTTTTCTTTTTGTCTACTATTTAAGTTGATAATTATGAGGTTTTAGTGGAGTTTGGGTGGTTCCCGTGCTCCTCGTTTCCAGAAATTTTCCCATTAAAGTTTTGTTCTCTACTTCTGTTCTCTGCCATATGTTTTGTTCTCTTAGTATTACAGAAATTATACTTCCCTTGAAAGATTTGCAGCAATTTTAGTTTATATTTTATTTGAATAGCGACTATTTTTTTTT
>JAJJMC010024047.1:169611-183455 GCA_023531435.1 Papaver californicum | reverse complement strand
TTTAATTTGAGTTCCTTGGGCTTTATATGCTGTTCAGTAGAAAAAAACATGACTTGTGGATAACTGAAGTGAACTTTTGTAGTATGATAATAGGTTTCAGTTGTAAAGAAGCCACTTCAACCTCTAAGCAAGTATGTATATCTTGAAGCAGTTTAATTAATTAGATTTGAATTCACCCCATTCTGAGACTTAATCACCACACTTTTGATCTACAACAATTATACTCTTCATAAGATTACACTCCAATTATTCTTTTATGTTCGTAATAACGAAGAAATACAACTTGCAGTTTAATCCCACTCACGATTTATCACGTTTATGTCGATTTGAAACGATTACAAGAGGGACGAAGGGGCAATTCAACCTTCGTCGATAGACAATACCAGAGGAAGATTTGTTATACGGCATTACAACTTGATTAACAAGAAAAATAATATCGCACTCGACACTCGAGCTAGTTGCACTTAAGATCGTTGACTTGAATGTAAGTTGGAGTTGTATAAACTTTTATCTCGTGATCTTCATTTTGGTTTTTGCTCTTCTTTTTAGCAAATTTCTTAATGTTATCAAGCATAATCGTCTTCGCTTTTCATCGAAATAATCAAATTAATAAGTACAAATACACATGGGTTATTCAACAATGAGGACTCATTCCGAGTACAACGTACTTTCTTCTTCTTCTTCTTCTTTCGCTACTAGTACTACCAATAATGCAAAAATAATTGTGCTACTAGCTTTGTATTTTAGTTTTCTGGTTAAATTATGTTCTGGTTCCGTTCTATACCCATTGGATATGTCAATAGCTAATCTCATAAAGGTTGATCCCTCTGGAAATGGAGATTATGCGACTATACAAGATGCCATCAATTCTGTTCCGTCTGACAATTCGGAATTTGTTTTCATATCGCTTAAACCGGGAAGTTACAGGTATTGTTTGCGGTAGTATGTTCTATTTGACAGTCCCTAACAAGGCACATACAATAAATACTTGTGTTAATTGGTCCATTCTTGTATGTCCTGGCTGCTTTAGTTGCTTGTTGGAAGTGAATCTCCTAACAATTCAAGTACTGTGCTTAAATAACAGGGAAAAGATCGTCGTACCGGCTGATAGGCCCTTCATAACGCTTAGTGGCATGGACGCGAAAACCACAATCATAACATGGGATGATGGAGGGGATATTTATCAGTCTCCAACATTCACTGTTTTTGCTTCTAATTTTGTGGGAAGATATCTCACAATTCAGGTATACTGTTGTTTTTTCATGTTAGTTAATATCTGTTTAAATTACCAGATGGAGGAGTTCTGAATTTCCTCAAAACAACTTTTAGACTGAAAATTGATACTATGGTGGTAATACAGAACACATTCGGACCGACCAAAAAGGCAGTTGCACTGAGAGTATCCGGAGATAGAGCGGCGTTCTATGGGTGTAGAATTGTTTCCTACCAAGATAGTCTCCTCGACGCCCATGGAATGCATTATTATAGGGATTGTTACATAGAAGGAGGAGCTGATTTCATTTGCGGAAATGCAGCTTCTATTTTTGAAGTAAGTTGTAGTTCATATGCAACCTAACCCGAGAATTCAATGACTTTTCACAATTCATGGTTCTCATTTGATGAATTTGTTAACGCAGAGATGCCATATACATTCACTCTCGAAAGGAACAGGTGCGATAACGGCACAAGGGAGGGCCACACCAGAAGAGAATACCGGATATATATTTTTGGGGTGCAGTATAACAGGGGTAGGAACAGCACTATTAGGAAGACCATGGGGTTCTTATTCAAGGGTCATCTTTGCCTTAACTTACATGCCTGATCATGTCGTTTTACCTGTCGGTTGGAATGATTGGGGGGATCCAACCAAACAAAGGTACATACTGGTCTAGCTAGGATGCTTTTACAAATTGATGTTCTGCTCTTAATAATTGTTATTCTTGTGTGTGTTGAATGTTTAGTACTGTATATTATGGGCAATACAATTGCTATGGAGGAGGAGCAAATGTGTCGGGAAGAGCAGAATGGTCACATGTGTTATCAAATGAAGAAGCTGCACCTTTCTTGACGAAAACAATGATCGATGGAGGGGACTGGCTTAGACCTGTCCCAACCAGGTTCCATAAAATACCTAAGTCATCTCCTCCTACTACTACCACAACAGCACCATCACCAGCACCAGCACCACAACCAACAACAAAAGAAACTTCTTTGCTGGCTTAGAATACACCCTGTGAATTTCTTATTGTTGTCATAAAAATTCTTTTACAGCTTTGTGCAATTTAACAATAAACACTTTGTTGTTTTCAGTCCATATATGGTATGTTACGCACTTGAAGTCGGTTTTCGGCAAGGATGTTTTGCAATGTGAAAGATTTTCCAATTAAAATTAGCTTCTGATTCATTCTCTGTAGACTGTAGAGGCTGTACAAACATCAAAACATTATGCATTTATTATATTCATAAAATGAAACCCATCAATCTCATACACCAAGTTTTTGTAAAACCTACTCTAATTGAATTGGCTATAACACAAGTACATGACATTATGACGCAAAAGTTGAAATACGCCTGCATCCTAGCTGACAATAAACTTAGTTGTTCATTGGCTGTAACGTGGTATATAGTTAATACAAATCCCATTAATGGTATTGTGGACTCCAGACTCCTCCTTGGCACCAGTGTAACCAAAATGCTGTCATCTTCATCTGCTTCAAGATCCTCAAGGAGCTCTGATAATCCCCATTTCAAGAGACTTCCTCTTCCTTTTAATCACATCATGACCTTCATTCATATATTTGGTACATGAATTGATATAAACATCAAACTTAGAATACATATCACCATAAACCACCAAAACTTCTTCTTCTTCACCCTTCTCTTCTACTCGCCTTCGGTCTATGAACCCTGACTCTTACATTAGTGTCTAGAGTTCGACCATTTGGCTCAAAGCATGAATTTTCAATACTGTTTTTTGTCGCAATCAGAGGCATATAAATACTGTGGGGGCGTAAAATCATTTTGCCACATGCTCGCATCCTGAGGCACAAATAAAGGTGAAACGAATATAAAATAGGCATTGAAGTGAATCTCAGCCAACCTAAGAATCTTTGTCTACCTTCTGAAATCATGACACGTGGAAAGCACCTACAAAAGATCAGCAACCAAGCTTGAATGGGTAGTTGGGCATTTAATGCGCGCGCAAAGCAGTCATATCAATAGTCTGTTAGCTGTCGGGACAAGTGGCGACTCACTATTGGACGAAGAATAAAGAAGCAACGATAATTACAACAAAGAATATTGGCGAATATCTCAGCGAGGTAAAGTTCAAGCGAAGATGAATTCTCTTCCAAGAAAGCTTTAGCAAAGAAATCACATGCGAAGACGCTTACGAAATACTATGAGCTGTCATCCGTTATCACAATTTGTCTATAAATACGAGTGAAAACAACTTAAAGAGGGTTGAAATTTTGTGCAAGGCTAAAAGTGAGAGAACTTGTGAGAGCAATACTAAGGCTGAGAGTTTGTAATATTTTTGATATCATAGTGAAACCCCAACCGTGGACGTAGGTTTTAACGTCGAACCACGTAAAATTCTTTGTGTTCTTTATTTTCCTAATGAGTGTGTGAACTTGGACCGTAAATCTTGACCATAAATATTGAGACAAAATTCAGGTAAGTGTTTGGGTGTGTTGTAGGATTTCCCGCAACTACATTTTGGCACTAGAAACAGGGATTAAGTAGAGAAAAGCATTAGGGATTTACTTTGCCTTACTTATATTAGATATATAATCTTTGAAGCTTTATTTGAAAAAGGATGAGTTAGATCTCGTCTGTTTGGTAAAAGAGATCTTAGACATGAGTTTCTAAGAGCAAGTCTCTAGAAAAGCAGTAATCTAAGAAGAAAAAAGTTATAAAATTAGAATTTCTAATTTCTAAATTATAAAGTTAAAATATTGATTTATGTGTACATTCTTTTAAAAGTTTTTGGGTTTGTTTTTAATTTGATTTGCGTGTTCATAAAAATAAAAAATTACATTCAAAATGATTTTTGTTTAAAGTTCTGAACCATTAACGTTTTATTTAAAAGTTGTGAGTCTTTAAAATTTTATAAAATTTATGGTCAGAAATATTTTCGAAAAGAATTTTTTCAGGTATGATTTTCTGTTTATCTCAAGTGTGTACTAAAATTTTGTTTTCAACCAAAACATACTTTTAACGGTAAAGTTGTTGGTAGTCAGGTCATTTCATTCGGTTTCTTTCTTGGGTCTGGTGAAGCAGTTATTGGGACAAGTTAAACATTTGATATTTCAGGTCAAGTGTCAGATTTAGGGCTTAGAAAGATAATTTTTGTCATAATCGTTAGATCTACATTCAAATCATGAATCGTACGGTTAACTTTTGAGAGCTAACTGAAGAGTACAACAAAGTCATTTGTCCTCTTTTTCAGGTCCTAGAAGAGAAAGGATGGCGTCAAAGACAGTGCCACCGAGAAGAAGCTCCAGAAATATAGGCAGTCACGTAGTAGATCCTGTCGGCGAAACAGGTGGAGGAGGAATGCTTCGAAACGAGGAAAATAGGAGGAGCCCAACTCGAAGCAGATCGCATGCGGACAACGTATAAATAGAGGACCACAGATCCAACAATAACGATAAATCTGATGGTGAGGAAAACATGACAACGGAAGAGTTGAAGTAAAGGCTTACCAGAATAAGAGAGGCGAAGAAGAAGTTATCCCAGGAACGAGAGCTACTAAAGCAACAAAACTTGGAGCTCATAGAGGATAATCAGAAACTACAAGAGAAAATGGCGGAGGAATCAGATCCGTCAGTGTGAAATATGAACAGAAGAAAAGAGCAGTCGCATAAGAAGCGAGGAGGGGATGATGGAGAAAGTCCAGCAGAGCGTGAGGCGAAAAACCGTTAGAGGAGATGGATCGTCATCTAGCGAAGAAAAAGGAAAATGACGCAAATCAGGAATTTTTGAAGGAGTTAAAGATCATGCGAGCCATGATGCGAAGTTATCAGAACAATGGAAAGGGGCAACAACTGGAGGACGCATTAGCCTAGGAAAAACGATCACCATTCAGCGTCGACATCTTATATACTGCTTTACCCCTGAAGTTTACAATTCCATCGTTCAGGATCATCTTCGATGGCACAGGGAATGCGATACAATATATCAAGGCCTATCAATAATCATTATTACAATGGGAGAATCGCGAAGAAGTTATGGGAAAGTACTTCCCCTCAATTTTGAAGGGTGAAGCTCTGGCTTAGTTTGACGCTCTTCCTGAATATTTTATCACTTCTTTTCACGATCTCGAAAAGGTGTTCCTTGCAGCGTATATGCGCAACAATCTATTGAGGCCTGGAGTTGAAAAGTTGTTAGTTTGAAGAGAAGAGCCGACGAAAGCTTGAGAAGCCTCGTGAATAGATGGAGAGCCTTGTGCATCGAAGTCATGGATCACGAGACAGAGACAAATCTAGTTCGGAGCTTCGTCAATGCTTTATTTCCAACACATTTTTTATACATGGCCATATTCAAGGAGAAGAATAAGCTGGCCATGCAAGAGCTTCGTGAATTCCAGGAGGAGTATATTGCTTTGGAAGAAATACAGAAAGAGGCAGCTTCGCAGCCTGAGGTGATGAAGGGAGTTATATTTTGAAACCCTGCAAATCTATAACGAACAACAAATGCAGTTGGAAAAGTCCCACGAGTAGACTGTCGAGATATCTACCGAGGAGAGCAGCATCGAGCACCTCATCCAGACACGCAACCAGGTAGGAATATGGCGAATAATGATGCTGGTAGGTTCCAGAAGCAATGTGAGTATCCCTCTCGGCGAGGTAGGATCAATGATCAGAGATTTGGTGAGAGAAGACCCAATGCTGCAAAGTTTAAGGACATAAAGCTCCCCAAACTGAGTGCCCCACTATCAGCTATCATGCGATACATTGAGGAGAATGAACCCGAAAACAACCCGAACCTGCAAAATAGAGGGGTGGAGTCACCTCTCTCTAGGTATAGTAGCCAATTCTGCGAATATCATCAGTTTCATGGTCATACAACTGACAATTGCAGGAACGTGCAAAGAATAGTGTTACGCCTGTTAGAGCGAGAAAAATATTGTGAATTCTTAAGTGACATACCAATGCAACAACAACAACAACAACAACCTTCGCAAGCAGAGCAAGAGGCACCACGAGTGCATGGAATCGAGATAGAGTAAGGTGGCGAATTTCCATAGCAACATCATGAACAAGATTCATAGGCGAGGCAACAATGGCAAGGAGATTATCAGCGTAGAAAAAACACCACCTCTACAAAAGTGGATGATGCAACCAGTTATATTCTCAGAGCATCAAATGCATCAGATAACGAAAAATCACATATAGATCCTCTGGTGGTGACCTTGAAAGTAAGCAAATAGGAAGTGGACAAGATTTTAGTGGACACGAGAAGTTCAGTGGATATCTTATTCTATAGTACTTTCAAACGCATGGATTTTCCAGAATCTGTGCTCATTCCCTCTACTTAAAATATCTACAGGTTTAATGGAGCGCCCTCGAAGCCAAAAAGAGAATTCATCATGAAGACAATCACTACATTTTACGTAGTTGATATGAAATCACTCTACAATACTATTGTTGGAAGACCTTGGGTTCATGTGATTAAGGGAATATCGTCAACGTTTAATCAATGCTTGCGTTTTCCAACACCAGATGGAATAGAAGAAGTCAAGGGAGATCCTTCCGAGGTAAGGTATTGTTATGAGGTGGATGTTCACCAGTATGAGGAGCGTGCATGCAATATCCAGCAAAAGAAGAAACAATCCAAGGAAGATAACAAAGATTAAGAGATGTAAATTTGTGAAGAAAAGGTAGCAAGTGGAAATGGTCAATCGAGCGAAGTCCTGGTCAAGGAGAGCTCGCAGGCATAGAAGCTACAACGCTCAGCCCCTTCACAGAACAAACGATGAATTTTGCAACTATAGAGTCTAACAGGGGTATAAAAGAGGGAGTTGAAGAAGAGTCAAAAATGAACAAAGATAATAGGAAACTGATCAAGCAGGTACGGGAAAAGATGAAAAAATCATTGCAGAAGTACATACATGTATTCGCATGGAAAACAGAAGATATGTCAAGTGTTGGCTCAGTAGCAAAGAAACTCAAGCAAGGAATTCAGATAGTCGCAGTGATAGATCAGGAAGAAAGTAAACCTGAACTCAAATGTATAACTTCAGACATCATATTATCAAGGGTAGAAGAATTGGAGGAGAAGACCAAGAAAATTCAAATGCGAGTGTATGAACCTGGCAAGATGGTCTTGCGACAAATACCACCATACCGAAGGAACTCGGAGGAAGATCAAAATCAACATGGAAAGGACCATACTTTGTACATCGAATTATGGAAAGAGGAGCATACGAGTTGGAAGATTACGAAGGTAAGAAGTTGGATCATCAATGGAATCCCAAATACATAAAAAAATATCACCAATAAAGCCAAGGAGGCAAGCAAGGGCTCTCGAGGAAAATATGATTCTAACTTAAAACCTGCATTACAGCCTAGAACCCCATAAATATGATCCAAGAGCCTCCTACGAGGCGAGGGCAGTCAATACAGAAGACCTACAATTTTTTCCAAGAGGCAAGAGGCAAATTATAAGACCTAAGAAACATTACATGGAGAGGTTCTAGGATCTTTCGTCCTAAGAGGCAAGATGCAAATTATAATACCTACAGGGGGTGGTTAAGACCTCACTAGGAGGCCGATAAGACCTTATCCGCCTAATGGAAAGAGGCAATTAAGACCTACATTCGCTGAATATCATCGTGTTGTGGTTCGCCTCTTCTCACCACATCATAATTTAGCGAAATACATTCGGAAGAAGGTATATACTATGCAAGAGGCGCCGTGGTGCACCGGTTGAGGCATGGTACCCGACTCGTTTGAAGCGTGACTGGATATTTCCATATGACCAAGTCCTTGATAGTTTATGCCTGGTCCCCAATAAACCCCTCTTAGGGTGTGACCCTGTACCCTAGGCCAAATCGACACGAACAGAATGGGATAGGAGGTGCCAGGTACACCTACCAGATGTTTACTTCCTTGAAAGGGAAGCCAGGAGGAACATAATGGGATGGCATCCTCCGATAGGAAGATGAAGTAGCCAGATAAGGCGAGGTTTGAAAGACAATTGCTTGTGGGAGTATTTAGGATCGCTTACTTCGCTGACGAAGTAAATGTCCATTAAAAATGCAGCGCTTCGTATAAAGAAATAAAGCAAAATTGAACTAACGAAATATTAAAGATTACGAGAAAAGAAAAAATCAGTGAATACAAGCTAGGAAAAATTACAGGGAAAGTAAATATAATTTTATGATTAAGAAATTTTGTCATTTATACAAGTCCCCAACAAAATACACTATCAGCTAGAGATCATAACCATTTACAATAAGAACTGCAGTGGAGCAAAGGAAAAGAAGGGGATCAAAAACACAAAACATCCCAGACAAACAAAAGCAGAGGAAGATACAAAAGAGTAACATCCAGAAGCATATTGATCTTCACAAAGTAGGTTTAAACTTCGTTATTGGCAGTAGTGGTTGTGGTCTCACCAACATCACTGGGAGCGTTGGCATCATCCTTTTAAAAAAGGCTCTCCTTGTATTTGTTGTTCACCACTATCCCCTTCGAGAGCTGCTTCATCTTCCTTCTCGACATCTTCATCTCCCTTGTCGCTTCCTTCGTCATCTTCCTCATCATCAGAGTGTACTTCGGGAAAAGTTAAGCTAAACTTCAGAAGCTTGTATTGCTCAATGATTTGATCGGCGAAATACCGACACATGGTGTTCAAGACTGTTGATAGTTCTTCCTCATCTGTCTGTCTAAGGCTTTGGTATTCATATAAAATTCACTGAACTCTTTATTAAGCTTCTTTAGTTCTTTAACTTACTCCTCCCCGAAATCTTTAGCCTTCGTTATTTCTTGAGGAGTGTGCTCTAGCTCTTTATTAAACTTCTTCTCTGATACTGCAAAAAAAAACATGGGGAAAGTTAGTTCAATAGCTTGTATGAATCATAAGTGACATACACGAAGATAATCAGCTGCAACAACCTTCATTGCTCAATTCTAAAATTTTAGGCAAAGCTTCGCAAATAGGTTCAAGGGTTTGACAGACGACTTCTGAGATATGTTTTGTCATGTACATGGATTTTATTCTTCCCCTTTAAGCGACTAAAGAGATTGTTATTATCCCAAATGAGCAGTTGGTTAGACTTAATAATCTCCAAAGTCTCAATTCGAGCTTGATGAAAATCATCTTTCGTAGACTCAAGACTCGCTCGTAGCGTGTGAAGTGCGAGCTTGGATCCTCATAAATTTGTCTCTGTAGTTCGTAGCTTCGCGGATGCTGAGTCATCCATTGCCGAAGTTTTGTTCTCCTTATTTCGCATAGCTCGAATCTCTTTCTCCAAATTATTAATCGTAGTTTGGCGTCATTGGCTCTCGTCCTTATGAAAGGTAAATTCTCTTTGGAGCTCAACTTGACGACGTGTAAGATTCATTTTTTGAGCTTGAAGAGTAAGATTCAGCTCGTCAGTATTCTGCAACTCGCGAGTCAAACGATTTATGCTTCCGTTATAATCTTCAGTCTTCGTCATCAACTCTTTAGTCAAATGGTCAATACGTCGGTTATATTATTTGTGCTTCGCGGTAAGGATCTCGCATTCCAATTCCCATTGATCGATAGTTTTTTGACGAGTCTGTCAATGTTCTTTAGGGTGGAATAAACCTAAGTATTAATTGACAAAAAGATAGAGAAAATATATTGGCGTAAAGAAGTACGAAGTTTACCAAGAAGTTCTTCTATTCGACGCCTCAAGGAATTGGCCAATCCAACCTCGTCTTTCAGTTTTGCCTTCAGCGAGGACTTTTCCTTCTTCAAAAGGATGTTCTCTTCGTCCAGCCTCAGCCAATCTTTTCAATTCGGCAAAATTTATCCAATTGTGCCAGACAAAGATTGTAGTCATATGAAAACATGCGAATGGTTATCAAGAATTGATGAAAGCTTAGGTAAAAAAAGAGAGAAGAAATTCTACTCACCAACGTCATCAATCCAGCATGTTCAGGGTCACTCAGTGCCAAGGAAGTATCCACTTTTGTATCGACATCCAAGGAAGCAAAAGAATCTGAACACAACTGCACCATAGTGTCGCATACTGGATCAAGAATATATACTGGTTCGCTTTCCTTGACAACTTTAAACATTCGATCCCACGAGTTCATGTGACGAACACAACTCTCGCCAAAGGTGGTCTCCTCGGGTACTTCAGTTTCCTTCTTCTTATTTTCCCTATGTTCCTCTTATTTATTCTCCAAGATTTCAAGGATCTTGGGATCCTCAGTAGTTTTGATCACGAGTTCTTCGGGAGGACTCTGTTTGGGAGAAGTTCGGGCAAAAGTATGCATTGGGGTGTTCTCAGAAACCACCTTACTAGTTTCCTTCGTAGAAACGTCATCTACTTTAGCAGAAGATTCTGTTTATGCAGATGACTTTGGTACATGCTTCCCAAACATTAGAGTAGGAACTTTAAGGGGTTTCACACCCCTTTGTTGCTCGTCGAGGTTTCTTCTTCGGAGAAGACTCGGTGTCTCCACTCGCGTCCACCTTCCCACCAAAAGTCCGCCAGTGTTAGATAAAGAACAAAGGCAATAAGGGAAGAAGAAGAAATAAAGAAGAATTTTCTTTACCTTCCTAGTCTCCGAAGGCGCACGCTTACGAGAATAAGACTTCACTTCTGAACATGCAAGAATGAGTTGCGAGGTTCATAAACGTTAGAATCTGCGAAAGAGAAAATAAAGTAACGAAGAAGGAAAGAAAAACTACCTCGGGCATACTCTCAGGCCAGTTAAAGTCCCATGGTGCGAATTCAGCAAAACTCTGAGGATCTTCTAAGGGACCCCGTTGAGGGGTACCATCGTTGTTACAACCTCAAATCCAGGGACCCTCGAGGATCACCGGGAACTTCATCCAGTTTTCATCATTAAAGAGGAGAATAAGATGGTTCCCTTTGTACCCTTTGGGATCAAGATCGCCAACTAAGATCTTCTGAACTTCAGTAATGCCAGATACCCAGTTGAAGAGAACTCCCATATCTTCTTGCGATCAAGGAGATTCAGAGTGTAATTGGATAAGAAGGAGTTCGAGGTGTACTTATCGGCTTCAAAAGGATCCGAAGAATCAGGAAGAGTGAAGAAGCCTTACGAGCGACAAACAAACTCATTTAAAAAGTGAATCACATTTCCACAGAGCTGAAAAACTCCACGCCGAGGATTCAAGCGAGATAATACTTCTCAGAAGATAAGGCTCTTAGGATTGTATAGAGGAATAAGGATACCAACCTTTAATTGTCTCAAAGTAACAATGACCCAATTTGCGTTCCATGTCTTTTTTTCAATCAATTCCAGACCTAAACCGGTAAGTTTACAGGATCCTGGGGGAATAAGAAACTTGATACCCAGTGGTTGAAGATCAACAGTGAAGTCAGGGATTTCCTTCAGGGCCGTTTTTTTTAAATGGGGATAGCCTAAAAAATAAAAAATCATAAAGATACAATCAAAACTCGTAACAATAAAAGTTAATCAGAAGAAAGAGTTTGATCAGACCATGATCATCAAGAAACTTACTTTTGAGATTGCTTTGAGAAACACTCCGCTCAGGAGACATAATAATCAAAGTGGTAGAAGAAAGTTACACAGAGAATGTTGGAGAAGAAGAAGTTGATGAGGGAATTTCAGAGTGTAAGAGGCAGAGTTGCAGAAGAAGTTAAGGAAGAAGAAGTTAATGAGGAGAATAAAACTTAATGATAAAAGGAAGCATCCAATGGAAGTTATTTATATAATAGGTTACCGATTGAAGAGGTGGTAGGTCAAAAAGAAAGTAAACTTGAGGACGTGTCGGTCATAATGGGGACGTGGAAGAAGTTTCATGAAGATTTCAGAGACGTGGTGGTGGTTAAAATCTTTTCGAATTATCTTCCCATCCTACCCATGTTCGGATGGCAAGATAAGAGGAAAAATATGGGGGCATAAAATGACTTCGCCACATGCTCGCATCCTGAGGTACAAATACAAGATAAGCATTAAAGTGAATCTCAGCCAGCCTAGGGATCTTCGTCTACCTTCTTAAATCATGACACGTCGAAAACCCTATGAAAGATCAATAACCAAGATTGAATAGGTAGTTGTGCATTTCATACGTGCGCAAAGTAGTCATATCGACATTTTAATTACTGTGCTTAAATAACAGGGAAAAGATCATCGTACCGGCTGATAGGCCCTTCATAACGCTTAGTGGCATGGACGCGAAAACCACAATCATAACATGGGATGATGGAGGGGATATTTATCAGTCTCCAACATTCACTGTTTTTGCTTCTAATTTTGTGGGAAGATATCTCACAATTCAGGTATACTGTTGTTTTTTCATGTTAGTTAATATCTGTTTAAATTACCAGATGGAGGAGTTCTGAATCTCCTCAAAACAACTTTTAGACTGAAAATTGATACTATGGTGGTAATACAGAACACATTCGGACCGACCAAAAAGGATGTTGCACTGAGAGTATCCGGAGATAGAGCGGCGTTCTATGAGTGTAGAAGCTCGACTTCATCAAAGGAAATGGTTTTTGGAGGATCATCCATATATACCATAGGAACCAATCATTCTGATCAAACATGCTCACTGTTGGCATAATAAATTGAGTTCTTATCCAAGCACTCTTGGGATTACTTTTATTTGTCTAAGTTCATTGTGTTATTTTCAAAGAGTCACATAGAGATTTATAAAGTCCATCCTATCTTTATGATTTGTCAAAATGTCTCTTTGTATTTTGTGATCTCCTATCTATAAAAGGGAGTATCATGTAGTTCATTTTCATCAAGCAAAAAAAAGAAAACAAAACAAAGCAATACAGGAGAAGAGCAAAGCTCTCAAAGCTCAAGTTATCAAAATATCTTTTTCTTTCCAAATAGATCCTAGGCCTTCACTCACATCATCCTCAACCAACTACACTTCCCTCCAACAATATTGAGGCATCTTCAACATGGTTCATTTATCAGAGAAGAGTGGGTATATCAAAAGGCAGAATGCGACAAAAGGATTTGGCACGCAGATAGTGTAGACGAAATTCTTCACAACCCAAATATCAGCTCTTCTAAAGGGAACCAAGCGGACTGCAGAAGATAAAGATAAAATTAGTCTCGGGGTGGGATGGCCTAGCAAACCAACGAGTATTAGGACCACCATCTGGAGGAATCTCACACCCGTGGAGGCGAACAAAGGCTATAACAGGTTAGTGAAGAACAACCATTACATGCTTCAGACACACCCCAAACGGAGAAGGTACCATTACCACTTAACAGTTTTCCCATGAAGATTCTATCTTGGAACTGTAGAGGGGATGGAAATCCCTCGTTTCTTACAATAGATAGGGATTTAATCAGAACACACCATCCCACCCTTTGCACTATTTTTGAGACAAGGCTAACATAATATAATTCGCTGAACATAGTTCAACATCTTGGTTACACAAACTGCATTTCTGTAGAATCAATAGGTTTTTCAGGTGATTTATGGCTTCTTTGGAATGAGAAGAATATCATGGTAAAAGCTACTTCTATTAGTAGTTCTGCGATTCATGCCGTAATTACACCAAAGTTTGGGGATCCATGGATTCTTTCTTCAGTTTATACTCCCCCTGCTCCTACTCTGTGTAAGAGACATGGTATGTGTTAAAGTCTGCGGGCATCCAACTCAAAACCAATTGGCAATGAGTG
>JAJJMC010024047.1:153814-169601 GCA_023531435.1 Papaver californicum | reverse complement strand
CCTTCCATATTATATTTTAAGTTTATTATAGGGATATTAGCAATGTGAGACTATTATCCTTCACAGTATGAATTAGAAGCTGTTGCTGCAATAGACTGTCCCTATGCAACAATGGGTGATTTTAATACAACCATATTGGCCTCGGAGAAGAAGGGAGGTGCAATTCCTACAACCATCTTGTCCCTATGCTTTTTTTTTTGTTTTGTTTTAGGGTAGAAGTATCTTTGTAAAAACTATATTTTTCATTGAAAGGGAAGATATAAAATTTTATAATGTTTTCAACATGTGATAATTATATCTTTCACAATAATAATAATAAAAAAAAAACAACAACATTCACATCATTGAACCATGATAACTACATCTATTTAAAGAATAAAGTACGAAAACTTCATCTTCACAATGCTTCTTAGTTGAGAAAAAAAAAGGATAATTGGATTTTAGGTCCCATTAAATGGTATATCTTAGCGTTTAGATCCAAACTTTGTCCAGCTTTGTGTTTAGGTCCCGGTCAACCAAATGACCAACGTTGACTACGTTGACCGTCCAGTTGAGGGTTAAAAAAGTGATGCCGTTTAAGTCCGTTAACGGCCGTTAAATATAAGTTTTGGTAAGGAATCAAAAAACCCTGTTTTACCAACTCTTTTACAGTTAAAAAGCCCTCAAATGGACAGTTAAAAAACCATGTTTTAACTAGTACATGTACAATTAAAAAACCCTCAAATGGACAGTTAAAAAACCCTGTTTTAACTAGTACATGTACAGTTAAAATGGGTAAACATGATGCAAGTTTAACTAGTAGGTGCATCAGGGCGACGACCACTGCCATGTCTCTCCCATGTGTTCAGAAAAAACAAATTGACTTCACCAATAAGATCCTCATTTGGACAGTCAATCAACCTTGCTAGCCTTTTAGCCACAAATGCAAAGGCACTACGTATCCTAAAGAAATTACCTGCAAATATGACATGGGCAATATTAATTAACAAGTTAAAAATGTCATTTGATTTACACAAGACTTGACTACTATTTAATATCAAAATTAACTTCTACTTTTAAGAGCTTCAAACAACAGACTCTAATACTAATCACAACTTCTCAGGTTAATTGCTAGCTGAAAAAGATTACTCTGGCAGATTACTTTAGAACACTTATATATTCAATAGTTTGTGAAGTAAAGGTCACGACGACTAAGTTGCAAATGCATATAGAAAGGAGAGCATCAGAAGCACAAAATAATGAAGGAAAATACTAGAAGGTGTATGGAAAGATGAAATGAGTTTAGAATGTTGACCTTTACTAACACTGCGTCCAAGGTTGTTGTTGGTACGCAATGGATCGACAACGTTAAAATGCTTTGAAATAAAAGGTTTTCCCTGATTTTCTTGGCCATTTTGAACAACGGCATATACTGAAGTACAAACATTGAGGAAGGGTTTCTTGAGTAATAACTCTCTGGTATCCTTTCGAGGAGATTCCGCTGTAAGGAATTACACTTAACAGTTAAAAATGAAGACCCACAGAATGTGTAATTGGTAGAATGGGAACTATTTTCAGTAAATGGCGACTCAATAGGGTTTTGATTATATGTCCAGGAGTACCTGTCATATCTGGAAGTGCTGTAATGGGGATAGGACCCCAGAGGCTTAAGCAAAAGTTTTCCCAATCAAAATTGCTGAAAAATTCCAGGAAACGATAAAGAACCTGCAAATGTACAGTCAAACACCTTTTGGTGTAAAGTTCAATAAATTTGAAGTCATAAAGAGCACAAATGTAGGAAATCTGGATTTCTAGTCATCTTAAGAGGCCCGACAAAATCATTGTTGAAGACATGAAATATATATATAGCACCAATGTTTCGAGAGCATAGGTTGAAATCAGGCCATGATGAGCACCCAGAATACGACTCTCATAATAACACCAAGCTTTAATTAGTATAATACTTCACTTAAAAAGATGGTTTTGGTTGATCAAATGGTCAACCTACAGACATAAGGATTTTTGTTAGATAACAAGCACAACTCAAAATGAGTTATAAAAGATTTCTTCTTCAAAACAGAAGTTACACATAAAGCTTAAATTGAATGTTTACCTCCTAGATGAAACAAATGGTGCAGATAACTAATGCCCTTTACAAGATTAGGGAAAATCGGTTAATAAACTTAAAGACATACCTCTGCCTGAATGTACTGAACCTCTTTTACACGGAATTCAGCAGTATCACTCTTCTCTTCATTCTAGAAAACTAGAAGATGTATATTAGTACAATGTGAATTAGTACCTTACAGCAAAGAACAAACAATGCAAGTGTTATAGACTGCAATCATTACCTTGTCCCATAAAGCTGTGTCAGGGATATGCCTGATTGATGGAACATACAATGCTCTATAGGTATCCACCTTCATGTATGGATGGACACCAAGCATAGGTTCTGGCGATCGATCCATACAATTTCTGTCCCTACTCGTTCCTTCAGTGGTAACAAGTCATGGAAATCATTCATAACAAGGCAAAAGAAAAATTAAGCCAATTCAGACATACTTGGACACCCTAATTCCCAACAAGAAAAAAACAAATCAAAATAATAAACAATCAATCCTACTATTAAACATCATTGGAGTTCAACCCAACATGGCAAAGAAGGTAAAAGACAGAATGATAAAATCGAAAAAAAAAATAGAGACAAAAACCAAAAAAAACCTAAATTATTTCTGGGTAAAAACAAAACCCTAAATTACAACAAATAAAACAAAATTACTCTATTAAACTATAGATTCCACTATTATAATACATGGGTATTCTTCATAAAGAACTAATTTTACGAAATCCTAATTTTGATTAACAAATTTAAAGTTCCTGCAACTTACCTTTCTGACCTACAATCCACAGCACTTTTAAACGAGACTGTAATTCTTTGATTACCTTATTCTTTGTTAATCAATCAACAAAAAACCTTTGAACTCCACTGTAATACGATCGAATCTCACTCAAATTGAGTTATCGACTCCCCTAATTCCTATCTCACCATTTTAGACGAAAGAAAACATAAGGGGGAGAAATCGATTTTCTGTTCTCTCAAAGAGAAAGTTCATCTCAGCCGTCCGTCTTTGTAATACCCCGATTCGGAATATAAGTAGTGGTTTGTCCTTTCCTAACACCGAGGCCTGATGGGTACACTTAACTAAGTTGTGAGAAAAACTTCTCAGTTAAGCGTGCTTGGCCGAGAGTAGTCATAGGATGGGTGACCTCTCGGGAAGCTGCTGCCGGATAACCGCAGTAGTGCCAATAAAAATTCCACACTGCTGGATAACCGCAGTGGGTAAGTGGGAACAATATCGGTGATAACGATAGGTCACTTGTGCTCAGGTGGGAGAGTATGCTAGGCGGTGATGCTAGATACTGGTCTTACAAGAGGCATGAACGTCTACATTACACCGATGCCTTTTCAGCAAAACTGGCTCAGAGTTGGCAAAAAGCTCTGCAGTTAAGCGTGCTCGGGCGGGAGTAATCCAGGGATGGGTGACCTCCTGGGAAGCTGCTGCTGGATAACCGTAGCGGTGCCCGTTGAAAACCCTACACTGCTGGATAACCGCAGTGGCTAAGTGGGGACAATATCGGTGGAAGGTCGGGTCATTACAAATGGTATCAGAGCCGACGATGGATCACCTGCCGAGGGTGAGAGAGTACGCTGGACGAAGTAGTATTCCAGGTATTGGTCTCATGGGTGGCAGGGAACGTCGGAGATCTGGGCTTGTATATTCTGGAGCCGAGGACGGATCCAATTTAAAGGTGGTGGTATTGTAATACCCCGATTCGGAATATAAGTAGTGGTTTGTCCTTTCCTAACACCGAGGCCTGATGGGTACACTTGACTAAGTTGTGGGAAAAACTTCTCAGTTAAGCGTGCTTGGCCGAGTAGTCATAGGATGGGTGACCTCTCGGGAAGCTGCTGCCGGATAACCGCGCAGTAGTGCCAATAAAAATTCCACACTGCTGGATAACCGCAGTGGGTAAGTGGGAACAATATCGGTGATAACGATAGGTCACTTGTGCTCAGGTGGGAGAGTATGCTAGGCGGTGATGCTAGATACTGATCTTACAAGAGGCAGGAATGTCTACATTACACCGAGGCCTTTTCAGCAAAACTGGCTCAGAGTTGGCAAAAAGCTCTGTAGTTAAGCGTGCTCGGGCGTGAGTAATCCAGGGATGGGTGACCTCCTGGGAAGCTGCTGCTGGATAACCGCAGCGGTGCCTGTTGAAAACCCTACACTGCTGGATAACCGCAGTGGCTAAGTGGGGACAATATCGGTGGAAATTATGCGACGTGTTTAACGTGGTATAGTTAGTAAATATTTGAAAGAATGGATTTCAGTTGGTCATTTCACTTTTTTAACCCTCAACTGGACGGTCAACGTTGGTCATTTGGTTGACCGGGACCTAAACACAAAGCTGGACAAAGTTTGGACCTTAACGCTAAGATATACCATTTAATGGGACCTAAAATCCAATTATCCAAAAAAAAATGATAAAGAAGAGCTAAGGTAAAAAAAAAATGCTAAACAAGAGATGACTAGAGATACCGTTGAAATAAATTAACGTAAATAAATTATTAATTTAGAGATCTCTTTAATTTTATTTTATTTTGACTTTTCAAAGTTGTAAATTTTTTAAAATAAAAAATTCGGATTTGTTATCCTAATTATTTATATAATCTAATATTATTATAATTAATTTTGGGTTTTAAATATTTAATATGTTAATTGTAGGTTTTTGATATATTAAAAAAAGGGCTACAAATGTTTTCCCCCATTTTACCAACTGTTGTCAACCAAAAAGGAAACATCAAAACCCATGGGGTAAAAAGTGGGAAAAAAAAGGTTACATAAAATATGAAGATGAATATAGGAGACGTCGTCCAAGGTGCTTTGGAGATTACTTTATGTATGCTTTTGGAATATGTGAGTTAAGGCAAAATTGATGATTGAATTAAGAAAGACTAGAATTGATAAGCTTTCTCACGCTGTTATGCAAGCTAAGATTGTGATGCCCTTTGCTCAAGTAGCTGCGCAGGATAGACCGTTGAATGCTAGTGTTGCAAAAGATGAAAAGAATGTTGTGTATAAGTATGCTAGAGATTCCACGTATTAAGAGTCTATGCTACAACAATCTAGAGTGCAATGGATGGGGTTTAAGATGTTCACCGAATCCTACGTTCGCGACCTTCCTAAGGGATGATTCAAATGCTTCTTGAAAAAAAATATGCAAGAATAATACTTTTACCTCGAAAGACTATTCTGGTATTCTGTTAGATGAAGATAAAGATAACAAAAAAAAAAAGTGGAGTGTACTAATTGTTTCTTCTCTTCTTTACTCAATCGTTCTTGAGCAATTTTCTGAAGATGGGGCTATTGCTTGTCTCAGTTGCTCATATTTCTAGAGATGATATTGTCTATGCATTATATTTTATTGGGCTCAACAAGGCTCCTAGATCCGAGTCATCCGACGGGTTCTCTAGCCAACTTTCTAAAGTGTCTCGGAGGATAATTGAAGGTGATTTTTTCAAGGCTGTTCAAAATATTCTTCACAAGGACAAGCTGTTTCGAGAGGTAAATAGTATTTCTTTCACTTTAGTTGCTAAAGTTAAAATCTCTATTTGGTTTCTGTTTTTCGACCTATTTCTTTGTGCGATGTGGTGTACAAGTGCATAACCAAAAGTTTTCTATTCAAATGAAGAGTGTATTAAATGGAGAGGTAAATAGTACTTATGTCGCTTTAGTTGTTAAAATTGAAAATCCCTGTTTGGTTTTGGACTTTCGACTCTTGCTGCAATGTGGTATACAAGTGCATAACCTACATTTTGTTTATTAAAATGAAGTGTATATTGAACGAGCTTATAAGTGATAATCAATCAACATTTATTTCTCGTTGATCAATTCAGGATAACATTATGTTATCCATGATATTGTGAGCAATCAGTATATGTATAATGGCTTTCCTAGATGTTCTTTAAAGATCGATACTAGGTAGGATTATGACACTATTAGACAGAAAGATATTGTCTTGTGTTTGAAGAAAATGGGATTCCCTTCTTAGTTTGTTGGATATATGTTCCATTTTTTTTTGTGAAGTTTTCATTTTTGCTGAAAAGGTCTCCTTATGGGTATTTTGGTGATCCACCTATCTTGGTTGTTCATGAGTTGCAAAGTGTTGAAGTAGGCCTTTTCTTCTCCCGCCCTCGTACCAACTTCTAGCCCTTAATTAAGGTGATGCCTACTTCTAGTTACTTTAACTCGCCTCCACTATGCTGCGGGCCTACTTCGTAACCTTTTCACGACAAAGGGCAATTTCTCTGTTCTGTAGTATTTTCTTGTACTCTAGGACGTCTTTGTCATGTACTCCGGGTATCCCTTATCAGAAAACAAAGATAGAGCATAAGAAATAGTTTAAGTAGTTAATTTTGATTACGAGTTAACTAAATTTAGTCTTTAAAACTAAATAATTGTTAGTAGTGTAGTGTGCAGATCTATCCACGTGTAGGGTGGCAGATATATTATAGGGTTATGTTAGGGTTTCCTTCCTATTTAAGATAGTCGTTGTTATTCATTAGAGAGGAATGAATAAAATGTAAGTTTTGTGGTCATATTCTTTGAGTATAGAGTTACCCAAAATCTTCTTCTGTACTAAGTTCTCACAAACCAATCCAAACCACAACAACTGGTATTATCTAGGGTTTTTCATCATTCCTTAACCGAGACGTTGATACTACAGCTCGGTAAATGAACCAACTAATCAGGAATCTGTCTGAAAATTATATCTGTGACTCTCTAGCTCGTATTGTTGATACTAAGGCACGTGGTGATTTTCTGACTAGACTTGTGTCCATATGTGGAGAAAACAGGACCAAGACTGATACACTTATTGATATATTTTCTAGATCCATCTCAAACCCATACAATCTCTTTCTTTTTAAACACCTCATCCTTCTTCAGGAAGAACTTTTCATTCCCACTCCAACTCTCACACTGATGGTATCTCAACTAACCAATTCAAATATCATAAACTTGATTTTCCTAGATTTAATGGTGAAAATCTCGCAGCTGGATCCGTAAATGTGAAAGATATTTTCAGATCCATTGATGCATAGGAGACAAAGATTGCTTCCATGTATTTATAGGGTAAAAAATATTCATGGTACTTGGACTTTCATATTAGTAAAACTTTGGCCCTTGGCCTAGTTTTGTGGAATCTATTTTTGGTCGTTTTGAAGATTTTGCTAATGATAATTATCTTGGGTGTTTTAATAAACTTTCTCAAATATCATATGTAGAAGAATATTATGAACAGTTTGAACAATTGAAAGCTTTAATGCTTAGTGAAAACCCTCACCTCACCGAGGAGTATTTTGTTTTGAGTTTCATTAGTAGCTTAAAAGAAGCAACTCATAGCTCAGTACAGAAGGATAAGCCCATCATACTGTCTCAAGAATTTTTCTTAGTTAGACTACAAGAAAATGCTCTCTCATCTCAATATCCACCTGCAAAAATTTCATTCTTAAACCACCAACAACCTCTACTTATTTCAACAAGTTTTCTTCAATCTCAACTAAACCCCACACCACTCCATCTGTCTGTGTCTCTTCTACACCAGCTACTTCTATCACCCCCTCTCTATATGTTTCACCAACTATCTCTTTAATACCCAGATCTCCTTATATCCTACCTATTCATTGACTGACTCAAGAACAACAAAATCAGAAGAGAGAAAAATGACTGTTAAAATTGTTATGAACAGTATAAACCTGGTCATCGTTGCAAAACTCAACAACTGTTTACGACAGTTGCTGAAGAGGAAAGTGCTGAATTTGAGAACTCTAATCTAGATGAAACTCCAATTGATGTGTTGCTAGAAACTGACATGGAGATTTCACTCCACACTCTTACCAGTTGTGTTAGTGGAGATACTATTGGTTAGATCGTTATTGCCATCGATGATCAGCCTAAGCCTGTGTGGAAGTTCGGTCCAGATACTTCAGAGCACTATGCGAATGAGTTGGTATATTACGAAATGATTTGGCAAGTTTATATTAGTACTTATTATAAGATATATAACTTGGTGGGTTTATGCTTAATATAGGAATCCACATGTAAAGATGAGGCAATTAAGTGGGTTATAGATACGACTCTCAAGAATAAGCGTGTAGTACTCATAAACAATCAAAGCAAATCTATTCAGTTTGAGATGGCTAGCGAGAGAGGTGGGGAGAACGTTAGCCACAAGAAAAAATGATATAAATGTATCCAAAGAATACTACAAGGGTATATAAGACTAGAACGAGAAAGGATGGATGCCTCTTCAAGCTTGTATTAAATTTGAATGGAAATGTATAGAAAAGTAAAGTGATATGTGGTCGCCATAACCATAAAGATCGGGAGACTTTTGTTGGGCACTCCGTAGTTGCAAAGTTGAAACCTGATCAATTGAGGAAGTAAAGAAGTTAACTAAAACACGCACCACACCATTTCAAATCCTCAGCAGTATCAAGGAGAATGATCGAACTAACGTGTCTTATTTAAGAATAATTTACGGTGCTCATGCAAGTATAATAAGGAAGGAATGGCAAGGTAGGTCGGTTATGCAAGAACTTCTAAATTTATCCACTGATTTCAACTACACATACAAACTGAAAAAGGGGCCGAATGATAAGGTCCTTCGAATATTCATTGCGCATCCGTTGATGACACAATTGGCTTAATCATTCTTTCCGATTCTTATGATGGAATGCACTTAGAAGACCAAAAATATCATATGCCTTTGGTCAACATCGTGGGTCATACATCGGACAAGAAAAATTCATGTTGGCTTGGTATTTTATGAGAGACGAGAAAGATCATAACTATGTTTGGGATTTGTAACAGTTGAAGTTACTATTCAGGCGCAATAATCTTCCAAGGGTTATAATAACAAATAATGAACAAGCATTAATGACCTTGATTTTCTGAACGCACAAAATTTACTTTGTACATTCCTTATAGTGAACAATGTGAAAAAACATTGTCATGCGGTTATTGAACCACCAAAAAAGAATATTAAGAAGTCAAATAAAGAATAAGATGCGGAAGAAGTTCGCATAAGCCAACTATCACCCGAAGAACAATAAAAAGAAAATTAAAGAGATGTTGGACAAAGAACACAAAAAAAATCATCTAAAATGGTTAAGTTTTCTAGGCGAGTGGAATGCCTTGGTTTGGTCCATCACCGAGGGTATATATGATAGACATGTTTTCAGTGTCTTATTTGATCTCCATTTGTATATTGTTAGAACTCATTTGTGTACTTGTGATTTTATTGTGTTTGTAGGTATTTTTTGAGAAATAAACATTTGGGAAAAATTGGCTCAAAAGTTATAAAGGCACCAAAAAATAATACTAAAGGCACCCCCAAAAAATTGATAAAGGCACCCATTGAATGGATAAAGGCACCCAACTTCCAAATATGAATTCAAATACAAATTGGCGGGAAGATTATTCTCTTAATACTTAGCGAAGTTGGAAAGTTTTTCGAGGGTTTTAAGGCAAGATATTCTCAGGATTGAATAAGGCAACAAAATCAAGGGTTGTATTCTCGTGTGAAAAGGAAGTTCTATGAGTTTAAACCAAAAGAAACTCGTCTGCGTTGAATAGGGAAAAGAAATCTCGACAGTTGGTTGCTTTAAAAAATAAATAATATTTTGTGATATCATCTTAGAGTTTGATTAAGAAACAAAATCAAAAATATTTCTCTCGAGCTCTGTTTAAAAAAGAAAATCATATCACAATATATCACCGAGATGAAATTCTCATCAAAGAAAATATCTTCAAAGATGTGAGAAGTAATGATGAGATTTGGGAAGATATGAATGTTGCAATATAAATAGAGGAGCCTGGAAAGCATACAGGGGGGGGCGGCCCGCGGCCTGGATAGTCCAGAAGCGAAAATATCAAAATCCAGAAAAATGCTCGTGATGAAGAAGATGAAGAAAACGTTGCGAAAAGGTTAAAGTTTCCGTGTCCAAAAAGTTAAAGATTCTGTTGCTAAAGCTTTTAACTATACAACATTTATCTTCATTTGCAACGTTTATCTTCAGTGAAACACTTTTTCCTCTGTAATAGTGAGTCTGTAAAGCTTATAAACGTTGTGAATTTCCTGTTTTTCATTATTTTCACTCTTTTTCATCATTTGTAAACACTTTGAGCCATGAATCATTATTTTGAGCAAGAGATTAATATGAGGAGCTAAACACCTTTGCTGAGGCGATGGAGGAAGCCCTTGTTCCAAGAAAAGTGGTATATTTCTATTTTAATTGATTTTTGCAATTTCTTTTATAATTATTTGCTTTGATAAAAAAATTGATTTAAGGATTTTTATTACAAAATTGTGATTTCTTTTGATAGAGCATGCTTAGCCTAGGGTTTTTTATGTTCTATGCTTTCGATTTACAATTTTTATTTTGAAAATCTACTTTTGCAACATATTAAAATCACTTTAAATGTAAAGAATTGCATGAATATTGATTAGATTGAATCACCTTAATTGGTTAATGGTGAAATCCATAACCTCGGTATTTGTGAATATTATTTTCATCTTTTGTGTATATTTTATAGTTTAATAAATCTAAAATCAATCTTCACAAGTTCGAGAGTTTGAAACCTTTTTCTTACCACTATAGCAAAAATCACCAATTTTTGGCGCCGCCGACGCGGATTTTTTTTAGATTTGTTTATAGTTTTAATTAGGTTTATTAGTTTAGTTAGATTTTTATTTTATTTTTTATTTTTATTTCTTCTATTTTACGTTTTTGAGTATTTTTCCTTGTATTACAGGTTTTGGATCAAAAAGAAATTAGAGCCAAAGATTATATTGGTTGATTGAAGACTTGGAGTCAAAGTTTAATCGAAAAGAACGAAAAAAGAAGACAAGATTTTTTTAGTTAATTTTTTTTTAACTTTTTTAGGGTTTTTATTTTTCTTTTTAGAAAATTGTATTAGGAAATTCTTATTAGTTTTGTAATTATTTTAGGTATTTTAGGTATTTTTTTTTTGGACTTTGGACTTTGAACTTTGAACTTTTGAACTTTATTATTAATTTTTAAACCCTACGAAAGGGTATTTAAATATAAACTACAACAAGGAAGGACGACAATTACGATATTGTCTCGGCCCCTCGGGTTTGGACACTGACATAGGAGTCGGTGGCCCGATTCGACTACAACCGATTCATTCCCCGTCTGGTACGGGAGGTAAGACTCGATCTACCCACGAATCCCCTGCAAGTGGGTTTAATGTATTCCTTCGTATGCATATATGTTGAGGAACTGAATATAAATTTATTTTCTAGTAAAGGGAAAGGACTGGCCATATAAGATAAGGACTCGGGTTTCATCACCGTGTCCTTCTTGCCCGCCTTAGGAATACGTTACCTAACGCGAACCTAATACTTAAAATTTGACTAGAAAGAAGACTGATGGTTTTGTAAATAGTGATAAATAAAGTTATCGTTCACTCGAACTTGTGAAGACTGAATTTAGATTTAATAAATTAATTTTAAACTAAAAATATACAAAATATGAAATAATATTCAAAAATACCGAGGTTATGGATTTCACCATTAACCAATTAAAGTGATTCAATTCAATAATTATAATTATGCAATCCTTACATTTAATTTGATTCTAATATGTTGCAAAAGTAGATTCTCAAAATAACAATTGTATAACAAAAGCATGAAACATCTAAAACCTAGGCTAAGCATGTACCATCTAACGAAATCACAATTGTTTAATAAAAATCATTAAATCAATTTTTAATTAAGGAAAATAATCATAAAAGAAATTGCAAAAATTAATTAAAATAGAAATATACCACTTTTATTGAAACAATGGCTTCCTCCGTCACCTCACCATATGGGGTTTAGCTTATCTTGCTCAAAACACCCTCAAAAGTTTGGTACATAGCTCAAAGTGTTTGAAAATAATGAAAAAGAGTGAAGATAATGAAAACAGTGAGTAACGTTTATAAAAGTTACAGACTCACTGTTACAGAGGGATAACTGTTTCTTGAATTTAAACGTTGCAAATGAAGATATCCGTTGCAAAGTTAAAAGCTTTAGCAACATAATCTTCAAACTTTTCTCCACAGAATGTTCAACCCTATGACAATGTTTTCTTCATCTTCTTCATCATGATCATGAGCAGATTTTTCTGGAATTCTTGATTTTGATCCCTGGCCTCTCCAGACCCCCCTTCAAATCTTCTCTTCGACTCCCTATTTATACTAGAGACTCAAACAACCCCAAATGTCTTCTCATTAACTTCAGAAGATCATTTTAGTCTCGGCCATAACTTTCATATCTTTCTCTCTTTATGTTTCTGTGATTCTGTCTACTTCACAATACGAGAATATATTCTCGACAGATCCAACAAGATAGTTTTTATTACACAGATTATAAACCATCCCGCAAATATGTTTCTTCCTATCTTTAGCATTTTACGGGATTATTTCTTAAACCTGTTTTTGGCAAGAATCGAATATTTGCACGATTCTCTTTGATTTTATGTGTTAGTGTTGCGTACAAATTCCTCTCAGAGAATAGTCGTGTCTTAAATCCGTGAATATCTCCACCAAATTCTTCTTCCAGGTTCACGTTGTTTTACAGAAAAGAAGTTCCCGCCAAAACTGATTTGAAAATGAGAAGAAGGTGGTGGTTGCCCGTATCCAAAGTTTGGGTGCTTTCATTCATTTTGGTAGGTGCCTTTAGTAATTTTTTGGGTGCCTTTAACACTTTTCGAGCCAATTTTCCCAATAATGTTTATTTCCCTAAAATACCTACAATTACATAAAATGACACAATTAGTACACAATCGAGCTTTAACAATATACAAATTGGGAACAAATTAGACACATAAATGTGTCTATCAAAGACCGATAGGGTATCGAGCTTATTGGAAAATCATTCAAAAGGATTGTATTGGTAACTTTCTAGCTTAACTTAAAGTTCAGGAAGATTATTTTAAGTTGATTCGAGCCGCCTTGTAACCCAAGGAAACGTTGCCAAAGAAGCAGGGTTATCAAAGCTCCTTAGAGCTTATCCTGTTTCTATTCGACTTAATCTAATTCAGATCGTTCTAAGAGATTTGCTAAAACTGTAACTAGTTGCCTTTTGGAAGAATAGAAGCTGGTCTAGAAACAATCTAAGTAGAGCCATTATGCTTTTTGTTTGCTAGATTCAGTAGGTTTGATTTGGTTGAGTCGGCCTTGTTTGTGTTTGTTTAGAATCCCTTCCGGTAGGATTTATTTTTAGAGTTTATTTTTGTGCCATCTAGTACTCCTTATGATCCATTTGTTTTTATAGAAGAATCCCTCAAGGAGTTGACTGAGGTTACAAGAAGGTTCAGATGAAGTTGAGAGGAACAAATAATAGTCCAACTCTTTCTCTAGAAGAATCACATGAGCAATTGCAATCTAGTACTCCTTATGATCCATTTGTTTTTCTAGAGGAATCCCTCAAGGAGTTGACTGAGAATACAAAAAGATTTTCATTAAGTGTGAATGAAAGTCTTGCAAAGAATAATATTGCTCAAAATGATCTTAATTTCCAATATAGTGCTAACCTTGATAATTTTTCACCTATTCAAGAGGACAAGGATAAAATTGGCAACACTACTTATTTAGACGAGGTTCAAACATCTTCTTGTTATTATGATGATGAGGATAGTATTGAACATTATTGATTTCAAAACAAGAAATTTCTACATCGTCTAGAACAGTGGTATTTCTAGTCAAATCCTCTTCCTGTTGAATAGGTGAATAATCATTAAAATTATTTGAATTTGAACTAGAAATAACACTATCATCGTGAAGCACAAATGGGGTGTAAATTTCTTGATCACTCTGCCCGTATATTTCAAGTTCTTCACCGATACTATCCTCATCATCATAATAATATGAAGATGTTTGAACCTCGTCTAAATAAGTAGTGTTACCAATTCTATCCTCGTCCTCTTGACCAGGTGAATAACTATCATGGGTAGCACTATATTGGGATATAAAATTATTTAGAAAAATTGCAGTCATTTCTTTCAAATTTAATCGGATTATCTCATACTCCTCTCTCCTCCGTTTGCTATCCTCACCTAGTTGCTTTGTACTTTCAGCTAGCTGTTTGAAGGCTTCTCGTAGAGGTGTATTAGGTATAGGATAATTACTAGGTTGCATTTTCTCTAGGGCATCTTTCCAAGACAAATATCTCGAATGTCGCTCATAAGACGAGTGTATGTATGAATAGTAATTGGGATCACCCTGGTATGAGTAATAACCTCCGGAAGGTTGATGATGGTCCCGATTACTATGCACACCATGTTGATAGTAATGATAATTTCTATTTTGAAATTCAGTATGATATTCATTGTATTGGTCCTCATAATACCAGTTCGACATTTTCTAACAAAAAAAAATTCCTAATAAATTTACAAAAATCTAAGAAAATAAATCCTAACAGGAAGGGGTTGTAAACAAACACAAACAAGGACGACTCAACCAAATCAAACCTATTGAATCTAGCAAACAAAAATCATGATGGCTCCACTTAGATTGTTTCTAGACCAGCTTCTATTCTTTCGAAAGGCAACTAGTTACAGTTTTCGCAAACCTCTTAGGACGATCCGAATTAGATTAAGTCAAGGAAATAGGATAAGCTCTAAGGATCTTTGATAACCCTGTCTCTTTGGCAACGTTTCCTTGGGTTACAAGGTGACGCTAATCAACTTAAAGTAATCTTTTCGAACTTCGAGTTAGGCTAACAAAGAAACCAATACAATCCTTTTGAATGATTTTCCAATAAGCTCGATACCCTACGGTCTTCTTTCAAGTCAAATTTTAAGGATTAGGTTCGCGTTAGGTAACGTGTTCATAAGGCGGGCAAGAAGGAAACAGTGATGAAATCCGAGTCCTTATCTTGTATGGCCAGTTCTTTCCCTTTAATAGAAAAGTAAGTCCGTTTTCAGTTCCTCGGCATATATGCATACGAAGGAAAACAGTAAACCCACTTGCAGGGGATTCGTGGGTTGATCGAGTCTTACCTCCCATACCAGACGGGCGATGAACCGTTGAAGTCGACTCGGGCCACTAACTCCTTTGTCAGTGTGCGAACCCGAGGGGCCGAGACAATATCTTAATTATCGTCCTTCCCTGTGCAATTAATATTTAGTACTACCCATCCGTAGGGCTTAAAAATAATAATAATGTCCGAAAAGTCCAAAGTCCGAAGAGAAGTGTCCAAAATAAAAAAATACAGAAACAATTAAAATCCTAATACAGTTTTCTAAAAATAAAATAAAATAAAATCTAATTAAAATCTAATTAAGAAAAATCTTCGTCTTCTTTTTCGTTCTTTTAAGCTTTAACTTTTAACTCCAAGTCTTTAGCTTTAATTCCAAATTTTTGACTTTAATTTCAAATCTTTGGCTTACTTTTCTTTCGATCCAAAATCCAAAACCTGCAGCAAAAAGAGAAATACCAAAAGAAACGTAAAATATAACAAAGTAAAAAAAAAAAAAATCTAACTAAACTAATCAGTAAAAAAGTTTGCGTCGGCGGCGCCAAAAATTGATGTAGTTTAAAAGTGGTAAATAAAGATTCGTTACTCAGACTTGTGAAGATTGATTTTAAATTTAATTTCTAAAACTAAAAGTATGAAAACTCAAATATTTTTTTTATAAAGTTGGGAGAAAACTGAGGCTAGGATTCCACTACTT
>JAJJMC010024047.1:103913-123814 GCA_023531435.1 Papaver californicum | reverse complement strand
TTTCTAAAATCATTACCTTCACAAGTTCGAGAATCGAATCTTTATTTACCACTTTCTAAAATCACATCAGTAGACACTAAACAAGCTATTTAGTTGGCATACTAAGTTCTTCGGCTATGGCAATCATTACCCTATATATATGAGTTCAATTGATGTACACAAGTTTGCACTCAAGCATACTAAAATTAATATATAAGAAAACAAAGTTATACTCATATAATCATACAGTGGACCACGATACTTGGAATCTAATAAACCACAATCACATGAATAGATTAAGAAGATGGATATGGAGATAGAAATGTGCACATGTTGACTGTCCTGTAGGCTTTCAGATTATCGTAACAAATGTCGGATAATATCCTGTAGGCTTTCAGATTATTGTAACGAATGTCGGATTTTTGGATAGTGATTGACAACCCTAATTATGCTCTTTTCGTTATATTTATGATGGCTGGAACAAAAATGTATATTATTACTACATTATCTTAGCTTATACTTCAAAAAAAAAAAAAAGTGTGCCTCTTAAGTATAAATTAACATATAACCCTTCCTCATCGTTAACTAAAAATGACAAAAAAAAAAAAAAAAAAATCGGGTGGCCTTCAACTGTTTAGTTGAATTCAAGTATCCAATTTCTATATATACATTTGTCCGGTTGTCCCTCTAAATTTAAGTTCTAGTTCTGTCCCTGTTTATCCGGGTATCCCCAAATATAGGTTCTTAACTAAGAAATGTGCCCATCTTTACTAAATATGTTCATCAATCAAAATAATCTTCTTTGAAACTTAGTAATTGTCTTTAATAATTTGGTAGTTGTATTTTTGTGTAAATTTAGTTAGATAAGTTATATTTTACAGGCCTTGGGTTATAACCCCAAGGGTGTCACTATCCAACAACAAAAAACCCACCCAAACAAATTTGTCACAAAAAACCCATTTAAACCCAGCAGTCTAAACTACCCTCCCTTAAAACGCTCACTCACATTTAATTCTCGCTAATACTCCCTATTTTTTGCTCTATTCTCTTTCCTCTTCGTCCCAAAACTGATTTTGTTTTCTAGCACAAAATCAAATTATCTTAAGAATTTCTAAAATATAATCGAGTTGGATGATGGTGGTGGTGATGATTGTTATACAATGATCAGAAACTTAAACATATAATTAATAGATTTCACATGAGACATAATATGAATTTGCCCTGTGGTGGTGGTAGTGGTGGTGGTGATGAGCGGCCGTAAAAGATTTTGAGAAAAAACAGAGATTGTAAAGAACAAGATACAGTTAACAGAATCACAAAGTGGGAGATGAAGTAAGTGGTGGAATAGAGATTGATAGCCATAAAAATGGGAGAGACGGTGGTAGTATGCACCTGCAAATGCAAAAGAGAAAACCGAAAGAAAAAAGGTTCATTTACTAGCAATTACAAAACTATCCTAAAAAAGGATGTAGCTTTAGACCAAACATTGACGCCTTGAGATGGAGCAAGATTCGGCAGCAGTTGAACTAAAAATGATGAAACCAAATTTGGTTTCAACATAAAATTTGTATTTCACCAACACAACTTCAATGAAGAAACCAAATGCACCAAATTGAAAAAACTAGGAAAAATTTAGTTGAAACCAAATTTGGGTTTCAATATAAACGTATTGTTTCACTATTAAACTTTGGTTTCATGATAAAAAGTAGGAATTAATCAGATGAAACCAAATTTGGTTTCTATAAAACTTACTGTTTTCACCAACACAAAAATTGGTTTCAGCGTTTTTAAGTTTTTCTAAAATTTGATGAAACCACAAAAGACGCAAATCAGATGAAATTCACCAACACAACTTCAACGAAGAAACCAAATGGATCAAATTGAAAAAACTAGGAAAAATTTAGTTGAAACCAAATTTGGTTTCAACATAAACGTATTGTTTCACCATTAAACTTTGGTTTCACAGTAAAAAGTAGGCACAAATCAGATGAAACCAAATTTGGTTTCTAAAAACTTATTGTTTTCACCAACACAAAAATTGGTTTCAGCGTTGTTTAGTTTTTCTAAAATTTGATGAAACCAAAAAAGATTTCATCATTTATTTTATTCTAGATGAAAAAAAAAATAAAACCAAAAAAAATTTCATCATTTTTCAGACATTCCACCAACACAAAAACTGATTTCAACGTTCTTTTAGTTTTTGTACAATTTGATGAAACCAAATTTGGTTTCATCAGTTTTCTGACGTTTTACCACCAAAAAAACTTAATTTCGACAATGATGATGTATCATTATTTTTTGATGATGATTTTCGACTATAATGATCTGGAGGTGTTGGTGATGTTTGTAGAGGATAAAAAAGAGGAGGAAGAGGTGTTGTTGGTGGTGGATCTGGACATGCAGTGGTGGAGGAGAAACAATAACGAGGAGGAAGCGACGGGGAAGGAGGAGGTGTTGTTAGTGGTGGATCTGGATATAGAAAGAGAAGGAGGTACTGGTGGTGTTGGTGGAGGAGACGGAGGTGCTGTTAGTGGTAGATATGGGTGACAAAATTAATTGTTGGTGAACATAAAAGCAAAAAAAAAAAAAGGTGTTGGTGAAGGATACGAAGGTGTTGCTGTGGCGGAGGAGGTACTGTTGCTACTGGTGATGGTGGCGGAGGAGGTAATGTTGCTGCTGGTGATGGTGGTGGTGAGGAGGAGAAGAAAAAAAAAAGAAAAAAAAACGTTAGAAAATTAACATACCTAGGTTATATAGGGAAGGGCATCTCAGGTATATTAAAAATAACTAAAAAATAAATTTAATCCATATTAATGAAAATGGGGTTTTAGTTTCATTTTTAACTAAAATGATTTTTGTTTATAAAATACAATATGAGAGGTTTTTTTTATATGAGAAATTCATTCACCTTAGTTTTTTATACCAAATTTTATATATTTTATTCAAAAAAACTAAACATACCGTCCAAAAGTACACATGGTGGGAAACCAACTCCCTATTTTCCTCGAAATGCAAGGCCCACATTTTTTGTGAGTGGACGGGTTATATATTGTACAAAACGGCCGTATATGTAGAATTTGTATTTTATTTGGTCGTGCTACTAGCCCGTTACCATACTTTTCAGTTCATTTTTGAATTAGTTTTGTTAACTTGTACCATGATCCAACAAGATATGGACTGATATTATCATTTTCTCTTAAAATTTTGTTGTCAAATTTTGACTCGGGGTTCAAGTTCGACGTAGCTTTCAATCCATAGATTAGCCAGTGAGTTCGGTACTAACACTAGTGGGAAACTCTGAGCATGGCTACGATGGTCTCAGGGAGACAACATAATCTACTATTACCAGGTATATTTGCTATAAAATGCAGACTGTGGATTGATATAGCATGACTTATGAGACAAGAGTACAAGACTGTAACCTTTTTGCGTTGTTGGTGAACCCGCATATGCCCGTGAGTATGATAAATGTGACATTCCCATACACTTGGTTTTTGTGTGTGACGATAAACAGTTTACATTTTCAAAATTCAAAAATATAATGAATCTAATACAACAAATTTTTACATTTATGGGAGAAAGAGGATTAAATCAAAATGGGTATAAAGGGCATCACTTATTGGGTATACCGCGGCATATAATCGATGCGAACGCCGTCAACGGTAGTGTTGACTCCGGAACCATTTCTTGGGACCAATGTAACCAAAATGCTATCATCTTCATCTGCTTCAAGATCTTTTAGTAATTCAGAGATTCCCAGCTTTAAATTAGTCTTCCTCTTCCTTTTAATCTTTGTATCACCTTCATTCATAATCTTCCTAACACCATGGCGTAAGCTAACATAAGTCCCCGCAAATTCTCTTGACTCTGGACCAAGATTGATATCACTAGTCCTTTCACTGCCACTGAACACCACATTAATGTAAACATCAAACTTCAAAAACATATCCTTCTTCACGTCTATCCCATAAACCACCAAAACCTCTTCCTCTGCTTCCACCTCTTTCTTGCTTCTATTCTTTCTCGGTCTATATACCCTTACTCTGACATTTGTGTCTAAAGTTCGACCCATAGGCTCAAAGCATGAACTGTTTTCAGTCACCAACTGCAATACATTGTTCAACTTCTGATCGGCTACTGTGCTATGATTCTTCATGTTCATCTTCAGTTCGTTACGAACGATCTTTGGTGATATTGAAGGCTTAGGTTTAGCATTCAACCAAGGTAAGTCGACCTCCTGGTATCTGTAGCCCATGTCTGTAATGTTCAAAATCTGGTGAATTGATACACGAACAAGCTGTGACTTCTCATTGTGGAAATAGAAGTATGCGTTTAGCCAGTCGGGATCCACGATATCTTTTTTGTAATTCGCCATTTTTCTCCAAACTTCCCAAAGTCTGTCAATGTTGGCATGATGTGCATAAAATGTAGGGTCCCTAGCCGCTGAATAGAAGACACCCATGTTTTCATTATAACGATTGGAGTGCTTTCCTACCCAAGAATGCATTGTGTTGTGTGGCGCAGCTTCAATCGTCCCCCGCCCGAGACATTCACCGGCTTCGCCAACTTTAAAAGGGCAACCCATGAATAGTTCACTTGTTGTAGCACCAGAAATCATTTGGTTATACATGAAAGCAAGGTTACTTGATATTAATTCTTCACGACCAAGGTTAGTTTCAGTCATACGGTAATTGAGGTCACCTATCGACTGAGGAGAGAGGTGCAAAGGATTGCGCTCTGTATCAACCAATGGTCCTTCCAAGTACATACTAGGAAGTGGCATTCCCTCTGGTGCATCCCACTGCCAGAAAGGCAATGCAAAGTCTTCGTCTCCGATAAGACTTCCAATGATTTTCTCATGGAAGTATATCATCATTCTATGCCAAGGAAAGAAGTACCATGTCTTGTGGATATCAACTTCAATGGAATTGGAGTATTTTTGGTTGTAAGAGCCAGTGCAATAGAGACAATGCATATTAGCTTGGCGCATCCAGTTTCTCGGGTCGGTGTAAGGCAGGGATTTCATGATCGCCACGGCTTTCTTTAACTTAGCAATGTATTCATCGTCAACTAGATGAGCAGGTCTACGAACACGGAGAGTTGATGGATGTGGTAACTCGAAATCGATTACGTGTTCTTCTGATTCGGGTCTAGGTGGACAGCAGTTCACCATCATTTCACCTGGTACTGCATAAGAATCATGACAAGACGATAAATTCGGACTAATTACTCTACGATCAAAATCAAATTCTCCATGGTTGATCCCAGTATTTATCTCGGAATTATATAGCAAATTTCTTCCTCCCAAAAGTCCATCAAAAATAATGTTCTTCACCCAAACAAATGCTTTAGAAATGTATCCAAATTCATTTTTCACTTCAGCTGTCTCCTTCAAATTCCTGAACATGAAATGTATAATGAATTAGATATTAAAAAAAAAAATTAATGAAAATTTATTACCGGATGATACCAAATGTGACATATTTGGTCTGGTTCGGTGAATTGAGCAGAAATGTCCCTGGCTGAATAGTATTGTAATTTCTATGAATATCTATCACATGGCCGATATTGCAGTGGTAAAGTCATCACAGAGGATCATACTAATTCCCTGAGTTCAAAATTTATGTGCACCAAATTATTTACCGATCCAAACAATAAATATCGCCCATATGCATATTGTGATTTAATTTTTATCAGCGGAATATCAAGATTCCTATACAGAACCCGTGACAGAAAAAGATAACAAGTAAGTGGATGGATAGTTATGGGCTACACCTACACAGATACGACGGGCACGCAAATTAATCAATGATGAAATGAAGATATCTCTAGCTTAGCAAACGGAGGGAGAAGGCAACAGAGATGCTACTCAGCAAAATCTTGGCCTTTGATTAACTTTTAGCTAAAAAATTTTGTAGGGCCCACACCTAGTAGCGAATTGTCAATTCAGCGGTATAGTACTCTAGTTGCATAGGATTAACTACTATGTACTATCTAGCTAGTATCTTCTATTGTAGTTGGTCCCTGTTTCTTTCCTCTTTTCCGGCCGTCAAGAATCTGTTGTACTACGGCAATACCTAACACAGAACTCAGACTCAAAACTAAAAGAACCAGCCTTGAAAGAGGCAACAGTCTATTGGTCCTGTCCTTGCAATCTTTAAACTACTACGAGTTTTAGGCTGTTTTAGCGGTATAGCAGATTATGCATTTAGTTGTTTCTTAGTTTGAAGAGAAACCAGATTTATGAAGAAAAAAAAAATGATATTTTAATTATGGACAGATAAGATAGCTTATGAGAATAATAAGTGAACATACCTAGTAGTAAGGAAATCCGGATTGTTTAGTTGGTGGTTGTGATGGTGGAGGTATTTAATATCTTGGTTTAGATCATTTACATGGAAAATCATGAGAGTAAGAGAAATCCCAGCAACCAAACTTAGCATCATCAACACGAGCACACCTTTAGTACTGCTCATCCATTTCGTATTTGCTTCCATGGTCATTTCTACAGCTACAGTGCAGCTGCTGGTTCAAACCTATTATTTTACCAAATGAATAACAGCTATAGAAGAAAAAAAATCGATCCTTGTTCACTATGTTGTTTATCAGACTGAACTTAGATGGAGCGAGAGAGATAAGAGGACTACAAGGAAATATGGATCTTTGTAATGAGAACTGATGGCAGCTGAGCATCTTTTATGTAGTAACTACGAGGCATCTACGCCATACACTTTTTGGTTTGTGAACTGAGGACGTGGTAGGTAGTAGTACATGCACTTGAAAATTGAAATTGACCAAACCTACTTAAAGTCTTGATTGAAATCAATAATTCTACGGATGGAAAAGCACCGAGTCTTCCATTTGGAAAGTGTATGCATGGCATTATAGTGACCAAGTTAAAATTGAACACTATTTGTTGTACTAAAATAGAAATAGTGATTCTGGATAGACCGATGTGAATTCCCCTAACTAAATTCCGTGGAAAAATTCGATACTAATTGAAAAGCGATTCTCTCATTGGGATGGATAATTAGTTAATTAGCTAAAGGGGATCCAGTTTTCTCTCGGGCCAAAACTCTCTATCAATCTTGCAAATTTGAGATGGAAATGCATTCCTTCACAATGTTGAACGAAATTTATCCATATTGAATTGTGAAAGTTTATCATGTTGACAATGTTTTTTTTAATCAAATAAAAAGTTTGGTATCGATGAATTTTAAACTCAAATTATTAATATTACTGCCCAACAATCACAATATTTATTGATCTATTGTTAATATTTCCATTATATAAAGTGATAGATAATATTTAGGATGAATTTAATATTCTAATGTGTCCACTTTGAAAATCAAGGATTTGGAATTCTGAACTTTAAAAGCAGTAGAGAATGACATTTAACCATGTCAAGATATGTCTACATCTCAAGTAAGATGAAGAGTTCTACCAGTTAACAATGAGATACTCCTAACTAAGTACTAAATTTAGAATCAAAACAGTACCGAGTACTAAGCAGCTAGTAGTTTCCTCTAATTATAACGATGTAAGCAATTATTGCATCAAATTAACACAAACTCTGCTTCTACTAGTAATGTTGTACACAAAAAAAACCACATGATAAGTTAAAAAGACGTCCAAAATTAGAGACCCACTAACGACGACCTTATATACATGGTCATAAGTTTCCAATGAAACACATCTGCACTTTTATTGCCTACCTACGTAGTTGTATAGAACACCACGACCTTAACCTAACCTCATAATAGGAATGGACCACGTGGTATGCACGTAATCGATTCTTTATTCTTTATTCTTTATTTTTATGAGTATCTTACCATTTAGTTCCTCCTTTCTTCTCTTTTGTTGGGACTATAGGATGTCTGAAGAACCGCTTATACCCATAAATTATTTGGCACGCCTACCGAAAAAATAATTGTTTTTGACATAATATTATTCATTCCGTTTTTAAGTCAAGCGTTATGGAGGGATTTACCGCTTGGTTACAACTTAATTATAGTCAAACGGTAGAGAGTTTGAAAAAGTACTACTTTGGGATTTGGTTTGATGAGACAGATATCTAGTATCCATCAGTATAGCATGAGAGGGATACCAGGTATTCATCTCAGTCAACCAATAGATTTGATCAGACGGATACTTGTATTCGTCTATAAAGCTTTTTTATATAGAAACTCGCTTGGGTTATCCTCATTAAAACACTTTTAAAATATTTTCTTTTTCCTCCCTCTCTAACCATTTTACCCCCTTTTGATCTTCAAGGTGTTATAGGTCGATTTGTTGCGTGAAAATTAAAGGATTTGCTCGATACTCATTGGTGATTCTATTGCATCTTTCAATTTCGGAATCCATCCAAAAATCATCAAAGTTAAGTTACTCTACCCGTTAGGGTTCTAAGTCTAATTTTTTTTTGATAATCATGAAGTTGTTGATGTTTGATTGATTGTTTAAATTCCGTAGATAGTAATTATGTTATATGGACCTGTATGTACTTAGAAATCCATGTTTAACTTGTTATTTGATGATTAATTTCTAATTAAGGTGTACTCAAATGTGACGTTTATATATATGATGACAATGTGTTAAAATTCAATGGTTTATATGATGATTCAAGTGATGTAAATATGTTAAAGTATGATGATATATATACATATGTGTTGTAGGGTTGAGAATGGATGAGAATTTTAATAGCATCATGAAAAATAGACATACGGTTTCGTCGCCGGACAATCCCGATTATAAGTTTAAATGCCCAAAGGGAGAAGCTAGAGAAAAGGGAAGAAAACATGGGGGTAGTACTAGCAATGTTACTGAGTTATATGGCATTATTGCTTAGAATCCCCATGCTAAAAAATTTATAGATAATTCCGGGTTTGGATCAATCTTTTTGATGGCTTATCCAAAAGTCAGTTGCTTGGCTCTTATCTCGGGTATTAGTGAAAGGTGGTGGCACACCACCAATACATATCACTTCCCTAGTTTTAAGATAGGTTTTACACCGTGTGACTTCACACAACTATCAGGCATACCTATTAGCCAAGGAACCCGCATAACATTGATCTTAGCAAGAAAGAAGTGCCTAAGGTTCTTCTGCAGTGGATAAATTGTTTGTTTCTTTTTGTAGGAGAAGTTGAAGAAGAAGTAGTACTAGAAGAAGAAATTGTTTCTTTGAGAAGAAAACTTATCCACCGTCTCGGGATTCAGGATAGTATGATAAGATTGTTTCTAGAAAAGGGTAACATAACGGCATTGAGTGTCAAAAACAAATGGCAAGGTGGTTCTTAATGTGGGTTATTGGTAATATATTGTTCCCGAACAAGAACGATATGGTCTATCTTTCCTGGATAAGGGTATTTGGTGATTTGAATATAATCCACAAGTACGATTAGGGTTCAGGAATTTATGGGCATATATATGGAGTTTGAGTAACGGACTAAGGCACGAGAATAATGGCCTCGAGTTCTTTTGGTATCTATTAATAGTAAAATAATCATACCCACTCTTAATATTTTTTTGATGTTGTGTTGTATAACGTTAGTTAGTGGTTAATTAAAAAAATTTAAATGTTTTTTGTTGTGCAGCCTTGGTTTTGGGCGTATTTCAGAACTCTTTATCCGAAGATACATGATTTGACGAAAGACCAGTTTGATCTATGGCTGGTTGGTCATCTTGATGATAGCAGACAAATATTGAGAGGAAAAGGTAAACAAAAAGATTCAGGTAGGCACTCACTTTCAATGGTTCGTCTACAAATTGACAACTTCCATGTCTCATCGACAACATGGGAGTTGTGGTCGGGAAGAAGTGAGACAGGCAAAACTAATTTCCGAAGGTCGTAAAGTTTTTTTATGATCCTTTTGGCAATTCCGCCCTGTACTTGGGTGAACGGTATCTCAGAAAGTACGTGGAATATGGGTAGTACCGGCGAATCCACCTGACAGTACAACAAACATTACGACCGCTTACTTGTACAACAACAATAATCTTGATCCCTTAAAGTTCGATGAGGTCGATCTTATCCATAACTCCGAGTTTTGGAGTCAATGCTCGGTCGGAAGATACTCCTCGATTATTGAAAATCAAGGAAACATAGATCTGTATTCTTCCCAAGATCCTAATATTTATATTCGTGACACACTAGGACGAAGGAAATCTATATACACACAACAGTTGGTGCCGAAGGAACATCATTTATTCCCAAAGCTACTACAACCCTACCTCGGAGTGGCCGATGAAAAAATAGGCGATTAACAGATCGTTAGGAGATGAGTACATGAGTAGATTCCCCAATCCCAGTTAGAATGTTAACAGGGTACTCCTGTGAGTATCAGTTGTGTTATTAATATTTTAATGATATATTTATAAAGATGTTTGTTGCCAAAAGGTGAAATTAAAAATGCAGGAAATGTGGTGTAGTCATAGTGAGGAACTGGCCAAGCAAATTGCCGTTATGAACCGCTTTTTGCTCGACTACACAATGGACTTGCGAAATCAACTACATCCCTGTGAAGGCGTCCCATATATATATATCATGTCTGACGGTATGAAGGACCTTATCAGGGTGGGTCAGATTGGAATCATAGCCAAAGTAGTGTTGATCGTGATTCAGGGGATCGTCTTGTTCTTTTGTATCAAATAGCTAATACGAGCAGGGGTACCATCCTCAAGAGGATTCTCAATATGCCCCTTAAAGCAGGACAACCTATCAAGACCATGGTTTTGTACAACAAACTGGACAGTCAAGCAACCCATCATCTTCTAATGTTATGGAGGAGGATCCTTTTTTGGGATCATATGACCCATGTCGTGAAAGATTTTATATTAAAATATTCTTTTTTATATTATTTTAGCTCTATATATCATGTAACCTAAAGATTTCAAACGACCTAACGGTGTTACAATAGTTTTAGACTAACGGCTAGTTTTTTGCACAAGGGCTAATCTTATTGTTTAACGAGTAGTTTTTGAATTCAACTGTTTAACGGATAGTTTTTTAATTCAATTGTTTAACTGATAGTTTTTCTTTGTATAAAGGATCACATTCTCCCAATGAAATGTCCAAACGTTGTTTTTAACTTGAACGGAAAAAAAATACAGCGATTCACCAAGGAAGAAGATGTTGCTCTTGTTCAAGCTTGGATATCAGTTACAGAAGATCATGCTTGTACAACTCAACCACGCAACCGTTTTTAGGTAAATGTATTCGATACCTTTGTTGAACTATTCAAAGGATAGAACAAATATAAATCTTCAAAATCGATTCAGAATTATCAACAGGGAGATGAAAATATTTATTGTGATTCAGATTGAAGTTAACATACGAAATACTGGGATGGCGTATGACGAACGAGTGAGTATCTGAATATTACAGTCAAGCAATCTTTCGTTTACAGTAAATATACCTAACTTTTTTATACTTCATACTTTTTTGAAATTGTCAGCTGAATTCGAATAGTTGTAGAGATAAGAAAAGCATTTGCATTTGATGAATGCTATGAACTCTTGAAGAACAATCTTGCACACTACAATCCTGATGAATGAAGCTTTAAATGTAATGTTCTGAAGTTTATGTACTCTTTAAAAGTTGGTTAAATGGTGGTACAATGCTTGTAATACTATTAAAGTATAAGAAAATTAATAAATTCTTAATTATAAGCCTAATTAACTTTCATAGGAATCACGGTTACTCTTAGCATGTGCAATAAGCGTTTAAACCCCTAGGTGACCCCAGTGGATGAGTTGAATCTCGTGAGGGTTTATAGAAGATGTACCCATAAAATCTAGACCGTCGGTTGCCTTAAAATCTTTACGAGGTGTAAGTTCCGGATTAATCTCCAGTTAGGCCTCCTTGATGAATATGTAGCAGTCATAAAACCTGAATGATTTTCCCGTTTTTCAGAAGTAATGCCTCCTTCGAAGCTCCTCCTGCCCAAAGTTAAGTTTATTAACTAGTTAGTGATCAAATGGAAGAACGATATCTAACACTGTTAAAGCAAATTAATATAAATTACAATGATTTCAACTGTCATTTGAGGATCTCTCTTTCTAGAAAATGGTCGTTGGATGTCTGCAATATTCTTATTGTCGTTTTAATGACACTAACCATGTTTTGTATAGCATGTTTAGTTCTTTGATGGACATTCGCAAAGGCTTGAATATAGTTGTTGTACACCTGGTCCCAAAAGTCATTAGTCGTAACTAAGTGTCGCATAACATCGAGTTGACGTGCAACAGTAACCCAAGCTCTGGAGATACTACATCTTCTTCTACAGAACACAAAGCCATACTTATGAAGAAATTCTCAAAAACCTTTAGATGCAAAGATAATTTTAGAGAAGATATAAAACCAAAAATGTTTTTCGGATTTCAATATGACTTGTTTGGTGATACCTTGTTCTATTTATAAGAATTTGATTTTAAAGTAATCGTTACAAAAATAGTCGTTGGAGAGCAGTTGTGTTGTAGGCTTCATTGACATGTACGCAAATTTAAATTCAATTCGGTATGGATATGATGAAATAAAATCAAAATTATTGCAGCTTGAGTAATAAATGGAAAACAAAATACAGACGTTGTATTGGATATGATTCAATAACTACAAACGACAACCAGATTACAAGTCCACGAAAATTTTAAAACTAGAAACTAAATCACTTTTGTGGGACTCACGGTTACACTTAGCATGTGCAACAAACCTTTAAACCCCTAGGTGACCCGAGTGGACGAGTTGAGTCTCGCGAGGGTTTACAAAAATATGTACCCACGAAATCTAGACCTTTGATTGTCAATTTGGAGGGGAAAATCCTCGGTACCAGTGCTGATTTTCTTGTGGTGGTGAAGGAACTCAACGTGCCTACAACCTTTGTAATATTTCTTGTTTTTTTACTTGATGGTATAATCTTGCATTTGGGGCCAACGTTGAGAGATCATTTTTCATTATGATTCTTTCGTCCAATTCTTTGTTGAGAAGCATTTGTTGTTGTTACATTGATACCATATTTTCAAAAATTTGTTGTTGTTGTTGACGAGGTTCGTTCGCTATTCGTGTTTCTTTAAATAATTCAATAAGTTTAGAACCCGCGTCGCTGATGAGTGATTCTTGTGATGATGGTGTAGGGGGCATGCTTGACTGAGAGAGCCTTTTCTTTGATACCCTTTTAACATAAGCCTTTGAATAACGCTTATCGATAAATTTATCGATATTAATTGGACTTACATCTGCAACAGGGATGCCAGACGAAGTTGGAAATTGATTTATAAATTGTGTTTGATGAACTTGGCTTGATGATGGATTTTGGGAGTAACGGATTGACTTGAATAAAAATTAGGGTATTGACTTGAATAAGGATTAGGGGATTGAGTTGAGAAAAGATTTTGGGTATTAGGGTGTTGGGAACCCAAATTATAAATATTGGTTTCTTCTTCCATATTCGGGTCTTGACTTTGATCCTCTGTTTGAATGTTTTTCAGCATCTGATGTTCTAAATTGCGACTGAAAGTTTTGGTGGTCTCAGTGTAATATTGCGTTCTTGCCATTACACCCTGCAGTAATGTAAATGATGCGTATGTTACTAGGAAAAAAAGATACACACAAAAACTAATTGAAACAATTGTTGCGAGGATAGTTTAACTTACTCGGTTAATTTCATCCATGTCCGGATGATTTGTGGTAACATTATCAAGATATTCGGAATATTTATTCACTTCACCCTTGTTAGGGCTAAATCTACTCTGAAGTTCAGAACTAGTACGCTTGTAAATATTTCCACCAGAAACTGCTATAAAATTTTCATATACTTTCTCCCAAAACAAATATCCTTCAGGAAAATGAGTTCCTTCTTTTTTTAGATTACAATAAGCAGTAACAAGATACATGTCTTCTACAACAGAGTATTTGTTTCTCGAAATTTTACCGTACGACATTTTTGTCTACAAAAGAGATGGAAGAGAAAAAAACTTATGAGAAAAGAAAATTATAGGGGATTTGAGTAGGAAATCAAGTTAAAAGAAATTGATTTGGTGTGATTTGACAAGAGAAAGATGTTGCTATTTATAGAGAAAATTTCTCAAATTTTCTTAAAAATATCCGTTGGGATCCGAGGGTGGAGAACATAGAGCCTTTAATGGTAATGGATGGCCAAGATCATGTGTGAGGGAGGTGTAAAGAAAAAAAGGTCAAACAAATATAATTCACGAGGCGGATACCTAAAATCCGTCAGAAATGTGACGGAAACCAGGTTCTATCCCACCTCTGAGATGGACACTTGGTATCCGTAAAGTGAATTTTTTGACGGACATCTGGTATCTGTCTCTATGGCTTGCTAGAGGAGGGATCACATCTCAATTGTGATCCTTTCTCTAGCCAAACCAAATGTTTTGGCCAGATTATAGCCAAGTGATGCCCTATAGTAGTTGCTTTTAACTAGATTAAAGCTATACCTAAATGAAAAGCTCACCATAGAAAAGTGTGTGTGGTTTAGAAATAAAAATCAACATATATGTTTTGGCTTTAGAAAAGTGTTACTATCACTTTTGTAAAAAAAAAGAATATTATTTTTAATTAAAATGAGGTTTTATTAGATTATATAATATATATAATAATTTATAAGAAGCAGAGAAAAAAATAAAAATCAAGACAATAAAAGATTTTGACACTCAGAAAATTATTTCCCAAAAAATTTCGTGCAGGGAGAAAAGTTAAGCAATTAGGATATATATAACTAAAAGACATAAAGTAAGAGAGAATGGTCTGGGAGAAAAGCAAGAGTGTTCGGCTTATGATGTTTGCAGACTTCGAAGACATATTGATAAAGATTTTGCTGATAATGTAGGTTTGAACTCCACCGAGAAGAGCTTGGGTAGTGCGGAAATTATTGCACCAGCGCTTTGTTACTGATGACGTTAGATACTGCACATGTAATTTTGGTGTTCTGTGTTGTGATTTATGTTCTGTTCTTTGCTGTGGAGAGATACTCTTAGAATGTTCATTTGCAACAACTCTATGGTAATGGATAGGAAGTATATTTAGAGTTCAAACTGTGTGTGGTTTATTTGGTGGGTGCGAAATCAGTTACGCTTTTGTTCTGTGAACATTTCTCTTCAACAGGCTATGACTAAGCTTAAAATTCTTATTAAGGTGTCAGGGATAATGGGAAAGGGGTTTATGCGAAATGATAATCAGGAGATTAACATTTTGCGACTCTTTAGGGTGGAGGGTAAGGCATCTAAAGCTCCCAAGATAATTGCAGTAACATGGTGTCCGCCATTTTATGGCTGGATAAAGGTTAACACAGATCGTTGCTCTCTTGGTAATCCTGGTCTTGCAGGTTATGGTATAGTATTTAGAGATCATAATGGGTTGATTATGTTTTGATTAGCGCAATCTATTGGTCTTGATACCTCTTTTTGAACTGAATTTTTGAGAGTCATTCATTCTTTTAGAATAGCTCAGGCAAGAGGTTTGCTTAAAATCTGGTTCGCGTGTTACTCTATGCATGTGATTATGTCTCTTTCTGATACGACTTTGGTGTTGCGGAGATTAGCAGTGTCCTGGGAAAACTGTTTGAAGTTTCAGTCTTCGATTCAATTCAGATTTTCTCATATTTATAGGAAAGGTAATATGGCAGCTGATGTTGGGAAAAAAAAGAAGAGCGACACGTGTAGGGCGATTAAGAACGAAACAATAAAATTAAGAAGAATGAGAAGCACACAATCAAAGCCGTATCGAAGGATCGAAACGGGACAGATGTGAAAGACTGAGCAAATCTCTGCATGATCGACACCTAGGATCGGGAAAGTAACATCACACTGATCGAAGCAGATAGCATTAAATGCGTATTAAACGGGAAAGTAGTAATGATGAGCATGGAGCGGGAAAGTAAGAATAATGATGAACATGGAGCGGGAAAGTAAGGCGATAATTACTTTTATCATACGAATGACACATATGATCGGGACAAAGCTGATTCTCAAGAAACGAAGAGCACGTGTAAACCATACAAGGTAGCGGACCAAAAAGCAAAAGGCATGACCTGTCAATCTTATAAACATCCCGATCCTAATATAATAAGGAGAACGATAGAGGGTATCGGGACAAGAGGGACCCACTAATAAATCTATAAATAGAAGAGAGCATTCAACGAAGAGGGGGTCGGAAAATCAAAGAGAAAAAAGGCTAAGGAAGATTTGTCAAAGCAGAAGGAGAAAGGTTATTAGGTATGTACTGTGGATAATTAGATCAAAAAGATAGGACATTCATAATTCATTTTCTTGCTGTTTTAAAGATGATGGATTTGTAACTGTAGTTTTGATCAGATTTATGATCAGTAAACGATTGGATTGTTAAAATGTTTATCAAATCATTGTTCTTAAAGATGATTCTGTTATCAGTTCATTAGTTAAATCTTATGTTTATTGTATTATCCTTAAATCATTGGTTGTTAATGTCAATGGGACAATTGGCATAAACAATTTGGCGCTAGAAACAGGGACTGGGTTAAAGGATTTATCCTACCTGTTCTTGAAAAATGAATTTTTCTATTATTAATATCACATAATTACCTCTATTTAATTTGAAAAAATGGAAATGGTATCTCATTGGAAAGAAAAAGATTTTTAAGTTTAAATGGGTCTGTTTAAATGTTTGATCATAAAACATATTTTTAGAAAATCATAAAACTAGTTTCTGTCACTTTCTTTTTTAATAATCTGTTGAAAGATTATTTGGCTAACTTTTGAAAGGTTATTAGATATCAAGAGGAGAAAGCAAATTATCAGCAAATCTAGAAGAAAAATGTCTCAAGAAGCAGGCTCTGCGAATCAAGACAGTAACGATAGGAAAAGTATCATACAAAGGGAAGTTGAGAGTGATACAGAACAACAACAGAGTGATGTGGGAAATCATTCACCTATCCATGAGTTAACACCAAATGCCTTATCACAAAATCAGCTGTCACATCATGAGAACTCAGGAAATGATGTAAATTATCTTCAAAATCTGATGAGAGAAATGAATGAAATAAGGAGAGAACAGAGGGTCAGTCATGATAAATTGAATTATTAACCAGAGAAAATCAAGTTTTAAAAAATACAATTCGACGTGAACAGAGACAGGCAGCAACTGGATCACAAAGTCCAGAAACAATTTCCGGAAGGCGTGCACCCAGAAACGAAAGAGAAAAGCAGGATCAGAGGATGGTGTTAGTAGGATCATCATCACGAGCCAGGAGACAGCGAGAAAATCAAGAAATTCAACGTGCACAATGGCAAAAGTGTATGGACGCGATGGAGCAAATGAAAGAAGAAATAAAAGGACTAAAAAATAAAGAAGGGGGAAGAATAAAAGAAGTGTTAAAAGAGGCTAAGCGCACACCGCTGGCTCAACGGTTGACAAATGTTCCATTGCCAAGAGAGTACAGTATCCATATATTTGAATGTTATGATGGTACAAAGGACCCGACCTCACATTTAAAGTATTACAATCGAGTGATGTCACGATGGGATGGACATGAAGCAATTATGTGCCGATGTTTCCCCTCAAGTTTAACAGGTTCAGCATTGCTATGGTATGATAGATTGCCAGAGAGTTCCATTGAATGCTATTCACAATTAGTGAGGAAATTTCTTGAAGCTTATATGTACAACAAACCCGTTGATTCGGGAATAGATAGATTGTATTCCCTCACATCATGGCCAGAAGAAACGATCCGGTCTTATACAACCCGATGACATACGGTTTGTCAAGCAATTGGAGATATTGACTCAAGTACAACAATAAATAATTACAAGTGGGGAATCGCTGACCGGAGATGTCATCTTTTTATTGAATTCATCGTAATAATCCCAAGACCGAGGGACAGCTCAGAGAGATAATAGAAACATGTGCAAGATTGCAAGATGTCCAGGAACAAGGTCCAAGAAGCAGTTCACGAAATCAGGGAAACATGAAAAGGACAAATTCAATTGAGGTATCAACAGAACAGAAAAAGAAATTTCCTCATAAATCAGAACCAAAGGAATCAAAGCGCCCACGGCAAGGGGATAATAAAACTTTTGTGCAACGATTTCAAGAAAGAGTGTTTACAAAACTCAATATCTCATATACTGAATTATTTGAAATCATAAAAGCTAAACCAGATTTTCAATGGCCATCATCGAAAGGCAATCAGCTTGAGTTTACGCAACGATCAAAAGATTATTGTGAGTACCACTGTTATAAAGGACACGCAACAGAAAATTGCAGGAATTTTATTATGCTGGTACAAAAAATGATAGATGCAGGAGAATTAAAAGAATATATTCAAAGGACCGAACCAATAGCCAGACCCGACAAAGGCAAAGCAGTGCATATTCCGTATAATGAACACACTATTAATATGATATCATTCTCAGAAAAACGAGATACTGATATGAATGCTGTAATTAATAAAAAGTTGTGTAAAAAGATTTGAAATCATGAAAATTTTAAGGTATCGGGAAGGATAACGAAAGCCTGGGAAGACTGGATGGCATCTCCTTTAACTTTCTCAGCACGGGAAGTAAATCAAGAAATTGAGATGCACAATGATCCCTTAGTCCTCACATTGCCAATGTCAGGATGGAATGTTAGAAAAATTCTTATGGATGGGGGCAGCTCATTGAACATATTATTTCATGACACATTTTGCAAAATGGCGCTCACAAAAGATCAATTACTCCCATCCCGGTATGTAATTTATGGATTCAATGGAATGGCCTCAAGACCAGAAGGAGATATAGACTTGCAAGTATCAGTTGGACCGATCAACATTTTAACAAGATTCAGTGTAGTAGATGCTCCATCTCCGTACAATGCAATAATTGGGAGACGTTGGGTGCACCAGTTAAAGGGTGTAATTTCCACTTATCATCAATATTTGCGATTTCCAACACCACAAGGCGAAATGGAGAACAAAGGAGATCAAGATGATGCTAAATTTTGTACAATGGCGGAGGTAAGAATGCATGAAGAGCAGGAACAACAACAGCGTGAAAGGAAGAAAAATCATAGGACCGAAGCAAAGGAAGATGAAATCAATCAGTATTTGAAAAGGAACATCGAACAAAAGTCAGCAAATGAGTTAGGAGAAAGCATCAAGAGTCAAGAAAATTCAACAAGTCAGCAGTTCGAAGGACCCTCATAGCAATTAAAGGGAACTCCAACTTCAATCGGGAATCCAAAACCAATTTTCACTTCTATAGAAGAAACTAAAATTGTAAATATTGAAACTTCAGAATGGCCTAAGCAAGTGCGAATTGGAACATTGATGAAAGAAGATATGGAGCAAATTTTAATCAAGTTACTTCGTGATTTTGTAGATATATTTGCATGGAAAATGGAGGATATGCCCGGGATAGATCCGAGCATCGTACAGCACGAATTACAAATACGTCCCGATGCTACACCATTTCGACAACGGATACGCAAGGTTGCACCGGAGTATCACGATCCAGTTGAAAAGGAATTAGTAAAGCTTCTAAGTGCAGGATTCATCCGAGAGGTGCGATATCCAACATGGATTTCTAACATGGTGATCGTTCTGAAAAAGAACGGTGGAGTAAGAATCTGCATAAACTTCACCAACTTAAATAAAGCATGCCCAAAAGATAGCTATCCACTTCCTAATATTGATCAGTTGGTAGATGATGTAGAAGGCCATGAAGCATTATCTTTTATGGATGGTCAATCGGGATATAACCAAATTGCACTTGCTGAAGCAGATCAGGAGCACACATCGTTCTTCACTCCTCGGGGGTTGTATTGCTATACCAAGATGCCGTTTGGGTTAAGAAACGCGGGAGCAACATATCAACGATTGGTTGATGCAATTTTTAAACCATGATCGAACAAATATTAGAAGTTTATGTGGATGATATGTTGGTAAAAAGCAAAT
>JAJJMC010024047.1:0-103513 GCA_023531435.1 Papaver californicum | reverse complement strand
AGCACAACTTTGGAGGCCAACACAGGTATTTAAATTTTTATTCAGTCATTTATTTCATAATAAAATTCTTTGTGAGTTTATACTTACAATAAAATTCAAATCCAGGAACATCTTATTCTGGAAAACGCTCTGATTGGCGACATAATCAAAATTCAAATCCAGGAACATCTTATTCTGGAAAACGCTCCGATTGGCGACATAATCAAAATCCAGGAACATCATATTCTGGAAAACGCTCTGATTGGCGACATAATCAAAATTCAATCTTAATGCCAAAGAGGTAAATGTCCTATTAGAATTTAAATAATTCAAAAGTTCTAATAAAGAGGGAATGCCTAAATTATGGTTATCATTTTCAGAGTACGTTCGGGACCAACCCTGTATCTTACCCCTGGCCCGGGTTTGTTTCGTATGTGTGGGATCTCGAATTATATGTTTTGAGGTACATACACTTCAATCCATTGTACTCCTGAAACAATATGATTAACCTAAATATAAATATCATATTTTATGCAGGAACAATATTCAGAATACAATCCAGTAAAAAGTGAAAGATCGCAAAATGATGTTTTCAACAATAATAAGTCAAGCTTCAAAATAACAGAAGATCGGGACACAAGAACAGCATATCAAAAGATGAAACTAAGAACATTAAAGCCAAAAGCAAGTACAACTACGCTTCAGGGTTGGACCGTCGGGGTGGTTGAGGAGGAACCAATGGAACGTCAGCACGACCATTCAACACAGAAGGATCGGCTTGAGTATGATCCAAGGCAGAATCGAATGACATTGCAATTTTTTCCTTGGCATCCTGTCTAAACCAGACAATATAAGCGTGCATGTAATCAATTTCTGATTGAAGATCTTTAATCTTTTGCTGATCCTTCTCTACTTTCTCTTTTTCAGCATTTAATTCCTTTAATAGCTCATCAGATCTTGATTGTACTTTTATAATTTCTTGTTCTTGAGCACTCAGCTGAGATTGTAAATCCCGAAGCTTGATTGTATTCAGGGCCACATTTTTCTCTGAAGTTTTCAGCTCTACAGTAATGTTTGCTATCGTGTTGTTTGCAATGTTAAGTTCGGCTCCTGCTACTGTTGCTCGGCCATTGACTTCATTCAACTTCTTTTCTAGCACTGAAAATCAGAATGAATATCAGATAAACCATACAACACCTTCAATAAAACAAGCATATAACTCAAACATATACCTCTAACTACAAACTTAAACTCTGCTTCTTTAAGGGTTAAAGTTTTCAGAACTTCCTGATACTTGGATTCAGCTCTATTACGTCTCCAGGTATTCAACTCAATACTATCGGACAACTGTGCTAATTTCCCCTTAACCAGTTCCATATCCATATTTACTTCTCTTGCATGATTGTTCAACTGAGTCATCCTATGCTGGAACCTAAACATGGATTCCAAGTCTCCCTCTGATCCCATAAACGAAGGGCAGAATATTTAAAAAAAAAAAAAAAAAAAAAAAAAAAAAAGGAACGCACTAAAAACTCACACCAAAAACAAAAATGAACCGTAGGATCGTACCCCCTTCAGGTTCGCACCTAATACTGGAACGAACTGTAGGATCGTACCCAATATAAGTACGATCTAACCTATAGAGGTACGAACCCAAAATATAATATGAACTAAGAAGTAAGGAACGAACCTTGATTCTGATCTTGAAGCTTTTGATTTTGATCCTCAAAATTTTGAAGCTGTTGATGTTGCTGTTGTTCTTGTTCTTGTTGTTGTTGAAGATTGTTGTTTTGATGCTTGAGATTTTCAATTTCTCGCTGCAAATTTTTATTTCCACTTTTCGCCTTTGTTACTTCATTCTTAAGGATCAGCTCCATCATTACGGCCCGAGCTTTATAAAATTTGTACGCTGCAAATGTACAATCGGTACCGTATTTAAGCTGAGCGAGAGCTTGGTGTGGACAAGAGTACGACGAACCTTCTGCCATAATCAGAATTTCATTCAAAGAAGAAGGAAGACTGAGCGAGTACGATTGATCGAAGCACTCGCTTTCGAACCAAGCATCCCGAGTATTATTCCGTGAAGCAGCACTAAATGAAGTCTGCATCCTAGCCATTGAAGCACTATCGGATTCCGATGAGACGTACTGAGCGGAAGTATTCAAAAACCCTTTAGAAACAAACAATTGAAAGGCTTCATCTTCTTTGCTTGCAAGAGTGATTCCCTCATCCTCTTCAGAGAAAGGCCATTGAATGGAGGGTTTAGCATCAGGCATTTCATCATCGCTATCATCAGCAGGAGCAGCAGATCGAGCTAATGTCCCGATGGGGGCATTTGATGTATGAATAACTCCAGGAGCATTTTCATCCCCAACAGGGTGCGGAACATCAGGAACAACTGAAGCTGGAGCGCCTGGAACTATATTTTCAGCATTGGCCTCTTCAGAAATCTCATTTCTTTGTTCCTCTACAACAACATTTTCATTTTCAACATTTTCTTCAACAGCAACAACTTCGATCAATTCTTCTATATTTTCTTCCTCAATAGCAGTATCCTCTGCTTCTTCTTGAGGTAATCCAGTAAAAAATGTTATTGTACCGTTACACGGAGCAGCGTGCTCAATCTCAAAGGTAAAAGGAAGGGGAGAAAAGGAATCGAAGATATGGGAGGGAGCAGTGGCGGTAGGAGCAGCTTCAGAAATGGATTGGGGTATTGAAGGCTAATCTGAAAAAAGAATAGGTTCCCCCACGCTAACAGGAACAACATTGATGATAACATGTTGTCCCGATACTTCTGTACGGGCCGAACCTTCAGCGTTCTGTCCCGTAGCAGTTATAAGAGCGGAACTGCTGCTCCCCTCACCTAAACAATCTCTAATTTCCCCTTCCTCTGCTTCGGAAGGGTACATTGGTCTTCTAAATTTTTTTTTCTTCTTCGTTTCTTCAGGGAAAACTAATTTTCGTTTTCCTTTACCTTCAATAACTTCTTCTTCAACTCTTTGTCTTCCCTCAACAATTTGAATACCAATACTTCGGCGTGGAGGAGGAGGAGGGACATCATTGACAAGTTCAGAATCGGGTTCAATCTGAAACACAAACATTTGTCCCGTAAGGAAAAATTCAGTAGTAGTTCGGAACAAACATTGAAATAAAGAATAATACAAACCTTGTAATCGAACTTGTAGTCTTCGAAATTTAACCGCCAAGGGCAATAGCTTGGGAAACGATTTCGGAACTCTTGAATTTTATTTTTGGAAATGTTACCGTAAATCCAGGGACCTTCAATTACAATTGGAGTGCGATACCATTTATAGTCATGATCCTGACGAATTCTTTCCTTTGTGGGAAAATCAAGGTTCGTATTGGGAATATGTTTGATTTTGGGATCATCAATTTCATATAATAAGGGAAATCCCGAATGACATTTGCGAACGGGGCTAACGCTCCATTTCACATAATTTTTCTTTGTGATACAATCTCCATATGTGTTATGAAAATTTTCAACAGTATAACTGCTGCGTTCTGTAAAATCTGGAACGTAGCAAGAAAGGTTAGTACGCCCTTCCCTCCGGAGACAACATTCATCAAGAATACGCCACCAATTTCCATTATACTGAGTAATGGATCGAGCAAGTCCGTGAGGAGAATTACCACGAGTTGCAAGGACTTCGAATTGAAAAGGATTTTCTTCTTCGTATAATGGAATGCGAAGTCCGGCCTCTAATGCACCAGCATAAATTAATAAACGATTGGGAGAATAATTAAACTTCTGCATCGCTCCTAAAGTTAACACATCGGAATTCTGGTCATAAAACGAAACTTTTAAGTCCTCAAGATCATGTCTTTTCTTAAAGCTCTCAATGTTCATTGTTCGATAACTATAAGACGCTTGAGAACGCTTATTTCTAGAGGTGGGATTGACAGTTGCAGAAGCCTCAGGAGCCGGGTTACGAACAGGCCGAGGCACGGCATACCTAGAAGAAGAAACTCTAAGAGGTCTTCCAGATTCTTGATGATCACTGGAAGCATTGGGATTCCTGGACGACATGATGTTTTATCTGGAAAGAAAGTTTTAAAGAATCAAAATACGAAGGAATCAATTCAATCATATCTGTGAAAAGATAATCATGATTAAACGTTAAAGTAAGATACTGAAAGTAAAATTTATAACATACCTGAAGAAAGAAGATAAACAATTACTTGATCAAAGGAAAAGTAAATATGATTGATGCTAAAAGTTCCTGAACAGTTGGGTGAACGAAAGTACTTGAATATTTCAATGAAGACAAAGAGCTGCAACTTTAAGAGGTAAAAACAGAAGTGAAAAAGACTGCATCGTATTTAAATCAAAGAACAGAAACCGTCACAATTTGGAAAGGCATTAATTAAGGCAAAGATTTGATTTCCTCGAAAAAAATGAGTAACTGACACAAACGTGATAATAAAAGTTACTGCTTCTGAAAAGTTCGCATAACGTGTGAAAAGAAGTAATGGAAAAGCAGGGAGTAATAATTGTTCTTTTACTTTTTTCAAGGCCTTGGATCGACCGTTAAAAGTTTTTGAAAAAAGAAGAAGAAGGGGGCAAGATGTTGGGAAATAAAAGAAGAGCGACACGTGTAGGGCGATTAAGAAGGAAACAATGAAATTAAGAAGAATGGGAAGCATACAATCAAAGCCGTATCGAAGGATCGAAACGGGACAGATGTGAAAGACTGAGCAAATCTCTGCATGATCGACACCTAGGATCGGAAAAGTAATATCACACTGATCGAAGCAGATAGCATTAAATGCGTATCAAACGGGAAAGTAGTAATGATGAGCATGGAGCGGAAAACTAAGAATAATGATGAACATGGAGCGGGAAAGTAAGGCGATAATTACTTTTATCATACGAATGACACGTATGATCGGGACAAAGCTGATTCTCAAGGAACGAAGAGCACGTGTAAACCATACAAGGTAGCGGACCAAAAAGCAAAAGGCATGACCTGTCAATCTTATAAACATCCCGATCCTAATATAATAAGGAGAACGATAGAGGGTATCGGGACAAGAGGGACCCACTAATAAATCTATAAATAGAAGAGAGCATTCAACGAAGAAGGGGTCGGAAAATCAAAGAGAAAAAAGGCTAAGGAAGATTTATCAAAGCAGAAGGAGAAAGGTTATTAGGTATGTACTGTGGATAATTAGATCAAAAAGATAGGACATTCACAATTCATTTTCTTACTTTTTTAAAGATGATGGATTTGTAACTGTAGTTTTGATCAGATTTATGATCTGTAAATGATTGGTTTGTTAAAATGTTTATCAAATCATTATTCTTAAAGATGATTCTGTGTATCAGTTCATTAGTTAAAATCTTATGTTTATTGTATTATCCTTAAATCATTGATTGTTAATGTCAATGAGAAAATTGGCATAAACAACTATAAAAATCGATTCTCGTATATTTGATTCGTGGGTTTCGCTCCGCTTCTCAAGACTAGCAGACTACTTTATTATATGAGTCGATTTTAATTTTGTTAACTTTCGTCGGTTCATAAATTATTTTTATTTTAAAGATAATTTGTTCTGGGCAGGTTCAGTAGCTTCGGATGAGTAAATCCGGACACATGTTATATATAAAAAAAAAAAGTAAAAAATTACGGATGAAATATCTGCCGTTAAAAAAGGTCACATGTGTTACTGGGAATTGTGTGGATTGGACTCACTTGAGCACCTTCTTTCTTTTGTTATTTACTTTGAAAGATGGGATTCACTATTCAAGTCCCTATTCATTATTCAAGCCTAAAAGACTGTCGGGCGCAATTACGCTTATAATTTGGGTACGTACATTGGACTTCTCAGGATTTCCTTTTAAGACCGTTCATTTTCTATCTAGCTACCTGCTAGCAGCTAGAGTTAACGTACATAAATCAGAACCAACTACTTTTTGTACACTAGTGTGCCAATCCTAGTCCACTTATTTGGAAGTATGACTACTCCCTGTCAAGTACTTTTCCACAGTAATCTCTACAATTGTCGAGCCAGCAAATTTCACTGTCCAAATTCAATAGCAGTCCCCATTGATCATAACAGTAGAGGAAAATAATTTGAATTAATCAAATTTAGGACAATGTTTGAAGTAGCTAGGTATGTATATACGGGCATCACCAATGATGCTCGTGCTTTTTGACTAAATAAAAATAAAAAAATGAATAAAAAAACCAAAAATTTGTTAATAAAAAATAATTTGTCTAATTAGGCTAAAGCGTGTTGCTCATCATCTCATGTACTCAATCCGAACCCCATCAACGACACCCAAATGACATCATCATCATCTGCCTCCAAGTCTTCCAACAACTCCGAGATCCCTAGCTTAATATTCGTCTTCATTTCTACCGGTATATCGCCTTTGTTCATCACCACATTTACCCCTCGCCTCATGTTGACGAATGTCCCTGTAAATTCCCTGGACTCTGGACCAATTGTCGTCTCATCAACTGCATTTATGTATACGTCAAATTTAGCGTACATATCCGCCTTTGACGTCAATTCCGTACACAACTGGAACCTCTTCTTCAATTGTCTTCTCCATTTTCGTTCTACTGGTTTTAGGCCTGTGAACTTGAACTCTTAAAATAGTGTCTAGTATTCGACCCTTTGGTCCGAAGTCAGATATTAGACTGCTAGAGGGCTTGAATAGTAGTAATCCTTCGCTATGAGCATCATTGTCCCTCATTTTCAGCATATGCCGTGCAACTTTTGGTGGGATGGAAAGATTAGGTTGTGCATTGATCCAGGGTATTGATATGTCTTGAATCAGTTGCTGGCCGGAATACTACTGATTTGTTTTCCGCTTTCTAGTCGAATTAGGGTTTATTTCTTTGCCCTATATATATATACATACGTTGTACCTAGAATATGTATCTTAGTATTCTGCTCTATAATAAAACTCTGCTTTCTCTGTTGTGGATGTAGCTAACGTAACAGTTAGTGAACCACATAAATCTCTGTGTCTCGATCTCCATTATTGTTCTCATTCGATCTCTCGTTATAACACAGGGATTTTCAACCGAATCGTAGTTGTACCCAAGTTTTGTAATGTTGAGAACATCACGGAACTTGATCCTAACAAGTTGCGACTTCTCATTATAGAAGAAGAAGTGGATGTCCAACCAATCGGGGTCATCAACATCTACGGGGGGAATTTTCCTTTGCTCTAAGTTCCTTCCAGACATCCCAAAGACGGTCAATATTAGAGTGATGCGCATAGAATATGGGATCTCGTGCAGCTGCATAAAATGCTCCCATGTGTTATCCTTCTTCATACAACCCGCTACTGATCCAACTGTGCAACGTGTTGTGAGGTGCAGTTTCTAAACCGTTGCAAAAAACATTAGTGCCAGCTCTATACTGACAACCCATGAAGAGTTCCATCTTTTTTGCACCAGACACCATTTGGTGGTACATGAAAGCAACATTGGCTTTGATCGGCTCCTCAGGTCCTAACCCACTGTCAACTTCATTATAGTAGTTGTCGGTCACGCGTGGGGCAAAATGAGAAGTATCGCGTTCTTTATCGAATTGTGGGCTGTTCATATGCATATCTGGCATAACCATTCCCTCCGGTGAGTCCCAATTCCAAAATGGCAACGCAAAAGTGTCATCTCCTATGAGACTTCCCGGGATTCTTTCATGGAAATATAACATCATCCGATGCCATGGAAAGAACATCCATGATTTATGGATTTTGAAAATTAAATTGGAGTGTTCCTGATTATAAGCTCCGGTACAATAAAGTCATTGAATATCAGCTTGGCGCATGAAGCTACGAGGGTCGTCATAAGGAAGTGATTTCATGATGGTTAAGGCTTTTTGGTACTTGGCAAGATCCTCATCGTCAACAAGGTGAGCAGGACGACGAACACGAATTGTTTCTGAGGGATCTGGGAATTTGAAATCAATGATGGGTTCTTCAGAGTTTCGTTTAGGAGGACAACAATAGACTGCTTTATTAGCATCTGAGAAGGATCGATGACAACTTGTTAAGTTGGGACTCAAAACAGCACGGCTTGGCTTGTTTTCTAAAGGGATAGTGCTAGGGGTGTCAACGGGTCCGATTCATCCCGGATACCAATGGACCCGGAACCGGACCCTATTAAAAAGTCGGTCCAATTTCTAACGGTTCCGAGTCCGGTTTTTAATTTAGTGAACCCGTAACAGGACTGATTAAAAATCCGAGTATTTAACGGGTCCGGGTATTTACGGGTTTTTTAAAATCAACAGTAATTTTTTAAATTTTTTTTTATATTGGCTTGAAACGAATAATTTTTCATATAAAGTTATTGTTACATTATGTAAATGTTCTAATTAAAGATTAAATCTAAGGAAAGAAATGAAAAAAAAAAAAATTCAAGTAAAACTAGACGAAGTCTTTGAATTTTATGTTAAATTAACAAACAAATGACAAATATTCGGATACCCAATATCCGTGGATAATACCCGTTAGGACCCGTTAAGATTTCGGGTCTAATCGGATCTACCTGTCGGGTATTAAAACTACTAATGAGTGTAATATAAAACCTGAACCCAATTCACCCGGGTCCGGTTCGGTTTGGGGTAATCGGGTACCCATTGACAGCCCTAGATAGTACTGCCACTGCTAGTACTAGAAGCCCAAATTTCATCTACCATGTTAAGGATTACTTTCGTTAGCTCCCTGCAATTACATTAAGACAATAATTACTTAAAACACGCGCGGCAATACATGAAACTTAGAGGATCAAATCCTAGTTAGTACATGAAACAGAGGATAAAAAACAGAGTTACCATATTAGGGAATGTTCAACCAGTTCATTTGCGCTGTTGCCCCTTGTAATCAAACTTGAAAAAGACATTAAGGCAATGAACAACATGAAGAAAATCATGACCGTGCAGGCCGTTTGCTTCGCTTCTGTCATGATTCATGTAACTATCAATCTATTTCTGCAGTAAATGCATTCAAATGATTGATATGTCTAGCAGTTTACGCCGGACTATTGCTACACTGCTCGATCGATTGATAGCGACGGAAAAACAAGAAATTTTTTAAGATAACATAACTGACTGTGATTGATATTGCGTTAACTAATCCCTCCCTACACACACTCTCTATATATAGGACTCTGCTAGTTGATATTTTCCTTCTCTAGATTACTTGGTTCATTTATGCACGTAAGTGCGAAAACTCCTGAATTGAATGTTTGATCTATGAGTACAAGAATACAATTGCAATAAGCAACAACAATTTGGGTGGCGACGGCTTGACTAAAATGAATGTCAAAAAAAGTGTTTTCCAGATGAATTTCAGGTTCATTCTTATACAGAATACATGAATCCATATTTAATTAGGCAATTAAGAGGATATCATACAAGACAAGATTGGAAAGTTGACCGTTGTTGTAGGAAAAAGATATTTATTACCTACTACATACAAGACAAGATTGGAAAGTGTTGTTGGTGGGTTAAGGGTGCATCATTTGGCAGGATTCATGCCAATAGTCAGTTGGACTTTGATTGACTCAACAATGAATTCCAAGCCATGCCTTTTGAACTTGAGAGTACATAAAATAGTACTACTGGTAATTTTACGGTTGCATATATGTAGTATCTATCTATCTATTCCATCTGTTTTATTAGTAACTGTGCAGGTTACGTAGGTACTAATTTGATGGGGAGGCAAAACACAAAACTAGCAAGACAAAAAAAAAAAGGAACGAATTCATTTAGCCTGGCAAAAATGAAGAAGAAGAACCGATCATCTAAGGTACTCAATCCGAACCCCATCAACGGAGATATACACAGCAGCGTCTCCTTTTGGCACCAAGGACACCCAAATACTCTCATCGCCATCTGCCTCTAAGTCTTGTAACAGCTCCGAAATCCCCAACTTAATATTGCTCTTCATGTCCACAGCTATATCGTCCTTGTTCATCACGACCGTAACACCTCTGTGCATGTTAACAAAAGTTCCTGCAAATTCTCTTGTTGTTGGACTGATAGCATTCTCATCAACCGCGTTTATGTACACATCAAACTTAGCATAAACATCCTTCTTGACGTCAATCCCATACACAACTAGGACTTCTTCTTCGTATTTGATCTCTTTGTTCGTTCTATGGGTTCTAGGCCTCTGAACCTGAACTCTTATGATAGTATCCAGAATTCGACCTGTGGGGCCAAAGTCAGATGTTGTCAAGAGTAATGCACCATTATCATGAGTATTATTGTTTCTCAACATTTCTCGTGCCATATTAGGAGGAACAGCCGGCTTTGGTCGTGCATTTTTCCATGGATTTTTAACCCAATCGAAGGTGTACCTTAGTTTCGTAATATCAAGAACATCTCTGATTTTGACCCTGACAAGTTGTGACTTTTCGTTATAGAAGAAGAATTGGGTGTCTAACCAATCAGGGTCTTCAAGAAGAATGTTTGTATGAAGTTTCCTCCATACCTCCCAAAGGCGATCGACGTTAGAGTGATGTGAATAGAAGATGGGATCACGAGCACCGGAGTATAATGCTCCCATGTTCTCCCTTTCAGGATTTAAGTTGCTACCCATCCAGTAATGTAATGTGTTGTGAGGAGCGTTCTCCAAAGTCCCCGGGGTGCTGCAGTTACCATCTTTGCCGGCTTTATAAGGGCAACCCATAAAAAGTTCTGGCTTTTTCGCGGCGGAAATCATTTGAGTGTACATGAGAGCAACATTGTATGCTTTCTGTTCCTCCCATCCTAACCCTCTTTCCTTTCCTTGGTAGTTACCATCGACCACTTGAGGAGGAAGGTGAGAACTGTCGCGTTCTGCATCATGAAATGACCCATTGAGGAACATGTCAGGAACGTGCATTCCCACTGGTGAGTCCCAATTCCAGAATGGCAGAGCAAAAGTATCATCTCCTATAAGGTCTCCCAGGATTCTTTCATGGAAGTACATCATCATACGGTGCCATGGAAAGAACATCCACGACATATGAACATTCATAAGGGTATTTGAGTATTGTTGATTATAAGCTCCTGTGCAAAATGTGCAATGAACATTAGCTTGGCGCATGAAGTTACGAGGATCATCATAAGGAAGTGACTTCATGATGGCTATAGCTTTGTTGTACTTGGCAACAAAATCTGCGTCTTTGTCCATGACATGTGCAGGTCGTCGAACACGAATCGGTTGAGTTGACGGATCAGGGAACTGAAAATCAATGAAAGGCTCTTCAAACTCGCGTTCAGGAGGACAGCAGTTGACTTGTTTATGTTTATCCGTAAACGATGGATGACAACTTGTTAGGTTAGGACTCAACACAACACGACTAGGCTTCATATCCTCAGTATTTACTACAACATGACCACCATGGCTGTAAAACCAGCTTTCATCTATTACGCGTAGGATCCTGCTTTTCACATCCCTGTCATAAATACATCCAAACAAACACAAAAATACATTGGTTATATATCTAATTAACATAGGATCCTTGAATCGATCAATGAAAAATTTGAGTTCATTATTTAGTTTCTACTGCCTATATATATATATATGAAGAGAGAAGGACGGAATATGGATTACTTACCGAATAAGAGAATGTTGGGGTTGATTCGCATCTTTCTTTTCTTTCATGAACAAAATTGAAGAAGAGAATAAGAAGACCACCATGAAACCCGAAAGAGCAGAGCAGACCCATTTTTTGGCTTCCTTCATGATTTAATTACCAGTTTACTAGTTTGATAAAAAAAAGAGAGGCAAAGACCTCTGTTGAATGTTTGAATGTATGAAGAAAGTAATAAAGTGTTCTTATTTATACTGAATACATGAATCTCTATTTAATTATGTAATTAAGAGGAAATCATATAGCTCAAAACGAAATCTCAAATTACATTAATTCTAACATTTTTGCCTTAAAAAGTTAACAAGTATCCAGTTGGAAAGTGTTGTTGCTGCATCATCTTTGCAGGATTCAGGGTCATTATTCAGTGTTGGACATTGAATCTGACTGACACAAGAATGAATTTCCATTAATGGCTTTTGAACTTATGACTACTTTTTTTGCTAAATTTGTAGAATTTTATTACCAAAATTACACCCCAAAGATTTAAACAAAATACAGACTAAAATTCACCTCAATTTTTTTCCAAAAAAGGCTCAAAAGACAAGTAAGAAAGAAGGCCTGTCTATCCTCTAATTGCTGCACCTGACCTCTCTGAAGCATGACACCTTTCTTTGCTAGGGTGTCAGCAGAGAAATTGATCTCTCTAATACCCATGCCTGAACTTGATGAACTATAATTGCGCAAGCACCCTGCACCACCTCCAAGGGGTGAATTAGAATGAAAAGCATTTACAACAGACTGAGAATCAGATTGCACCAAAACCCTGACATGTCTATTAGCCACTGACCATTCAAAACCCTTAATGACTGCCATCACTTCAGCAACAAAGTTAGATGCAATGCCCAGACCACCACTTTCACCAAAAATGAGATCACTAGATGAATTTCTGACCAGAACATATCCTGCTAATCCAGGATTACCCCTTGAAGCTCCATCACAGCAAACAATATCATATTAGAATCTGGTAGAAGAAAATAGAGTTTCGCAGTTCTTATAGATTTAGCTCTGCTGTAATCAATGTTGAAAAAACTCAATATCTCCAATTCTGAAGAGTTATTCCGGCAGCATCCATTCATTGTCAGAATTCCTTCATGCGCAGAATGCCTCACTTTGCTTAATCTTTACAATTGAGGGTACAACATTATCAAACACAATCTTGTTTCTAGTAAGCCATATTTCCACCATAGTAGAGAAGTAGCCACTCTCCACACTAGTTTAATGATTGGACTTTTATGAGTACACAGAGTAGCACTGATTACTTTTGAGTTTACAGTTGCATACATGTAGTATCTATCTTTTGCATCTGGTTTATTAGTAACTATCTAGGTACTAATTTAATGAGACGAAACGCAAAACTAGCACGACAAAAAATAAGAGCTTATTCGTTCAGCCGGGCAAAAATGAAGAACCGATCATCTAAGGTACTCAATTCGAATCCCACCGATGGAGATATTCACACCAGTGTTACCTTTTGGCACCAAGGACACCAAAATACTCTCATCTTCATCTGCCTCTAAGTCTTCTAACAGCTCAGAAATCCCTAACTTAATACGGCTCTTCTTGTCCACAGCTATATCGTCCTTGTTCATCACAACCTTAACACCTCTGTGCATGTTAACAAAAGTTCCTGCAAATTCTCTTGTTGTTGGACTGATTGCATTCTCATCAACTGCGTTAATGTACACGTCAAACTTAGCATAAACATCCTTCTTGACATCAATCCCATACACAACTAGAACTTCTTCTTCGTATTCCATCTCTTTCTTCGTTCTACGGGTTCTAGGCCTTTGAACCCAAACACTTATGACAGTGTCCAGAATTCGACCTGTGGGGCCAAAGTCAGATGTTGCCGAGAGTAAGCCACCATTATGATGATTATTGTTGTTTCTCATTCTCAACATCTGTCGTGCCATATGAGGAGCAACAGACGGCTTGGGTCGTGCATTAATCCAAGGATTTTCAACCCAATCAAAGGTGTACCTTAGTTTTGTAATGTCAAGAACATCTCTGATTTTGATTCTAATAAGTTGTGACTTCTCGTCGTGGAAGAAGAAATGGGTGTCTAACCAATCAGAGTCTTCAGGAACATTGTTTGAGGTTCTAAGATCCCTCCAGACCTCCCAAAGGCGGTCGATGTTTGAGTGATGTGAATAGAAGATTGGATCTCGAGCAGCGGAGTAAAATGCTCCCATATTCTCCCTTTCAGGATTTAAGTTGCTACCCATCCAGTAATGTAATGTGTTGTGAGGTGCATCCTCTATTGTCCCTGGAGCGTTGCAATACCCATCTCCACCGGCTTTGTAAGGACAACCCATGAAGAGTTCTGGCTTTTTCGCAGCAGAGATCATTTGAGTGTACATGAAACCAACATTATATGCTTTCTGTTCCTCGTGTCCTAATCCTCTTTCTTGTTCGTCAAAATTAACATCAACCACTTGAGGAGGAAGGTGAGAGCTGTCACGTTCTGTATCAACAAAAGACCCATTGAGGAACATGTCAGGGACGTGCATTCCCACTGGTGAGTCCCAATTCCAAAATGGCAGAGCAAAAGTATCGTCTCCTATAAGGTTCCCAAGGATTCTTTCATGGAAGTATATCATCATACGGTGCCATGGAAAGAACATCCACGATCTGTGTATTTTCATAAGGGAATTTGAGTGTTGTTGGTTATAAGCTCCTGTGCAAAATATGCAATGAATATCAGCTTGGCGCATGAAGCTACGAGGATCGTCGTAAGGAAGTGATTTCATGATGGCTATAGCTTTGTTGTACTTGGTAACAAAATCTTTGTCTTTGTCCATGACATGTGCAGGTCGACGAACACGAATTGGTTGAGTTGACGGATCAGGGAACCGAAAATCAATGAAGGGCTCTTGAGACTCGCGTTTAGGAGGACAACAGTAGACAGGTTTATTGTCATCCGAGAACGATGGATGACAAGTTGTTAGGTTGGGACTCAACACAACATGACTAGGCTTCTTATCCCCCATATTTACTACAACATGGCCATTCCCATAAAACCAGCTTTCATCTATTATGTGTAGGATCATGCTTTTCATATCCCTGTGATAAATACATTCAGACAAACACAAAAATATATTGGTTATCTCATTAACATAGGATTAATGATGAATGAAAAATTGAGTTCATTACTTCACATATCAAAATTTTAGCTTTTCATGATGAGGGATTGTTCTTAAGCTAACTATGTTCATCCTCTTAAAGAAACCCCTGATCACTAGCCTTGACAGGAGTCAAAAAGTGTTGACTAATGGGGATCAACCACACTTCCCAATCCCAAACCCTCGAGGTTACTAAAATCACACTGAACAGATGACAGATTCTATGAATTTCATAGCCTGAAATCTGCAACTCTGTGAAGAAATTTCTAACTAAGTGCAAAAAAAATGCATATGCATTACTTGATTTTTGACATGAAACAGAGAGACATTCAACAAAGTCTCAAATTTAAGGCAAACATTTTCTAATTTCTTATAAAAAAAGCTTATAAATTAATGGTTCTGCTGCTTTCAATTATTAAATTTTCTACTGAATATATGAAGAGAGGAGGATGACTTACCAAATTAGAGAATGCTGGGTTTGATTCGAATCGTTCTTTTCTTTCATGAACAAAGTTGAAGATGAAAATAAGAAGGCCACCATGAAAACCAAAAGAGCAGTGGAGGCCCATTTTTTGGCTTTCTTCATGATTTAATTGCCAGTTTACTTATTTGGCAAAGCCCCTCTCATTTGAATGTTTGAATTTGTAAAGAAGACGATAAGTAAAAGAAAACAATCTTTTAAGTAACCACTCCGTTCTTATTCTTTTACTGATTTTTTCATAATCTCATTGAAAGTTGAAATTCCTTACTTCATTTTCTTTTTTAATGGTTTGGTAATAGCCCATGTAAGGCAAATCTCACGGAGAGAAAGGGTTGTATATACTTTATTGTGCGTTATCACCAATGACTGACAACTTTTATATCTTCGTGCTGTGGATTGAGGAGAATGATTTGCTATGACTATGACTAGTCTATGTCACACCAGTTTCCGAGCATTTAAAAGGGAACATTATTTTTTATTATCCCTCCCTCCAAACAGGGGGCACAGAGTACTCGGTGGTTTTTGGGCTTCTGCGTTTCACATGGGTCTGAGAGAGTTTTTTTTTTAACCCTGTTTTTTGGCATACATACTTTTTACTATGTATATAAAATCATATAACTACCCAAGATGGTTTATAAGAAATGTCTAATGGATAGATGAATTAATAAGATGCTCTCAAATTGTTGGAATTATATAAATATCTCTACTAATAATTAAACCTACATAAATCATTTATAAAATTAAATTTTAATCAACCTAAAACCACGTTCAAAAATTTTCTTTTTTTTTTTCTTTTTTCTCATCAGAAATAAAAAATCTGTTGATCTTAATTTTCATCGTCAGCTATTAATCGATTTTTAAAACTCTAATCTTTGATTATACATAACTAGACAACTACAAAATGACTCATACGAAGACATACAAAAATAAGGGATCTAAGAAACGAATTGAAGATGAGGAAGAATAAGTTGAAAGAGTTCAACCACAAATTGAATTAGGAGAAGTAGGAGAAGAATAAGATGGGGAACCAAATCTCAACATGTTTATTCAAAGGTATTTCCCACTAACCATAACCTATTTCCTTGCATTTGATTGAGAAATAGGGGTTAAAATGGAAAAAACTAGTGTTTTGGGCAGTTACAGTCAGAAGTTCGGCTGATAATTTGTTTCAATTATCAGCCGAACTTCTCACGGTTCTTCTTCCTGGGTGTGCCGAAGAACAGTTTGGCTGATAAAAAAAAATTCATTATCAGTCGAACTTGTATCTTTACACTTCAAAAAATCACTACTAGAAAGTTCAGCTGATTCGATATTCAAATTACCAACCGAACCTTGGACTGTGTTTTTTCCAGAAATCTAACAATAAGGTTCGCCTGATTCGATATTCAAATTATCAACTGGACCTTGGACTATGTTTTTTCCAGTAATCTAACTATAAAGTTCAACTGATTCGATATTCAAATTATCATCCGAACCTTGAACTTGGGTATTTCCAGAAATCACATTATAAGGTTCGGCTGTTTCAAAATTCAAATTATCATCCGAATCTTGAACTTGAGGGATGCATAAGGATGGTACATCATGTTCGGTTGGTTATATGACACCAAATATTAGCCAAACTTTTAACTTGCTCTCAGCGCGAAAATTACACTGGTGCGACCAATGTAGTTAATCTCGGATCTCGGTCTCGTCACGGCCGGGACCTTGACACCTTGATAACGATATCTCGGGGAGATTATCGGCGAAATCTCGGAATAACTTCCAAATCTTATATCCAAATTTTATACACATGTAAATGTTAGAGCTATTGTAAATATAATACACAAACAGAAATTTTAAGAAAGGAAAATAGATAATCAGTTAAAAAAAACAACTTTGTTACTTACTACAGTTGAGGTCACTAAACCAGACACACCTTAAGGTCGCTAAAACATTTTAAAAAAAATATCCCCCACCTCCATAACCACAATCAAATCAAGTTCTCAGCCAGAACCAGGATATACTTCCATAATTCGACAGGCAAAAAGAAAATATGTCAAAACATATTTTAGGGATTACATGAAACCACCACTTTGAATGAATGTAACTCCTACATCAACATCTCTAAGCATCCCCATCTTAAAGCACGGAGGTACAGGTTGTTAGGATACCCATAGAACTTCCACTGGATGTTCAGCATGGATTAAACTTCAGACTTACAAGGATCTACTGATTCCCACCAAATCAGCCAGTCAACTGCAACCTACCCATAATCCATAGTTGGTTCAGGCTAGTTGAATTATCTGGATTGTTAGGTATACACAAAATTATCATTGATTAGGCCTGTTTTTCCTTTAGCTCTGTCTACATCCCCTCTGCTCCTCTCTCCCTGGTCTATGTCATATTAATTTTCAAAGATGAAGCTTACAGCTTACTAACTGAGTTTCCTGGTTAAGAACTATGTGGGCTGTAACAAACCACAACAATATTACCAGGGACTTGACAAATGAATACTTCATTAACAAATATGGTGAGCACATTAAACTGAATTTAGAGAAATTTTGTATGTTGTGATACCATCAGAGAACAAGATAAACCTATCCACTATTTTAGGTCTTGCTTGGTGTTCCATGACTAGACCAGAAGTCCAGAACAACTGCAAGTTGATACATGTAACACTATTAAAGAACTAGATAAACTTATTCACCAATTTAGGCCTTGCATGGTACCCCATGAATATTTGCGAATGTCCAAGTTGATACATGCAACACTATTAGAAAACATGATAAACCTATCTAGTATCCACCATTTAGGAACTCCAAAAATATTTGTAAATATTCACAGCCAAGTTATACTTGCTTGTACTTAGTGGCAAGTTGATACATGAGCAGGATAAATCTATCTCCCATTTAGAATGAAACAGATTAAAACCTAGGTAAAGGGGGCTTAAAGTTCAGGAACAAAAACTAAATTTAAAAACAAAAATTTAAAAACAGATTGATACACTCACATGCCAATTGATTTTGATTTCAGAGATACATTTTATAGGTTCAACTTGCTCTTTTGCTGGTCAACAGATGAAATAAGTTCAGCTTGTTCTTTTGCTGCTAGAGTAGAAAGATACAAGGGATTTCATTGAAAATGGAAAGTAAAACTCAACTCCCCTACTAACGTTCTAGACTTAGTTCCTGTAGCTTGAGGCTTGAGCAACAACCAAAAGGAATTAGGGATTTCAACAGATGAACCAGTTGCTCTAGATTCAAACTCTCTATTTAGCTTCATAAATATTAATCAAGACCCATTACTCTAAAACCTTAAATAAACAAAACCCCCTGATCAAAAACTCATTAAAATCCAAAAACTACAATCAATTTAGGAACCGGAACTTTACCTTCTTAGTTTGATGAAGGTATAGAGCTATGTGGAAATCGGTCTTGATCTACTAATTCCTGTCAATCTTGATCTACTAACTCTTTTTGCCTAATTGATTGATGAACATGAAAAGAAAGGGGGAAGAGAGGAAAGGTAAAGAAGATGGAGACTGGAGAGAATGATTCGAAGACTCGGGAGATAAAGACATGAACTGGACCGTTGGATTCGTCTTCTAATCTGAAACCGTTAGATTAGAATGGAAATTACCCATTTTAGCCTATATACGGTATCTCGTCTTGGCCGAGATACGGGCGAATCGGCTGATATTCGTGTTCAAATATCGTTTGGCGAAATCTCGGATATCGTCAAAGTCTTATGGCGATACCGCGAAAAGCGCCATTATCTCGGTCGTAACGGCCGAGATTAACTACATTGGGTGCGACGAACCTTTTTGAAAAAAATACCATTTTTTGATGAATTCAACCTACAAAAATGACATTAAACCTTATATACAAGTATACATGAGTGTTATTAGGATATGGTTCCTCACCATTTATTCATCTTCGGGATTTAGCTCATAAAAATCGTCATTTTGAGTTTGAAGTTGAGTTTGTGTTTAAGTTTGGGTTTGTGAAAAATCAGTCTCGTAATTCAAATAATCGATCATATCCTGATTTTCGTCGTAGTTGATGTGTATTCTCTGACCTTTACATGATGAAGATTCAGCTTCCTCATGCATTTTGATCAAAAACCCTAGTTTTTTCTTCACTTCTTCTTCTACTTCTTTTGGAGAAAAAAAAATCCTAAAAAAAAATGTTTTCCTCATTAATTCTAACTTTAAAATTACATTAACTACTAATCATTATTATTAACCACTAATTATTAATTTTAACACTAATCATTATTTATTAACTACTAATAATTAATATTAACACTAATAGCCTAAGGATAATTTGGCTTTATGAAATTTCGATGGATAAGAGGTTTATGTTATTATTTCATCATAACTTTTTCTTTTTTTATCTGGTAAGCCCAATAAAAAAAGTGTATGCCCAAAAACATTTTTTTTTTCTCGGTAAACTCTGAACGAGCAATTTATAGGACCGGGGTGAGCATGGATGGCCCAACCACCAATCCGACATGATCCACCTATAATTTGGCGGGTTGTGGACACCCAATCCGTTTATGGGTAGATTGGACATGTGTTTATTCTTGAAAATATATTAAATATTGGATCGGGTGTAGGTGCATGTCTAGAGATCCATTGGAAACACAACCCGCTAGGTTAAGGGTATTTAAGAATTATGCAAGGTATGGAGGTAAATTTAGTAATTTATACTCAGTAGTATATCTACTTCGTATTATTCATTTAAAGAAAGTTTAAGTTTACACGTTACTAATAAAGATACTGAGAGAGTTTAGTTAAACATGTAAGGATACTTATTTAAGGATGATTTAGGATGTTATAAATCATTAATTAAATAATATTTTTATTAGTTTTACTTTCATCATACATATACAGAATTTTTACTATAAATCCGCGAATCCACCCGTATCCAACACATCCACTCGCCTATCCGTTGATGTTAGATTCACGTGTGATGGATCAGACGCGGATGGAAATCTAGAACCCGTCATTTAGATGGACTGAATGTGGGTGGCACCTCCACAGATTTTATTCGTTGCTCACCCTAAATTAATTGGTATAGAAGGACTGCACATTAACTCTAGAGAAAAGAAAAAAGCAAAAGAATAAAAGAAAAGAAAAAAGATTATACGATATCCAAATCTATAAGTAGGATAAGGATATTTATCCTTTTCCACTGAAAGTCAGATGAAAACTGGGAGTTTATTCCATAAGTTCGAAACATCATTATTTACTCTTTATTTAGCTAATTGATCAACAACAACATTCCTTTCTCTGTGTATATGAGAATATCTAAATTGTATTATCTCAAGAAAAGACATACAGTTCTCCCACTGCACCAACAGTCTCTACAACACCACTTAAAAATCAGACAGAACAAGTATGACGTGTACTGAGTCGCACTCAGACCAAATTCTTCTCATATTTTGTGCGTTAGCACTTCTAAAGCCATAAATAACTCCTCAGAATTCAGCTGCTATTGAAGTATCTATATCGATCGATGATACGGGTATAATTTATATATATTTATCGTCCAATTTATATTTACTAGTACTTAATTTTACATCAACTTTATTAGTTTAATGTTTTTATAGGTTTCATGTAAAATCCAAAAGTTACGAAAAAACTTGGCTAAAAGTGTTGAACATGCATTTTGTGTCCAACTCAGTCCCAGTCAACTATGGACGATACAAAAAACGAGATTAGATTTCTGTTCCTTGGTATGGCGGATGAAAGGTGGAGAAAAGTGTCGGTCGTGAATGCTATACAGAAGAAAATGAGGAAGATCGGTTGCTGGGTGACGAGGATGATAACGGTTCGTTTTCTTATTCTTTTTTTTATTAATTCTTTTTATGGGTTTAAGAAATCATAGCGATGTTCTAATTGCTTTGTAACTAGGATGTATTGAAACCACTTTGAGTATTAGGCCAATTAAATTAAAATATTTGGCAATACTGATGATTTAAATAAATTAATTCTTGAATTTTGTTTATTGATTTAATGATGAAATTAGTTGTTGGTTCACCAATTCTGTACAATACAAGAACATTTGTGCATAATTAATAGGATCATAGATATATTTGTCTACTTATTTGATATTTTATTCTTGGGTTAAATCTTTTAATGGGGTATGCTTAGAATAACCAGGTATTATTTGTGAACCTATGTTTAGTTTCATATAATTTTCTCACTATTGCAATTTGATGCTGCGGGTTTAGTCTTTTGATGTGTCATGCTTAGGGTGTCCCAGTGATATTTGCGACTCTATCCATATAATAGGTGATGTCGATAGAACAATGAATAGATAAATAATCAAGAGTTATGTTTCACTTCATTAATTAAATAGAAACAGTGGTGGATGCGATAAACCCTAGTTACCGACTCTCTAGTTGTATTTATTCTATTAGTTTAGTTTAGTTTATTTATTTCGTTTGCATTCTAAAAATCCAAAACATTATTTCTGGTTAGTTGAATAGGAGTATTGATTATAGTAGTGTCCGTGTTCCCTGTGGGTTCGACCCGTATTTACCGCTTCTACATTGTAAATGTCGTGCGGTTGTGGTTATTATAAATAGATTTTCCAAAATCCTTTCAATTTTTGGCGAGCAGTTGTGGAACATTGTAGTTAAAATTTTTGATTTTCTAATCGTATTTTAGGGTTTTTTTTATATATTTTTTTTTTATTAAGATTTTTAGTTCCATTTGACTTGTTTTGTGTTTTAAAAATTTATTTCAGGTACCTTGTTGAGGATGATGATTACTTCTCAAGAGACGTCATCTGAGATGACGATTTGGGAGTATATGTATGGGCCACAATATAAGGGAATTTGTGCTTATAATCATCTCAAGTATGGAACTTGGCATCCACGTCATTTCGATATGGATGGTTATTCAGCTGAATATCAACCCCAGTGCCATCAAGTTGATTTTTCGAATATATTAAGTCAACAATCACATCAAACGATATATCAGAAGTATTATAAACAGATATATTCTAGATTGGATCAAAGACTCAGAGTTTTTGAATGCCATAGGTTATATGCTGATCATGATCAGTTTTGTAGTAACTCTCTGTTCCAGACAGAATATATAGATAACCCAGTGGATGATAGCATGGATGATTTTCCCAATTCCAGAGATGAATTTATCTCACAATATCATTCACCCGACTTAGAGGTTGTTTCTAGACCCCTATACTTCCAAAAGTTAACTAATTTAGGATTAGAATTGTGTACTTCAAAAGTTTTGTTGAATTACTTTGCATCCAAGTACCCATAGGATTTGCATGTTCCTGTTGACACCGTGCCTGAACCAATTGATACTTCCCAATTCCAATAATATCCTCATATTTTGTTCTTTACGCACTTCCATGTGTAATAAAAAGTAGGTGTGGGGGATAACCCTCTGTTTTTTGTATAGTTTTAGTGTCTCCGTGTTGTCATAACATAAATGTGAAGTTGTCATTTGTAAATATTGCATTTTGGGTTGATCCTCCAATTTTCAGTTTGTTAGTTTATGGGGATCCTTTTTGTACATTCCAGTATGTAGATTTTTATTTTATTTTTCTTTTGAATTTTTTTTATAGATTTTTTGTTTTTATTTTATTTATGTGTTCTTTGTTATTACTGTCTTTTGATGTGTGTTACAGAGAACACTACTTTTCTTGCGTCAATCAGATGAGACGTTCCAATCCCTCTTCTTTGATTTATATTTGTCTATCTTTTTTATATTTATATTGCATATCATTCTAAGTTGCAAGGTTTGAAACATTGAGGACAATATAAGATTTAGGATTGGGGGTAGAGTTTCCGAAAATTGATGTCAGTAAGAAACTCCAAAGTTTAGAAACTTGTGAACTATTCAGGATGACACTAAACATTCTAGGTAGATGGAAACATAGCTCTTATATACAGGAATTGACGTGCCCATTTAAATGGTCTATTCATATCTCAATGCCTAACTCAGGTGTTAGAAATAACATGATAATCATAAAATAAGCATATCTTGGAATCATCATAACCATATCACTTTCTGTTTTTATTTTTATAATTTTTTATTTGTCTAAGTGATTTGGTGGGACCCTAGTATTGCCTTGTTGTCGCTGCTCGGATGAAGTAGAGTGTTTGAGATCAAGCACTGTTATTGTGTTTAGACCATTATTCAGACCCAAAAATAAAATAAAATAAAATAAATTGACGATGAATTTTTTGAAGCTGAGTCATTATTAGCATTAAAAAAATGGTTATCCTCAATAAATAAATCGACCGATAGGGCCGTTGTATATACCAGTTGTCGATATTAGTATAGGATTAAGAAAAGTGGGAGTATATCTCAATTCATTAGGATTCATCCTGGCATTGACATTCATACAAATATTCTGGGAAACACCATTCACCTTAGTCAACATATGCACCCTTCATTACTTCCACATCCATTTTCTAACCTATCCACGTGTTTGAATTTGATTTTCGAGCAATGTGAATGTTGATAATTTTTTATCCAGTTTTGGATGTTCAATGATTATTTGAGTAGAGTTCTGCATTCTTATATGAATTTTAGTATGCTAAGTGCAAACTCGTGTACAATAATTGGATTCATTCATGGTAATTATTCTTATAGTCTAACAATTTAGTAGGCCAACTAAATAGCATGTTTAGTGTCTATCCTCAATCGTACACAAGTAACTAGAAGTTGGAGTATAGGTTTTGTAGGTATACCTTTTGTAAATCTTCACGAGATAAAACTCGTCTGATAAGGCCACTTAGAGGTTTAAAGGCTTGTTACACATGCTAAGTGTTGTTGCGATTCCTGCGAAAGTGAGTTAGAATTTTATTTTATTTAAGACTAGTTTTACTTGACTAGCAAAATATAGGTTTGGGGGTATTTGATATGGGCATAATCTGTACATATTTATTGTCTAGTTTATATTTGTTAGTATTTAATTTTATACAAACTTTATTAATTTAATGTTTTTATATGTAACATATGTAAAATCCGAAGTTACTAAAAACTTCGCTAGAAGTGTTGAACATACATTCTGTGTCAAACTTAGTCCCATTCAATTATGGACGGCATAAAAAACAAGGTTACAGTTCCGTTCCTTGGTCTGGCGGCTGAAAGGTGGAGAAAAGTGTCGGTCGTAAATGCTATACAGAAGAAAACAAAAGAAAGGAGGAAGATCGGTTTTCGGGTGACGACGGTGATAGCGGTTCAATTTCTTATTCTTTTGTTAATTCTTTTTATGGGAATTAAAAAATCCATAGCCATGTTCTAATTGCTTTGTAACTAGGATTTTGTGTTGAAATCACTTTGAGTATTAGGCCAATTAAATTAAAATATTTTGCAATAGACTATTATGATTTAAATAAATTAATTCTTGAATGTTGTTTATTGATTTAACGATGGAATTAGTTGTTACTTCACCATTATGTACAATACATTAACCTTTGTGCTTAATATGATCGTTGTCTACTTATTTGATATTTCATACTTGGGTTAAATCTTTTAATAGGGTATGCTTAGAATAACCAGGTCTTATTTGTGAACCTATGTTTAGTTTCATATAATTTTCTCATTATTGCAATTTGATGGTGCGGGTTTAGTCTTTTGATGTGCCATGCTTAGGGTGTCCCAGTGATATTTGCGACTCTATACATGTAATAGGTGATGTCGATAGAACGGAGAATAGATAAATAATCAGGAGTTATATTTCACTTCAGTAATTAAATAGATATAGTGGTGGATGCTATAAACCATGGTTACCGACTCTTTTGTTGTATTTATTCTATTAGTTTAGTTTAGTTTAGTTTATTTATTTCTTTGGCATTCTAAAAATCCAAAACATTATTTTTGGTTAGTTGATTAGGAATATTGATTGCAGTATTGTCCCCGCTCCCTGTGAGTTCGACTTATATTTGTCGTTTCTATATTGTAGACACTGTGCCATTACGGTTTTTATAAATGTGTTTTCCATAATCCTATATCAATCGAAGCTGCTAAGCTACCAACTACCAAAACATTATTGTTATGATTAACCACACCACATTCGGCTTTTCCTGGATTCCCGAAGGAGCATCCATTTGCGTTCAACTTAAGACATGCATACAAAGGAAGAAACCAGTTCACTTTTATAATCTTGAATGTGTTGCTAGCAATCCCTCAATGTCAGGAAATCTCATAATGAATAGTTCTTTTAAACTATTATGCATACCACCCTTAGCTGGGGGTGTAAATTTTACCCAGTGGTCCAAGGCCCAGTACCGACCGCCTTACCCATGTAATCCCACGGGCACCATGGTCCGTTACGGGCTAGCCCAACCTAGCCCATTTAAATAAAAGGGTGGGAAAAGGTCATTTGCTGAATTTCTATGCCCGGTCCTATATCCGGCCTATTAGCCCGTCAATACTATCCATTTACTTGGCATAATTTTTCGTTTCCAATTTTCATCTTATGTTAAAAATGAAATTTATAAAATTATATCATACTGAATAACATAACTAGCCATATATTCTTTCGATACAAAATTTATTCTATTAAATACAATAAAAAATCTACGATTTTCCTTTAGCATGATTAAATCTTGAGAAAATTTAATTATTATGTTACTTTATAATTGCATAACTTTTTTTTTAATTAAAATATTTTTGATATATATTTGAGGTTCGCCCGGCCCTGCCCGCCCATGTTCAAATTATTAAACAGGCTTGGACGGGCCATGGGCACTTTATTTTGCTGCAAATCCCTGCACGTCCAGCCCATTTGATTTAACGAGCAACAAATTACTCTGCCCAACCCAACCCAATTTACACCCTTACCCTTTAGCTAGCTTCCCTGACTATGTAGTTAACTTCTTAAAAGAGGTGTTTTTTATCCAACACTTACTGAATTGTGATCAAACTTCACTGTATTACGAGGCCACTACATGACCTAAAAAAAATTCAAAACATCAATCCTCCGAATATTCCTTACCCGAGAAGATCAGTTGGAGTTTCTAACATTATTGAATATGTCAATGACTGAATTTGTAACTAATTGAACATCAAGGATATTGTTGATCCATTTCCATAGCGCGAGAGCAAATTGTCAATGTGGAAATAAATGAGTTGTGGTCTCCAAACAACAAGGGTTGGGACATAAGAGGCAACTTGAAACGAAGACGACACTAGCAATATCATCCATGGAAATTTTCCTATGGATTAGCTTCTAAACAATACAAACACGTCTAGGCGAAAATCTAACTTCCCAATATCTTTGAAAACATCACTAGAAATTCCACGAGTTCTAAAAAATTCATAAGCATCTTTAAGCGTGTTAGAAAGAACGCTCGATTGAATCTACATATCTTGGAATGTCAAGTATGTTATCATATTTTAGTTGCCAAAACTATTTCTTGTTTTAGCCTACCAAAGTCAACTTTGGTTTGGAATAGATTAGGTACGTAATAGAGTCTTAGGATTTTACAAGTTACTCAAGAAGGATGAAGAATGAAGATCACACGAAGACATGAATTTGAAGAACTTCATCAAAGTAAGTAATGGAGACTGGTCATTCCTTTTGAACTCGTTTCCATCTATCTATCTATCTATCGTAGCAAAAGTCGAGGACTTTAACAAATGATCGTAATCAAATAAAGATCTTATCGCGGATTAGCTTCTACCAAGTCTATCGATGTTTCTACTTCCAGGATCATGCTTGTCGAGAACTTGAAACTTAGCTTAAGAGAAAAGCACAAATATTAATGAAAATCTCAAGGCTTGCAAATTCATTCTTGAGTTTGTAAGGTTTTGTGTGAGTAGTTTACTACTAATGATTTTCAATCACTAGAGTTCACAAACCTCATATTTGAGTTTATGAACCTATAACTTGTAGAACTCAAATAATAAGATTAATAAGTTATTTGAACTTGCGAACCTATTTAAAAGAATATTTTTTTAAGACCTATTTTACATGTGAGTTCGCGAACCTAATAAAGAAAACTTATCCTAAACTTCAAATGTCATTTGAATTCGCGAACTTAGTATAAAGAAAACTCTTCCCAAGACTTTTTAAGCATTTGAGTTTGCGAACCTAACAAGTTAAGATGCTCATATAACTTTTTAAACATTTGAGTTCACAAACATAATATGGTGAGTTCGGAACCTAACAAATTTGAATGCTCCTGTAATTTTATTTGTTTTGGAATGGATGTGGTCGGTATCTAAACCCCATTTTATTAGGGGAGTACAAATTTTGAGCCCATATCATTAACCAAAATACAGATTCAATATATTTTTAGTTAAGAAAAAACTGATTAGGATGGGCGGAAAAAACTGACTAGGATGGGCAAACAAAATAATATGAATGCATTATGTTCAGTTGCATCTACAAATGGAAAAACATACTTAGTACCAATGTAGTCAATCTCGGCCGTTACGGCCGACGACGCTTTTCAAGGTATCAGACGAATACCTTGACGATATCCGAGATTTCCCTAACCGCGATTTGAACGCGATTATCGGCCGAATCGCCCGTATCTCGGTCGTGACGAATCGCCCGTATTTAGGGTAAAACTGGTATTTACTATTTTAATCTAACGGTCCCTAATATTTTAAACGATCCAACGGTCTATATAATAGAATTATAGAAATATAACGGTCCCTAATCTGATATCTGCAAACAGAAACCTAATCTTCTTTCTGCGAACAAAAACCTAATCTTCTCTCTTCTCTCTTGTCTGTAACTCTCTGCGACTTGGGTTTTCTTCCTCTTCTCTAACCTAATCTTCTCTCTTCTCTAATCCTGAATCACTCAAGGTAAAAACCCCTATCATTTTACTCTTCTGCTGCATGATTATTATTTCCGTTTCAATTTTTACCCTTTTTCTACATTCTTCTCCGCCTTGATTGTTACTGTCTGTGTAAACAAGTTGAAATCTCAAAGTTGTGGGTATGAAGTATGAACGACTTCTATCATTCTACTAGACTTATGATTTTTTACTGACCTTAAATCCATCTTGTATGCTCTCTGTGTATGCTCTCTTGTCTGTCTGTGTATGCTCTCTTTTATCAGGCTACTCTTTTAATTGCTATTTGATTTCAAAATTGGTGGAAAGAAAGTAAAACTGTGTTCTGGGATGACAACTCCAAATAGTGGCATTGGTAGCCATGGTGAAGCAGATTGCATCACCTTTTAAAGTCTGCCAATTGAACAATTTTGATTGCAGTGCCAAGTCTTATTCAGTTAAAGTCTTTGCCGGGAAAATAGTGACATTGCTAGGTAATTTAGAACTTCATAGAAGACAAGACTGGGGTCTGAATTATGCAAATTTTAACTACAATTCCATTGAACTAGTAAATTATAAAAGAAGATTGACAACTTTTAACTACTGTTACTATGTCACTATCCAACAGCTATTTGGATGACACCCACAGTATTCCAACTCCATTTGCTTAATTGCTGACGAATAAAAGATTTTACTACTTGATACAGGAGTAACCTCATCATTTTCAGCTCCATCATCCACTGTACTGCATGTACTTGTCGGAGTTTGTAGAACCTAGCACTAACTCACTTTATGTTTTCTGCTTTAGTTTATTGCATATTGCAGTTGCATTGAAACTGTGTTGTTTGTATATACTAATGCTATTATCATGTGATTTATTTTAAGTGGTTGCACAAGTAAATTCTTAACACCGTCTTTGGTATTCACTCATGAACATAGTGAATTCTCTACCGTTACTAATCTATTTCCTGTATGCAGGTTATGAATTGTGATTATGGCTTCTTCTAGTGCGTCTAAAATTTGGATAAAAGATTTAATAGTTTTTCCAAGATTTCACCGATAATCTCCCCGAGATATCGTTGTCAAGGTGTTAAGATCCCGATTGTAACGAGACCGAGATCCGAGATTGACTATATTGCTTAGTACAACAATTACAAAATATGAATCCATAAAAATGAAAAACCAAAATGTGTACTAAAATACATGTAAACTAACAAGGAAAAACAAAGACATGGAGAAGCTATACCAAAAACAAAGACATGGAAAAATCAATTGAAAGGTAATGGTATCACCACCAGATATAACACAAAACACATTTTATAAGATCCAAAAAGAACGAATAATTCCTTAAAAATGGTTCATATTAATAATGAACTACTAATTCTACTTCTACTACTAGAATTCTTCAAGAACTTGATTTTGATGCCAACCCTATCAAAATCAACAAAATGACTAAACACCAAACTCCATACAAGATGAAACTCTTCCCGTCTCTCTTTTTCATCGAATTAGCTTCTGAAAGCTGATCAGTACCACCGTTTAACATTTCCCGGCCACGCGCGACATTCATTTCGATATCGTCCATCTGTTCCCCTTGTCCATCAACCAAAACTGCCATATCAAGAAAAACTTGGTGCAATTCCATTAAACTTCTCTGTATCCCCTTGACAGCTTTTTGCCTCTCTAGATTTTCCAAATTCAATTCTGCTTTCCCTGCAAAAATCTCAACTTGTCCACCTTCTGATATCATCTTATCTATCACTTCATCACTTGGTTTTTCACCTGTTGCATTAAAAAACCTCCTTTTCAAACCTTCTTTATGTTCCAATACAATTCTTTCCCTCAATGTCTTAAAATCATTCATCAAATCTCTCAATTTGATTCTCAACCCATTTGTGACTGACATTCTAGTCCTATCAACTGGACTCCCTTCTCTATACATCAGAGAAATCTCACGATTGGTCACATTAGATTTGTCAAGCGATTCTAACCTTGCTTTAATGATTTTCGCCTTTCGAAGAACCGCAACCATGTCTGAATCCATTCGATCTCTTAACCCACGTAAAACCTTAACACTATGAGTTGATTTTGTCTGTTTGTTTAAATCTTGAAGATCAATAAGCAAGTTTCTGACGTCTTCCATTTCTCTCTTGATTATACTCACTTCTTCAAAGAATTGAGAGAGATTTTCTTCATCAGTAGAGCCGAGTCGCCCAGTCTCAATGTTAGGACCAGTTTCAAGATCTTTCATGGCTTGTTTTTTCAGTTCTACGTAACTGACAAAAGATTTTGTCATTAGATCATTCATATTCGCAAAATTCCAGAGCAATTAATCGCCTGCATATAAGTTAGGGGGAAATGTTAAAATCCCTAAAAAGAGTAACACAAGAAAGAAAAAAAATAGTAAACTAAGAACAGATTATACGAAGAAGAATCTCACCTAACTTAGATGAAGGATAGAGAGAATTAGCGAATCTCTGCTGATTCTAAAGTTGTAATTAAAATTTCTCCAACAAGAGATCTGAAAAACAAACGGACTAAGAATGAATTACAAGAAAACCAACAGAAATCCACAATAAGAAAGAAATAGGTCTTAATCACTGAGAAAACTAAACTAGAATCATAAGATCTCAATTGAAAATATACAAAACATGAGCAAATACACTGTTAATTTTACCTTCGAAGAAATTGAATTCTGTAAAACGCAACAATTAAAATCTTTGAAAGTAATCGAGGATTTATCTTTTCTATGATGAAAAGATATAATGGGAATGAAGAGTTTGACAGAAAGAATTACTACTTAACAGGAGATGAGGAATCGCGATGAAACGGAGCCGTTATTTTTCATCAAATTTCAAATTTTGAAATAGCCGGTAAATAATGGAGAGGAGTAACCGACTTTTGTATACTCTATACCACCACCGCCTTTCCAGAATTGCAACCCTGGTCCCACTTTTAACTGCTTTCATGTATCGAAACCGTTCATTTATAGATTATACACGTGGGAAGATCTTGAGATTTACGATTGTTTTTTATTAGTATGTTTTAAAATTAAGCGCCAAAAACAAATAAATAAAGCTTTACTTTTCCCCCCTCTTTTACCCTTTCTTCGGAGTGCAGAATGAAAATAAAAACCTCACAACTGAGAATTCTCGAGAAGTTTTCACTGAAAGTACCATTTTTAACTAGATTCGATTTCCAGAAATCCATATCTTCGTTAGTCCAAAATTCGGATGACAAAAGAAAAAATTTCAAAACAAATAGTTGTGATGATTTGATTGTGGCTTTGTTCAGAGAGAAGAAATTCAAAGAAGCTGTGGATGTTTTATGTCAAGAGAAACGATTGAAAGAAGCAATTCAAGTTCTAGACATTCTAGATCGTTCTCGAATTCGCCCGTCGGCTGCTATCTACTCATCTCTTCTTCAGTTGTGTTTACAATTTAGAGCACTTGAAGATGGTAAAAGAGTTCATGCGCACAGTAAAATTTCTGGTTTTGAATTTGGGGTTTTCTTATGTAATCGGCTTCTTGTTATGTATTCTAAATGCGGTAGTTTGGTTGATGCTCGGAAAGTGTTTGATGGAATGGGTAATAGAGATTTGTGTTCTTGGAACACTATGATATCTGGGTATACTAAAGCAGGTGAACTTGAAGAAGCTTATAGAATGTTTTCTGATATGCCTATAAAGGATAAGTTTTCGTGGAATACGATGATTTCTGGGTATGTTCGTCGTGACAGGCCTAAAAACGCTCTAAAGTTGTACAGGATAATGCAAATTGATGACGAGGTGAAGAGTGACAAATTTACTGATTCTAGTGCTCTTGCTGCTTGTGCTGCTATTCCTTGTTTACGGTGTGGCAAAGAAATTCATGCTCATATAATGCGGACTGGATTGGATTCAGATGCTGTTGTTTGGAGTGCCCTGTCTGATATGTATGCGAAATGTGGAAGTATAGAGGATGCTCGGTATATATTTGATAGAACATTGGATCGAGATGTTGTTTCGTGGACAACCATGATTGGAAGATACTTTGAAAGGGGGAGAAGAGAAGATGGTTTTGCGTTGTTTACTGAAATGTTGAGAACTGGGATTAGACCAAATGACTTCACCTATGCTGCGATTTTGAATGATTGCTCAGCTCAGAGTTTGACTGAAGAAGATACAGGGAAACAGGTTCATGCGCACATGATAATAAACGGGTTCAACCCAGTTTCATTCGCTGCAAGTGCGCTAATCCATATGTATTCTAAATGTGGTAACATTCAGAGTGCAAGGAAAGTTTTTGACGGAATGCGGCATCCGGATCTTGTTTCCTGGACATCCTTGATCGGTGGGTATGCTCAGAATGGTCAACCTGGGGAGGCCCTTCAGTGTTTCGAATTGCTACTAAAATCAGGAACTAAACCTGATCATGTTACATTTGTCGGGGTCCTCTCTGCTTGTGTACATGCGGATTTAGTCGATAAAGGGCACAGATACTTCAATTCCATAAGTGAAAAGCATGGATTATCACATACTGTTGATCACTATGCTTGTCTGGTGGATTTGCTGGGACGATCTGGTCACCTTGATGAAGCTGAAGAGATCGTCGATAAAATGCCAATGAAGCCTAATAAATTTATTTGGGCCTCCTTGCTTGGTAATTGTCGTAATTATGGAAATCTTAGACTGGCAAAACGATCTGCAGAAGCGTTATCGGAATTAGAGCCTGAGAATCCTGCAACCTACATTACGTTGGCCAACATCTATGCTGATGCTGGGATGTGGAATGAAGTGGCAATGATCAGAAAAACTATGAGGGATCAACGCGTGGTTAAGGAACCAGGTTCAAGTTGGATTCCGGTAAACAGGAAGTTCCATTTGTTTGTAGTGGGAGATAATTCACATCCCAAAATTAAGGAAATCCATGACTTTCTGGAGAAAGTTGTCGATAAAGATGAAAGAAGCAGGGTATGTACCTAAAACAGATGGGTGATGTTGAAGAAGAGCAAAAGTAGCACAATCTGACTTACCACAGTGAGAAACTTGCAATTGCTTTTGGTATTATGTCTACCCCACCTGGAACATTGATCAAGGTTTGTAAGAACCTTAGGACATGTGGATATTCTCATAATGCAATCAAGTTTAATTCAAATTTTGAGAAGAGAGAAATTATTGGCAGGGACTCGAATTGGTTCCATCATTTCAAGGATGGGATCTGTTCATGTGGAGATATTTGGTGATCTTATGGTTTAAAAGCTTTTAACAACTTGATCTCAGTTGGGTTTCAGAACGAGTGAGCTGGAATAATGCTATAAATGTACAGGTACGCAGGCAATGGAAGTGTTATTATAGTATGGAGACTGCAATTGTTCATTTTTCTTTTCAGTTTTAGTTTTTATATATGAGAAGGCTTTAGTTAGCAAGATTTTGGCAACTTTTAAAGACATTGTCAAATCGGCTTCTGAATAATTAGGTAAGTTATAGTTAAGAGGTCACTCATCGAGTTACTGGAAGCCAGTTGTAGTTGCTGCTTAAAATGTGGCCATGAAACCTTTTTGAAATTTGGTTCACAGCCAGTAATGCCACTTCCAAGTTCCTCTGAGTTGTTGACCCTGGGACAATATCCATATTTCATTCGTACTCTTTGAATGTTTCCATGAAATTTTAGATCAGATTATAGAAGAACTGAAAAAGAAGAGTATCAATTTCCTCGTTCAACATAAGCGTAGGTTGTCTTACAAAATAGAACTTAAAGACTTGAAATTTCAATATTAGTTAACTGTTACAGTTTTTTGTTTGCTGGTCACCTTTAAGTTTTTTATTTGATGGTAACGTTTTATTTTAAAGTTTTAAGTTATTCACACTCAGTTGGCTAAACCATCTGTGAAAACAGGTTCATGCCCACCATTCTTCTTCACAAATAATATCTTAGAAAGTAAATGACAAATTAGTGGATAAGTATGTAACTTCATGATTTTGTTTCTACTAGTCTAGAGACATCATTTCTGTTTTATCCTTACATAGAAACATACATAGTCAAAACATTAAACTAGATGATGTGTTCCTAAGCCTAGTACAGACAGATATATGGAGATAAGAACAAGGCACGGTTATAGAGCCACTAACTTACAATTTCTCTTCTGCTTGATATACATATATGACTCCGTAAAGAGGGTTACAAATTTAAACCAAAAGAAAGAGAAATACTGCTCTGTTCATCTCAATCATAAATATGGGTTCTCTAGTGGGAGGCTGGAACTCACCTGTCCGCGACTTGAAATCTGGTAATTTCAGTAGTGAGCTCGGTCATTCATTCCCTAGTTGGTTTTGCTAAATCATTTTTTTTGTTGCAGTGACATACCAGAGAAATAACTCATGTACCAAAGAAGAAATTGAAGCTTATTGGAAATCAAAAGAGCCGGTCTTCGAGAAAGAAAATTGTACCCAAAGAGTTATTGACCAGGTGATCCAATCTGAATATATGTATGTCATCCTATTAAGAACTAGTTGTGCTTATTGTTGCTATTATCCCTGTAAAAAAGTTCATTAAACTTTTACACAAGTGATCGAAAATCGCTAAAAATGAATTTCTTACAATAGACATAGACATTAGTTTTAGTTATATGGTTTAAAATAAAGAACCCCTTTATCTCTTTACAGCACTGGTTAGTATTTTATTTTATCTTAATTGTTTGTTCCAACTATTGACAGGAGAATACATCTAAGAAACAATCAGGAAATGGGGGGAAGTTTCAGAGATTAAGTTCATTGCCTTTAATGGATAGAAAGGGTAATATGCTCGATGTTGACTATGAAGCTGTGGATAAACTAATTAAGACAAACAACTGGTAAGTGTATCTAAATGAGCATGTCATGTATCTTAATTGCAGTTGGGTTTATTGACACTATCAGTGCCTTTCATAGTGACAAACTATATCAGTGCCTTGCATAGTGACACTGATACCTTACCTTTGAAACCAAATTTTCCATTAGTTCGGGGTTATTCACATAATTCTTGTATCTTAATTGCAGTTGGGTTTATTGATGCTTGTGTACTTTGTCATGCTTATTTCCAGGTGGACTAGGAGCAACTGGGCATTTCTTAATGAACCTCCTGTAATAGCTACCACTGATCATGAAGGCCGGGCTATGTACACATACTTGCCGCAGTATCATATAGCTAGCGACTTTGGGCCCTCGAAACCAGAAGATGCTCGTCCCTGAATAAGTATGTGGAGCTCTCTGTCTCTGTCTCTGTATCTGGTTTGTTAATAGAAGTACAGTAGTATAGTTTCAATTACTATGAATATTTGGCCAAAAGGAAAACAATATTTACCAGTTTTAAGGAAAATCATGTATTCTGTTCGAGAATAGCTAATGCTTAGGTATATCTTTATAAATTATAAAATATGTTTGGACTAGGTAATAATCCGGGCTAGTTTTTTTTTTCTTCTCTTTTTTTATGAAAAAAATAAAATAAAATTAGATTTCACTTTCTACGCTTTAATCACATTACACAGAGTAAGGTGAACTATTCATATCTTTGACCAATGACCATCTTAGAAGTAATGACGGTTGACCCCATATTAATTCAGGAGCCTGCACTTCAGCAATGGTGTGCCTTTCTTTCTTTCCTTTTTAATAATAATTTTAAGCACAGCTAAACGAACCATTTTGTTTTTGAAGATACTTGGTGGCGTTCTCATCCTCACGTTACCAAAATAAGACAATCAAATTGTCAAATTCTCCATCATGCAATTCGGTCCTGGTCAGTAGCCATGGAAATTGGGTGTTCCGCGCAGACACGTTAAAGATGTGTCCGCAGTCCATAAAATACCACTGCTGCTAACACTAAACTCAGCTCTATATATATGAACTGATGCTTGATTATATTCCATCACTCACCCTTTCTCAGCCCAACTATCTTTCTCAGATGGCATTCACAATTAGTAACATGAAATTCAGCTCCCTTCTTGTCTTAATATGTTGTGTAACTGACCATAGATGCATGTCATGAAACTGATAAAGCAGCTCTACTTGATTTCAAGAGTAAGATAAACCAAGATCCAACTAAACTGTTACAAACTTGGAACCAATCCATTGACTGTTGTATCCAATGGGAAGGTGTCGCTTGTGATTCCAACGGTCGTGTCGTAAACTTAACTCGCCCTGGCTTGTTTTACACCGACGATTCGATCTTCGATACATTCATGAACGGAACAATTTCTCCATCTTTGGTAATCTCGGGTTTCTTCAGTTGCTAGACCTTAGTAACCTCAAGCAGTTAATGGGATCCATTCCTTCGGAACTCGGAAAATTATCACACCTTACTGCTCTTTACCTAGATACCAACCAGCTCTCCGGTCCAATTCCTGCATCATTTCAAAATCTTAGAGCATCCGCACTGGGACGACCAAATCCAAAGACTAAAGACTAAAAAAATTTGGATTTATTCCGCCTAAACCACAACGGGTAGAGAGTAAATTTTGATCAGACGTAAGTCTAAGGTAACGCCTGGCGTTGGACGCATATACAAGTATCCGTCTGTTGAAATTGTGTTTTACGGGCGTATGCCAGTGAAAACACTTGGTTGGGGCGGACGCTGGATGAACGCTCGGTGGGAGACGCAACCCAGAAGAACGTCTGATGATAGACGCACGCTTAGCGGCACGCCCCAGTGACAGGCGTGTGTGTAGATGAACGCCTGATGGGGCGTTAACCTAGCAACACACCCGGTGACTATTCTACGCGTGCAGGTGGTACGTGTTATCATGAAGACGGGCGCTCTTCTAGCCTTACACGCGTCTAATCAAGAGCTCTTCTAGCCTAACGCGCGTCTCATCAGGCGTTTTTCTGGGTGAACGCCTGATGGGGCGAAGGCTTTTATGTTTCCTTCTCCTCTCCTGTCCTCTCCATCTCTTCTAGAGTCTTCAGACACTTCCACCAGACGCATACACCTTCAAGCGCCTACCACTTCAAGCCTCTCCCTTCTCTTTTTAACCTCTTTTCAAAATTGGTAGCACTGTTCTTTATTTTCTTGGATTTTTTGATAGTTAATTGGTTTATTTTTTGATAGTTATTTTCTTTGCACAACATCACGTGTACCTCGTAGAACGGTGTTGGAGGCAAAACCATTATAATTTTGGCGTTCCCAGGAACCCACCTACTCGTATTACCAACCTCAACAATGATAAAGCTAATGAGCTGAGGGAAAGCGATTTGGTCGATGCAACTGAATTAGTGCATGTTGTTACGTATGATTTGTATATGGAGTATTGGCGACATGTAACTAACTTGCAGAAATATACCACCAAAGTCGATTGGGAGGTTGAAACATACCGGTATGCTGGTGACCGTATTAAACACAACATCCAAGAACCTGACGAACATGCACCCGTTCCGCATCAACAACAATTGGCATACATAAGTATACATCAAACCTTATTTTTTTGAGTATATAAAAATGCGTGAGAATATGATTTTTTTTTCTTTTCATAACAGCTAGTTTTGCTGCAAACTCTGCCGAAGACTCAGTTAGTTTTGTTGTAAACTCGGATTCTCTCTGCGCCATCTTCATTTTTATTTGTTCTCTATAATTGGTATTGAAGTTTTGTTGCCCTTTAATAATTATATCCATCATTTCCAGTTGGCCAATGGATTTTGCTTTCTATGTTTTCTTCAGTTGTTTCGCCTTTTTTTTCCCATATGATGGTTATATGTGTTAGGTATAGCTTATATTTCTTCATCGCCACTGGAATGGTCTTGGCTTGTTTCCTTTCTTTCCCGGTCTTCCTCCCCACTTCCAAAATCTTCTTCATCTTGTGATGAATCTAAAACAGCTGTCGATCGTCGTGAATATTTGATATTTTCTAACATAATTGCGTAGCACTCTTCATGCTTGAATATTTTGCCACCATTAGCTTCCTTGAAAAGCTTCCTTACTTCTTCAATCTGTTATTGTTTTAAAAAAAGTTTAGTGCACGATATACAATTCAAAACAATAATATACGGGACAAAAATTAAACGAGTACTTAACTTTGTTTCGGGGCCCCATCTAGTATGGTGTTCACGTTCCACTTCCGCCTCTTTTGAAGAGTAAAGCGTCACATCCTTACTTATTCCCTGAAATCGTTTCTGAATGGAGGTCCAAGTGCGCTCCGGCATTGTAGGTATGGCTTCTTTCATCCCACGTAAGATGCGAGACCATAATTTTTTTTCTGATTGATCGGAACCAACACTACAATCTTGAGATATTGATAAATGAATTCTACACATCGTTATATCTTCAAATGTAGAAAAATTTGGACCTCGTGGTTTTGGTGCCATAATTCTAACTGATTTGAAAGACAAATATATGAAACTAGTGAAATTTTTCTCGTATACAAATGAAATGGGTTACTAGTATATGAAATACTCAATCAACCAATTCATTTATATAGGTATATAAAAAGATAGTCGTTGTAACAGTAAGAAATCAATAAATCCACGGCCAGAAATCAAGAAATCAACGGTAAAAAATCTCAACAACTCTCAACGGTTATTTCAATAGAAGAGGCGCTCGTATGCACCACCGCCCCACACACAGGCGTAAGTTTAGATAACGCTTACAAACAGGCGTTACCTTAGCCACACGCCCACAACAAGCGTTACCTTAGCCACACGCCCAAGACAAGCGTCCATTTGGTTAACGCCTGAATACCAAACATGATGTTGGGTAAACGCCCCGCTGGACGTGCTCTTGGCTGAACGCTTCATCAGGCGGCATTCTGGTTAACGCTTGGATCAATGAGACGGTTGTCTAGTATTACGCCTTGCAGGAGATGGAGAGGTAGCGTCACACCTTTTACGAGACGCACAGATAACTTCACGCACCACTATATTCTGGTTTGGTCCAGTCCTTGGATCAAAATTGATTCGAAACAGTAAAAAAAGTGGACCAAAACCCAAATTTGGTCGTCCCACTGTGATTGATTTTGGACGGACCAAAGACCAAATTTGGGTTTGGTCCATGATTTGGTCATCCCACTATGGATGCTCTTACTAAACTTATTAGGATGTAAGTCAGTGATAATCTTCTATCCAGTTCTGTTCCCACCTCCATTTTCCAACATATGTCTTCTCTTTCGGAACTCAGTTTATTCAATAATCAGCTGTCTGGTGGAATTCCATCTTCAGTTAGTCAATTAGTTTTGTTAACTAAGCTCGATATTCATGGAAACAGATTCTCAGGTGGGATCCCAAGTACAATTGGTTCTCTAAAGAACTTGATAACACTAGACTTATCCAAGAACCAGCTTACCGGAAGCATTCCTCAATCCATTGGAAAACTTTCCAAACTAAACTTATTATATCTCTATCAAAATAGACTTAGTGGAAGCATTCCTAGTTCAATTTCAGGGTTAACCTCTCTTCAATTTCTACGATTGTCAGATAACAAACTTACCGGTAGTCTACCATCATCCATCGGTAAGATTCCACTCCGAAGTTAATACTCGAGAACAACTTGCTAACAGGTGAGTTACCAGCTAGTCTTGAATCTTACATACCTTAATAGTATGTACTTGAAAAACAACCGATTTACGGGTAAGATCCCTTCGAGCATTAGCCATCTTGTGAATCTCCTAGACCTTGATCTCTCTAGAAATCCACGACTTGTGATACGATGGATAGATAGATAGATGAAAACGAGTTCAAAAGGGAAGACCAATCTTCGTCACTTATCTCGTAAAGCTTCTTCAAATCGATGTCTTCGTATGATTTTCGATTCTTCATTCGTCATGAGTAACTCGGAAAATCCTAAGACTCTACTACTTAATTTATTCCAAACCGAAGCTGATTTTAGTAGGCTATATTAAGAATTAGTTTGGCATCTAAAATATGACACCATACTTGACATACCAAGGTATCTATATTCAACCGAGCATTCGCTCTAACAGTTAGTACCTAAGTATATATGATCACCACAGAAAAGGTGATAATCAAGAAGTTGTCCTGAAAGTATCGAGCATAAAAGCCTTAATTTAGATTGCTTAGTAATTCCAATTGAATTAGCGATGTACTATGAATTTTTAAGAATTTAGGTAAACCTAATTTCACGGCTATAAATCCTGTTTAGTAAAATGATACCCTTGTAGGCCAGAAACAACCTTGTTGGGAGAAAACGTTACGTTTAGAAACCAGTGGTATTTAAGTCTTCTTGAAGGCCTGAGAAGCAACACCTAGATACAATTGGACATGTATAACGTGATTCGGGTGTGTTGTCGTGCAATATGGGATAGGCCCAAAGGTATTGTTAAAATGGGGCGATTCAAGTAGAATCTGAATGTGTAACATTAGGTAGACGATATAGTCACGTGTTAACGAGCATTCATTCCAGACTAGGTTTTGAGGATTTTTTTTGTTAATAGGTGGTTTTCCTATTAACAAGATCCATATGTTATTCATTTTACTTTTATTTTGCATTATACTTTTATTTTTATAATTAAAGCCAGAGCATCCGTAGATTAATATCCTTGTACTTCTCTTAATATAAATGCTCGTCCTCCATAAGATCCAACAACGGTGTTCAAATATAGGCCAACTAAACGAAAGGTTGGTGGCGTGCTCTATACAATAGCTATTTCATTTGGTATCATAAATGGACACGTGAAATGTCTAAAATCTGTGTTTGAAAGATCCAACCTATAGACATGAGTTCGAGTATTGCACGCCCGAGCTCAATTAAGGTACCTACCGGATTTGGTACTAAAAGGCAGAACTCCATGATAGGACGTGGTAACAAAGGGTTATATTTCCATGGTCTGCCAGCACTCTTAAAAAATTGGTGAATGAATCCACATACCAGATCATTAAAACATAAAGGAAAAAACAACTAGGATCAGGTAAGGCTGATATTAGTGACCACCTTGATGTCATTAATGAAGAAAAGTCAGAAATCTTCTTGAATATCCAAGCGATTCCACACAATCCACTAGTGGAAATGGTCATTTGAAAAACAACTAGATTTTTATGTTTTTACACAGAAATATGCACGGATATTTCTATACTTCTGCTGATAGGTAAAGGATGATTTTACAATTCTATCCCTTGTCAAAAATTCATCATTTGCATCCTCACTGCAAATGTTTGCAAAAGCCTTAAAATATGCCTGTAATCTTAAACTGCATCCTCCATTGACAGCAAGGTTTCTAATTCATATGTACTCCCATTGCACATATGAGTGAAGATAATGTGTACATACCCACAAGCCACAAGAACTTAGAGAAAAATTAACAGTCGGGAATTGAGCGAGAAATGGGGATAATTGGATAGAAATCGAAGGTTGTCGTTAATAGAGGTTTCAGTAGCAGCATTAAGCTTAGGAAAAACTACACTATTGTTAGAGTTGGAACTTATCCATTTGTAGGATCAAAAGGTGCAAATCAGAAATACTGAGTGTAATAAATTAGGATATTGACATTTTGATATAACTGCTCAATACATATTGTTAATGAGTTTTAGTGTGGACGAATTTTGAATTAGGGTTTCCAAACAATATTCTTCAATCTCCAACAGGACCACCATCGTTTGTTCTTGAAAATTCGTCAAGTGATTCTAGAAATCAAATAACTGATTTGCTTGTTAAAGGACTTTGCCATCCTATCTTCTCAATATTGTTTTGTCAGTTATTGGGTTATTCTTTAATTATTATGAACACTGGTTCTCCTTAACTTTTTATGTTTTGATGCCATTGGTTGTCTTTTTTTTTTACTTATTTACTTCTTATTCTTGTTGCAACTTGTTTTCTTTTTTTCTTTGTTGCTTGTTGTAGCAACTTGTGTCTTTTTCTTTTTAGTTTGTTTTGACTAATACTTTGTCCAAGCTTCTACTGTTTGTAGTATCAGCTTGAGGGGGTATATTATAAGTTAAATAACTCAAGTATAGTTAGTTAGTTTTGAGCTGAATTACTGGTATCTTTTACCTTGCTCTTTATTTTTCTTATAAATACCCTATAACATCTATTGTGTAAGTCATTCCGACACATTAATAATAGAATAGTTCTCTAGAAAACTTCCAAATCAAAATTTTTATTTAGGTAAATAAATATGAGTCCCCACCACCTATTATCTATCTGGTTAATAGTATTCGTTCGTGTACTTTTAGGGTTTATTATTTTCTTAAATAAGAGTTTTGGTTTTGTGAATATTCAGTTTGGTGTTCTTTAAGAATGATTCTTATTAACACACAAATTTTAGCCGCTTGAATAGATTTTTTAAACTTTAATATAGTTTATAATCTTGTTTTACTTCAAACAGAAATAGTGATTTTTTAGTTTTTACTTCAAATAGAAATAGTGATTTTTTAGTCCAAACAACACGTTCTAGAAGATTCCCACCCTTATAAGGAGTTCATGCAGAACAAATAGCACCTATAGGTTATGATTGTGGGTTGTGCAAACTAGAGAAACTTTTAGTACTTCTCTGTGGACATATAGGTCTACAAAATTGCTACAACACAGAATGGTTTCGTTTTTAGGGGGTGCAAGAATTCAAAGAGGGGCGTCTGGAGGGGAATGCATTTGGATTATGCATATATGGTGATAGAATAAGGAGTGTTTAAGACTTGGTAAATTTCTAAGTTACCTTTTTCTAAAAAAATCTTTTACCTTACTATCTTTTCCACTGTACAAATCTAATTTACTTCAGAATCACTAATTTTTCTCTTTTTTTATATATATTTTTTAATTTTTCTCTTTTTTTATACATATTTTTTTGCTCGTAAAAATCGAAACCCCACGTTAAATTTTTACCCAGGATCAGTTAGGTTTTACCTACACGATTCTGGATCATCAAAATTGTAACTGGCTAGATTCTTACTAAAAACCTAGATGTTAGTGAATGTTTTCTTCATATTTGAAGAACACCATCCAAAATCGGCTAGGATTATAATCAAAACCAAGACGATTATGGATGGTGTTCTTCACACAATCAGGTAGGAAAAATATTATTTCCTAATCGATTTTATAAGATAATTTTGTGTATAAAATTTCGAGTTAGATAATCAGCTAGAAAATAATATTTTGATCTAGTCGAAGCTCTTTCTAACTTGTTTACAAGCTGAGAACAAAATACAACCCCACCAACAAAAATGAATTTGGGAGTAGTTACAACGTATGGTAGCCTCACATATGTCCATCCCTTGGAGGGATTAGGTGTTGGCTCTGCAACAATGGAAAACACTAAACAGAAGAAATTTGTTAAGGTTAGGAAATCTCTGATGATGCACACACAATGGACAGAGCCACCTGCTCAGCAAATTGTCCTTAAAACAATAGTTCTCGGGTACTCCTTAATAATGAGAGATGCTATACCCCAACAGAGAAGATATGTGCAGGATAGAACTGCCAGTTATGATTTGAATTAGCATAATGCAAATCACCCTCTAGAACTTAACAGCAAGATAGGAAGGGAAATAAACAAACAATGTTGCGCAAAACAAAGCAAGAAGAGGGGAAAAGAACTAGGGATTGTAGCCTGTTCTGGAGTGTAATTTAATGGAGAAATTCGTTTTCTTTTTATAGGTAGAAGAAGAAGAGAATGTGGCAATAATCACGGACATTAAGTTTGAAAATTAATTCCACGCATTAATCATGGAGATAATGGTTAAAACGGATATAAAACGGTTAAAAAATAATTCTCTCCTAAAGACTCGCCGGGTCATACGCCCCCCATATTTAAAACAAGATTTGAATTAGTCAGAAAACCGTTTCAAAAAACGTAAGTCTTGGTTGGTCCGCAGCCTCAGCTACGCCCGCAACACCCACTCAGACCCGCAGCAGCAGTCAAGGTCACACCCGCACCCGCACTCGCACCTACAGTACGCAAGCACGCAAGCCGCAAGCGTGCGTGCTTCGGTGCGAAGCACCGCACATGTGTGAAAAGCATGTGTGCACCAACTAGCTCATTGCCTTAGTCCTCCCCCAACCACAAAAGCTTTTAAACCCTAAGGGCCCTCCCTTAGTTGCAATTTTTGTGGTAATATGGAGAGAACTCATCTCTAGTCTCTCCAATGTGGTACTAAAGGTTCTTCATTCACAATAGTGAAAAATAAGCTATTCACCCTTAGTGACATCTAGGTCCTAAGGTCCATTCCCACCAAAACTAAAATTCATTTTAAAGTTCATTTTTCTCCAACAATCCCCCACATGAATAAAAACCCGATAAAAATCAGAAATCAGAAAGCGAGAAATACCTCTTAGGCAATAGGTGTCCATAAGGTCTTGAACCTTTGCTTAGTGAGAAATTACCGGAACTACTTGAAAGAATGTGAACCAGATGTCTTGAACTGCCATCGTTTGGTGTAGTTCATCAATAACTTCCACGCGTGATATCTCTGTAGGTGATGTTAAGTTCGTGCCGTTGTGTCCATTTTGGCCCTGGACATATCCCGTTTCTCAGAATGCTCTAGAGAATCAGCTCAATTCTCATAGGAAGCGGCCTACTTCCTCATTCAAATAGGTGAATTCTATCAAGAGTGTTTACTGCTACACCCCACTTCAATCTTAAATTGAAACTATAGAACTCATTAAGACTTAATAAAAATTCATCCTCACATGCAGTCACACTATCACATCTACACCATAGAGAAGGAACAGATAATGAAATTCTCTGATAGTGTTTCCTTTAACCCACCACAAAGTAGTTGTCTCATTCGAAACCTTGATCTTGGGATCTCCAGTCAGCAAGGTTGAGTATCCTTCATGGAAAGTTTACTTGATGAGCTTAAGCCCCATCCCCCTCGATGCATTACTAACTATCTCCTTGGACAAACCTTTCGTCAAAGGGTCCGCGATATTCTCCTTAGACCTCACAAAGTCAACAGAAATAGCGCCAGTTGAGATTAGTTGTTTTAGGGAATTGTATCTTCTTCGAATGTGTATAGACTTCCCATTATAGTTGCTATTTTTAGCATTAGATATTGCATCTTGACTATCATAATGTATAGATATAGCTGACAAAGGCCTATGCCAAAGAGGAATGTCTTCTAAAAAGCATCTTAGCCAAGCGGCTTCCTCTCCTGCTTTATCTAACGCAATAAACTCTGATTCTATAGTGGATCGAGCTATATATGTCTGTTTGGAACTCTTCCAAGATACAGACCTGCAAGCTAGACTGAAAACATATCCACTCGTATACTTAGACTCCTCTGAGTCTGATATCCAGTTTGCGTCACAAAATCCTTCTAGGACCGCAGGATATCTCTCATAACTTATATAAAAGTTCAAAGTGTACTTTAAGTACCTTAACACTCTAATAAGTGCATCCCAATGCTCTTGTCCCGGATTACATGTATACCTACTCAACCTACTCACAGCATAAGCAATATCTTGCCTCGTACAGTTCATTAAATGCATCAGACTTCCTATAAAACGAAAATTCAAGTTGTGAAACTCCGGTACCCTTATTCTTTTTGAGTCTACAACAAGGATCATAAGGAGTACAAGCAAGTTTACAATCAAACTGGTTATATTTTCTAAGCATAGATTCAACATAATGAGATTGACTAAGACTATATCCATAAGAATCTCTTCTAATCTTCATCCCTAAGATTACATCAGCGGGGCCTAAGTGTTTCATGTCAAAGTTCTCATTTAACATGTTCTTAGTGGGATTAATTACATCCATGTTTGTACCAAGTATAAGCATATCATCAACATACAAGCATACAATCACATAGGCATCATTCAAAAATTTAGTATAAACACACTTGTCAGATTCATTAATTTTAAAACCACTAGAAATCATTACATGATCAAATTTTTCATGCCACTGTTTAGATGTTTGTTTCAAACCATACAAAGATTTTCTTAGTTTACAAACTTTGTTTTCACAACCTTTCACTTTAAAGCCCTCAGGTTGGTCCATATAAATTTCTTCATCTAATTCACCATTTAGAAAAGCAGTTTTTATATCCATCTGATGTATCTCTAAGTTATGAATGGCAGCAATAACAATTAACATCCTAATGAAAGTAATTCTCGTAACAGGTGAACAAGTATCAAAGAAATCTACACCTTCTATTTGTTTATAGCCTGTAGCTACTAATCTAGCTTTGTATTTTTCCACAGTTCCATTTATCTTACGTTTCCTTTTGAAGATCCATTTACAACCTATGGGTTTACACCCTAGAGGTAAATCTACAATCTCCCAATTATCATTCTGTATAATAGAATCCATTTCACTAATGATAGCTTCTTTCCACCATGGATCTTCAGAAGAAATCATGGCTTCTCTATAAGTTTATGGATCGGTCTCATCTAAGCATGTTATGAATTCTGGCCAAAAAGATTTTTCAGTTCTAAGTCTTTTACCTCTTCTAGGCTCAAATTCATCTTCCTCTACAGGTAATGTCTGACTAGTAGAAGGGACATCTAGGGGATCAACACAAATCATGCGAGATTCAGATTTCAAAGGAAAAACATTTTCAAAAAACACAGCATTCCTAGATTCCATAATAGTATTCATACCAATTTCAGATATTTCATAACTCATAACCATAAATCTATATGCAGTAGTATGTTCAGGATACCCTATGAAGACACAGTCAATAATTTTGGGTCCTATCTTGGTCCTCTTAGGTGGAGGAATGGACACCTTAGCCAAACACCCCCACACTTTAAAGTATGCATAAGAAGGTTGTCTACCTTTCCATAACTCATATGGAGTTTTGTCTGATCCTTTAAAGGGTTCAAGACATAGCAAGATGAGAGGACGGCCTCTCCCCACAAGTTTGCAGGTTTATTCATCATCTTCTTAAGGGTTCGGTTTTTCCGTTCATCCACACCATTAGATTGTGGTGAATAAGGAGGGGTTACTTCACGTATGATGCCATGTTCTATGCAAAAGTCTCCTATAGGGATTACATACTCACCACCTCGGTCAGACCTAACCGTCTTAATAGTAGCATTCATTTGGTTTCAACTTCTAGTGTATATATTTTAAAGGCTTCTAAGGCATCATCCTTTCCCTTAAGTAAATATATGTGACAGTACCTCGTACAGTCATCTATGAAGGTGACAAACCATTTCTTACCACCTCTAGTTTGGACTGATTTCATGTCAACTAGGTCTGAGTGAATTAATTTTAAGGGTTTAGAATTTCTCTGAATAATTTTTCTATAAGATTTCTTAGCATATTTTGATTCAACACATATTTCACATTTATGTTCATTTTCCAATGTAAATTTGGGAATGCAGCCTATGCTAGCTAGTTTATTCAGTGACTTATAGTTTACATGACCAAGTCTACCATGCCAAACATTCAATGACACACAAACATAAGCAGAAGAATCAAATTTATTCATTTCAACAGAGGTTACATTAAGTTTGTAAAGACCCTCAGTCTTATAGCCCTTTCCTACATAATTCTTACCCTTAGTGACAATAACTTTCCCAGATTCAAATACAAGTTTAAAACCCTTATCATCTAAAACACCACAAGATACAAGATTTTTGCAGATGTCCGGAACATGAAGAACTTCATTCAATGTGAGAGTTTTGCCAGAAGTGAGCTTTAGCCCAACCTTGCCTTTTCCCGCAACCTGTGCTGCAGACGAGTTACCGATGTAGAGTTTTTTTCCTTTCCCTACCTTCTGGTAGGAGGTGAACATATCTTTGTTTCCGCAGACATGCTTGGTCTACCCACCAGTCTCTCACATTGGTTACCAAATTGACTTCAGACACCGTGTCAGAAAACTCGTTCTTGTTGTTCTCAACCAAATTAACATTGTTTTTCTTGTTATTAAAATCCTTACGTTTTCTACAATGCATTGCCATATGGCCAGGAAGTCTACAAACATAACAAGCACCTTTAATTTTACCAATGCCAGATTTGGGTTTCGAAAATATACCTTTCTTGTGCGGACCAAGTTTGCGGTTGCTGCGGTCCAGGCTTGCGGAAGACTTGTGTTCAGTTACATGAGCTCTGTTGGACACGTCCTTTGCAGAAGATACGTTTTTGTCTTTTTAACACCGCAATTCTTCCACTTGAATCTTCTTACCCAATTCAACCACACTGACTTCACCAGTTTCATGTCTCAATCTTCGTTTGTAATCAGACCATGAAGAAGGTAATTTCTCAATCACCGCAGACACTTGAAACGTTTCATCAATCACCATACCTTCAGCAATAATTTTATTAATAATGCGCTGAAGTTCAAGGAATTGATCAACTACAGATTTATCATTAGACATTTTGTATTCCGGGAACCTAGCAACCAAAAATTTCTTGCTTCCAGTCGTTTCCGTTTGATATTTTGCTTCTAAGGCAACCTATAAATCATAAGCAGAAAAGTTCTCTTTTGCATTATAGAAATCATACAATGCATATTCTAAACAGTTAAGAATATGATTCTTTGCCATATAGTACTATCTACCCCAACTCTCCAACTCTCTTTCATTTCCAGCATCATTCAGACTATCATCAAAGGATTTCAGAACTAGTTTATCTAACATATGGAAACTCAGAAAGAAGAGCATCTTGGATTGTCATCTTTTGAAATCTTTGTCACTGAATTTTTCTGTTCTGTCTACATCATTCTTACCCATTGTTACAGAAGAAATTGTATATTGTGTTAAGATTGTTGGTTCTGCAACAATCGAAAACACTAAACAGAAGAAATTTGTTAAGGTTAGGAAATCTCTGATGATGCACACACAATGGACAGAGCCACCTGCTCAGCAAATTGTCCTTAACACAATAGTTCTCGGCTACTCCTTAATAATGAGAGATGATATACCCCCAACAGAGAAGATATGTCAAGGATAGAACTGCCCGTTATGATTTGAATTAGCATAATACAAATCACCCTCTAGAACTTAACAACAAGATAGGAAAGGAAATAAACAAGCAATGTTGCGCAAAACAAAGCAAGAAGAGGGGAAACGAACTAGGGATAATAGCCTGTTCTGGAGTGAATTTTAATGGAGAAATTCGTTTTCTTTTTATATGTAGAAGAAGAAGAGAATGTGGCAATAATCATGGACATTAAGTTTGAAAATTAATTTCACGCATTAATCATGGAGATAATGGTTAAAACGGATATAAAACGGTTAAAAAATAATTCTCTCCTAAAGACTCGTTGGGTCATACGCCCCCATAATTAAAACAAGATTTGAATTAGTTAGAAAACCGTTTCAAAAAACGTAAGTCTTGGTTGGTCCGCAGCCTCAGCTACGCCCGCAACACACACTCAGACCCGCAGCAGCAGCCATCATCACACCCACACCCGCAAGTCCACAAGCGTGCGTGCTTCTGTGCGAAGCACCGCACATGTGTGCACCAACTAACTCATTGACTTAGTCCTCCCCCAACCACAAAAGCTTCTAAACCCTAAGGGTCTTCCAATTTTTGTGGTAATAAGGAAAGAACTCATCTCTAGTCTCTCCAATGTGGGACTAAAGGTTCTTCATTCACAATAGTGAAAAATAAGCTATTCACCCTTAGTGACATCTAAGTCCTAAGGTCTATTTCCACCAAGATTAAAATTCATTTTAAAGTTCATTTTTCTCCAACAACAGATGCCACTTAGACTTAATTGCTCATTTGGGTTCCAACACTTCATTTGAGGATTCGCGTACATCTCCAAGCTCGTAGAAGACCCCCCAAGTTTCTTTTTTATCTCTTAAATTTCCCCTAGTAGTAAATAAAAGCAATATTTGAAGAAGCAATTGTAGTCTATTATTGTAGTATCATACATTTATGATTATTAAATAGGAAAAAGAAAAATCAATATATCCAAAACCAATACCTATCTTTGCGCTTCTCTAGATATCTTTGCAAGGATGCATTTCTGCTTGCTGGACCTTCTGCATAAAAACAGAAGCACACCAAGAATTTTATCATCAATGTGGTATGTAATAATGGCATGTAGAAAATGTTATAATTTCCATATCCAACCGATTAAACAATGGCTATAAGGCTTTACGACAGTCTCTTTGAGTTTTGACACATCAAAATGTAACAGCTCTATATGATATATACAGATTGAAATAGGAAACAACACGTCTAGTTGTTGACAAGTTTTGCCAGAATTACACTTCATTTTCCAGGGGATTGTCATCAACTGCCATTCTCTTCAGCACTATTAGGAATATTTTTGAGAATTTGTATTACTTCAGTTTACATGCAGGTACATTACTGTTAGTTTGAATGCTAAAGGAACTCATCAGGCTCAAGCCCCGACTTCTTAGTTGTTACCTTGCATATAACATAAAAAGTGGTCCATTAAGTATTGATATAGTTGTACTTATATAACATAAAGAGAATGTTCAGAAATTCCAGAGGCAGCAGTAAGATCTCAAAAAACTAAATAAGCCTTACCTGGTTCGGCATCACGGGACACTGTTCCTTCCACCCCATATTGCCAAGAAATTTCAGCATTTGCTGTGGAATTACAAACACAGTTAGAGTTGAGATAAGAATTATTTACTTCTTAATTTTTCTTAATACTTTAACCGTACAGGAAGCTCTCTTATATAATGAGAATAGTTTTATATAAGGTAGGAAATCTAAACAAATCCTAAACATAACAGGAAATCTACTCAAATCCTAAACAGAATATATTGATAACAAATCCTAAAGACTATGAGTTAACATTTGTATCAGGATTGGTTTTCTGACTTGATTCAGAATTGGTCTTCTGGCTGTATGGTTCAACAGTTAGTAGGTAAAGAGTCCAACTTTAGCTATTTAAACTACCCCATCAAGCATGAGGAACACCATGAATCAGCAATTTAAGGGTGATTTACGGAAGGCTTCAAAGGATGCATGTTCATTGTGTTTCATTCATTAGCCGTTCAATGAAAGAAAAAACTATGTGTTCTATTCTTCACCTTTACAAAATACATCAAATATGTACAGAAATTAAACTACAATGCAAAACCAAAATAAAATGCATACCTTCTCAACAGAAATCTCATCATAAACATTCACTTTGCCACTGTAGAAAATTATCATCCGACTAGCTAGCTCATTTGCTGCACCCATGTTTCTGCAAAACAATTACCAAAAACGACCATGTAACCCATTTTATACGTGATAAAATCATAGTATGCAGTGACACTCTCTGAAGTCATCCCAATCTCTTCTTTAACACAATACACATTTGCAGAGAGCACCAACATGGTAGTTTTGTTCAATAACTTGTAAAACTAATTATCCCCTTTCATTTAGCCCCGCTATGCTTCATCTATTGCCCAATTGTGGAGCCTGAGCCACAGAGGACCCACTGAAACCCAAGTAGTATGGTCATTCTAAAGCCCAGTAAGATCCGTAACTAGTACTGGAAAATTATTACTATAGGGTTCGTGTTTTATCAGTATCTCTGTTGAATTAGTTATAAATAAATTACACCCCGTATAAAACAAATCCTAAACTCCAAATCGAAACACAGCTCAAGTTTCAGCAGTACATGAGAGAGATAAACCTGGAAGGAAGAGGAGGAGTGGGGTTATTGCCGGAAACAGGTGAACGACAAGACAAATCACCGGATAACCCGTGTTTAGGTGAAGCATCTTTTCGCCTATGTGAAACCGATTCATCGTTATTAGGTGATGATACCTGGAAATAAGCACTCGCTGTAGTGCTTGGGACCTGCATACAGTCCGAAAAATCCATTAGAAACCCCCCAAAAAAATTAATTAATTAGTAAAGATTCATTATCTCTTACTTGGGTTTGTACTGGACTTGAAATTGGAATAGAAGATGGGGGACGAACACAGGTGTTGTTATTACTACTAGTGTCGTCAAATGTAGTTTCTAGCAAAGATTTTAAAGAGATAACTTGTTCTATAGCTTGTGATTTGTTCCAAGAAGGGCGTCTCATACCTGAGGAATACATGTACGGACAAAAAAGAACAACTGACACGTGTAAGTAATTATTCCTCTTCTTCTTTTCCTGTAATTTAGGTTCAAAAAATATAAAATAATCCGAAAAAAAATAAAATATAAAATGAGGGGGACCTTTTTCTATGAGATATCTCCGGCAATCTTCACGAGTCAGTTGTGAAATATCATCTTCAGTTAGTTGTCGTAAGGGTTTATCGAGTGTTGATCGGATAATTGTTGTTTCTCCCGGTTTCATTTCCTCAGATTCCGGCTGTATGCTACCCGGATAAACTTTTGAGAGAGAATACTAGAGAGTAGAGTAGAGTAGCGAGAATGAGAAGATCGACTAAATTTTGCTGATGGTTTCTCTCTCTCGACAAAATTTTGACCTTTATCTTTTAGTGGGTGAAGATGGGAGACAGTGAGGGTGACTTTTTTTCTTCAACTTTATTCTTTCAGATTTTCCAACGCCGTGATTTCTCAGTTTAGTTGGGGTTTTATCTAATTTAGGTGCACCCCATGCTGCCACGTAATTTGAACGTCTCGTTTTATGCTAAGTTACTTGTAAACCCTTGTTGCATTTACAGACACTGCGCAGTCTAGTAAGTTCGGTTCGTGAGTTTTAAAGTTTAAACCCACGTGAGTAGAAAATGTTTGAGAAACGACTGTTATGTTATGTTAGTGCTTGTGAAATTATAGAAATCAAAACTGAAAGAATCTCGAAGAAGTAATAGAGTTTTTATTAATGAATAATTCCGTTACAATAATTGTTAGACAAAAAACTGTTTAAAGGAAAATAACATTTACGTTACACCTCTCTCACACACACATCACATGTGCTTTATATAGACATACAGACTATTTCTTTCAGTTTCCCTCAAGCTGATAGTGTTGAGAACTCATCAGTTAGGTAGTTAAAGAGAGAAACACAGAATGAACAAGCCCTTTGGTGAAGACATCTGTTATCTCATCTGCTCAGGGTATGTAGCACAATCGAATGAAAGATGAGTTAACAAGTTCTCTTATATACTCATCAATCTCCACATTCTTAGTTCTAGCATGAAAAACAGGATTGTTTGCTAGACTATCAGCAAATATATTACCACAATAGATTGTAAAAGGTTCTTTGAGTGATATACTTAGCTCATTCAACTGAAAAGAGATCCAAACCACCTCAGCTGCAGTTACTGCCAAAGATTTGTACTCAACTTCAACTGATGATTTTGAGTCTTGCCTGCTTCCAGCATTTCAAAGCCACATCTGAGAATGTATTATCTACATTTATAAATAAATTTCCGTGTGATAATGCTTTGGAATTGATCAAAGGGCAGTTCAAGTGTTTTTTGGATGAATGTGGGATTGTATACAGGGTATCATGTCCTCATTTGCACCAACAAAATGATTTGGTTGAGCGCAAACATAGGCATATTACAAAAATAGGGAACATCCAAGCTTTTCAAGCATATCTGCGTAAGGCGTTCTGGTATTATTCCTTCTTGACTGCTACTTACATCATTAACAGACTACTAGATCTGAAAAAAAAAATTATTAGAGATTTTAAGAGTTTGTAAAGATCAGATAGTAGAGATTTTTAGTGTTTGTAGTTGCACCGAAAATTTTTGAGTATTGTAGGATCGAGATGATGAAAGAATTAAAATCTTTCTTTAGAAATCTGATACAATGGAAGAATCTTGAAGAAATAGTAGAGTTTTTATTAATGAATTCTTAGCTTACACAGAAAGAGAATGAAAACTTATAAGGTAAATTGAGTAACCGAATTGAGACAACAATTCTACTACAAAAGTTATTAGACAGAAAACTGTTTAAAGGAAAACAACACTCACGTTACACCTCACACACACACACACACAACACATGTTACGCTACACGCAACACATGTCATTTATACAGATATAAAGACTATTTCTTACAAAAACCATTATATAAAACCTTATACATCTATGTTCCTATTCATATTTTGTTCTATAAAATTCCTAATCCTATTTTCATAAAAACCAATTTTATCAACATTCTCAGGAAATTTTAACATCATGATTTTAACTTAACTCGTATCCTAAATACCTCCACATTCACCAAAGTTAAAGAGAAACATATCCCCACCAGATATTTAAAGAGTTTTCAACCAAATTATCAACAAACCCTCCCGAAATATCAACAAAAATTCCCAAAGTTTACCAGTTTTGTTTGTAACACACAACACATGTTACACTTGGACTCATTTCCTCTCATATGAGTTATACCTGGAGGTCCACCAGGAAAAGAAGGTTCCAAAATCATGACCCTTTCTCCATTTGGAGTAAGATCAAGAATAGGATATCCTGGAACAGGTGCATTAAACAGGTTAGACTCTTCAGGCCCAATGATCTCAACATCGTCCCAATAATCATTAATGAAGTGGTGACAGAAAAAATTTCGATATTGATTCATTATAACTTGTTCTCTTTATTGTCTGTGATCTCAACCTCATTTGCATGTGACACATCATATACTATGTCCCAGTCAGAAAATAATCCTCCTCATTCAATATCTCTAGTACTTCGATCATATCCAACACTATGATGGTCGACATACAAAATAGTAGACATTGGATAAAAACTGCTGATATAAGTTCTAATTTTGTACCAATCTTCAATTTTCGAAGTGATTTTGATCAGATTATTGAGGCTAGGAAGATGAACATGGTTGCAAATTATAAAAAGATTATTAAAATGTGTGTTAGAAGGATAAATTTTTTTTGTCTCTCATTTCTTCTAATAAATCTATTAACTTCACTTGGGAAATGGCGCAACGCTTCATTGTGTTCGGGGCTAGCAGTTACACCCACAAGTTATCCAAATACTTTACTCTCACTAGGCATCATACCCATAGGGAGAAGAAATATCGCTTCACCACTGTTGGACGTAAAGCAAAGATAGCAACCCTCTCTAACTATCTTAAGTGCTATAATTACTTTGATGTGATGGTAAGTGAGGTAATTTTTTTCACCCCAACAATTGGGTTGATCTGGCCCATCATAACTAAATTACTCACAATAGATTGAATGACACGCATGCAAATTTGAATTGTAATTTTATTTTACTTTAAAAAAATGTGCACCACACGAGTTGTACCAATCTTATATGGAACTTTACTCATTTCCTAGTCAAAATTGTTACCATGCATATAGAATTATTGTTTTGTCTGTGCTAGTTTTTATGTCAATGCGAGTACGTCCCAACAATACTGTTATCTCCTTCCCCCTAAAGACAAAAGCAACATCAACATCTCTTATAGAGGGCATGGTACTCTATTAGCTGCTTGGAACTTCTTCATTGGTAATTTGATTTTCACTGTCCCCAAGCATCTGAAATACACAAAATTTTCTAATATTGGTCAGCCCGTGACTAAATTTCAAATTGAAGGTTTCTTAGTTGGGGTTTCTCTGATCAAACAACACTTGCTCATAATTTTTTGTTGGAAAACTTTCATGGTCTCTTTCTCAAACTAAGTTAACACTTCTGTTGATAATTTATCTACACAAATGAGTAACTCTCTAAACATCCCTGAAGAAGATCTCTTCCCGAATGTTTTTCTAAACCAAGACAACAATAAATCCAAGAAGAATCTGGGATGGAAATGGCCATTCATTAGAAGGATTTGTAGCAATACCTTTTTTGAAACTAATAGAATTAGCAGATTCATAAATGAGAACTGGAAAATACAAAGTAGATTTGAAGTCGACCAATAGAACAGAAGAAGAAATTTATACGTTATTAGACTAACTGATAAAGAAGACTACAGAATCCTAAGACGTGGAGGAACTAGTGGGGTGTTTGAAAAGCTTATTTTGTTGGCGGAAGTCCCAACTGCGGATCCTGAGATAATAAATGAAGAACTTTTCTCAAAAATGATGATTTGGCTGCTGATTAAAAAAATTCCATGACACATAATATTTGATATCAGAGGAACTTTGCTCAAAAATAATGAACTACCAATATTACGAGTTCATTATATAAAATGAACTGATATAATTAACTATCATTATTACGAGTTGATTCTACAAAATGAACGGCTAGAAATGAACTACCAATATTTTGGAGTTTATTCTACAAATTGAACTGCTAAAATGAACTTCCAATATCACGAGTTCATTCTACAAAATGAACTACTAGAAACTAAATACTAATATTACGAGTTCATTGTACAAAATGAACAACTAGAAATGAACTACCATGTTCTATAACAATGTTCATTCTTGAATATGAACTACCATTACCAATATCGCGAAGATTAAAGCTTTAAAAAATATTACAATTGACACTCCTTGTAGAGATCTCGTCGAGAGATTTCTTAATATATAAGATTTGTTAATTTTTGACTTATGGTTTGAGAGACATTTAATTTTTTAATTTTTTTCCTCTATTTTATGAAGATAGAAAATGTTATTTTAGTAATTGTAACATTTTCAAACAAATAAGGACCAAACTAAATTCGTTTGTTTATCGGTTGACCAAATTAACTTGAGACCACCTAAAATATGACCAAACTGAAATTTCCCTTTTATTTTATCCCCCTTGTGTGTGATGTTGACATAATTAGCTAGCTTCTCCTCTTATATTCATGATCTTCTCATTTTATTCTCATTATATTAGTATATTATAAAATAAATATATAATATAATTATATCTTGAGATTTGAGTCATATGGTAACAATGTAGATCTCCAACTTATTTGTGAAAAATGATATATCTAAAATTCTTAATGTAAAAAGTATGGCTCTTAATGATAAGTACCTAGATGTTCCACTTTTACTTCAGAAAGATAAGTATTAGTCTTTTACAGGGTTGATAGATAATTTCCAAGGTAGATTGGCAACTTGGAAATCCAAATTTTTGAACCAAGCTGAAAGAAATATTCTAACTCAGTCTGTCTTAGGATCCTTGGCGTCTCATCAAATGACCATTTTCCCTATGCCTAAAAAAATAACTGATAAATTAGACTCTATACAAATGAAATTTTGCTGGAACAAGAAGCTTAACCAAAAAGGTATTTATTTTAGAAGATGGAAAAAAATTACTCAATCTAAATATTTAGGAGGAATGGGTATTAAGTAATCTGCTATTTTAAATGAAGCTCTTCTGGAAAAATTAGATTGGAGATTGGTGACTAGTCCGGATGCTTTACGGGCTAGAATTATGCAATGTAAGTACTTTCCTAACTCTAATGTTTTGCATGATTCTTGTTCCACAGCTGGGTCTTGGGTGTGGAAGGGAATTATGAAAGGATTATAGGTAGTGAAAAAACATAGTTGTTGGGAAATTGGGAATGAAAATAATATTTATATATGGAAGGAAAGGTGGATACTTGAAAAGGATTCTATTTTTTCTAGCAGATCTGTCTCTAGCAATATGCAGTTTTTAAATCAGCTTATCAATGTTGACACTAAACAATGGGACGTCAATACTATAAAAGTTCTTTTTGATACTTAGACTGTTGAGGACATTATGAGGATTAGAATTCCTCAAAATGGGACAAACAGATTGAGATGGGAATCTACTAGGAATGGGACATTTTCTGTTAATCAGCTTCAAGACAATAATGGTTTAGTGTCCAGTAATCTCAATTGGAAGAAATTCTGGAAAAACAAACTTCCTCCTAGAATACTACATTTTATTTGGAAGTGTATTCAGGATTGTCTTCCAACAAGAGATATGATTTCTAAATATGTTAGTAATTGCTATAGGGTCTGTCCTTTTTCGTAATACTGATCTGAGAACTTGCAACATTTGTTCTGTGAGTGTGAGTTTTCTAAAAAAAATTTGTTAGTTGCTGACCCTGTACTTGCTGATAGTATGAATGGTGTTGTTATCTTGGATTGGTTGAAAAATAATTTTTTTAAGTAATGTTACTGGAAATATGGTTGGAATGGTAAGGAATGAAGAAAAAGTTACCATTGTATCCTGGCATATATTTATGGAAAGCTCGGCGTGCTCTGGTTTTTGATAATATGCAGGTTAATGCAGTAGTTCTAGCTAGAAGGATTGATAAACAATACACATATTGGATGTACTCTTTAACTAGAGTTGAATCATCAATTCCAATTATAAACACTAGAAACTGTAGATGGAATCTACCAGAAATAGGCTTTGTTAAACTGAATTTTGATGCATCATTCTATGATATTACTGGGAAAACTTGGTTTGGACTAATATGTCGTAATAAAACATGAAGTTGCAATGGAACACGATGCATCCCAACATCAACAATAGATCCGGAGCAAGCTGAGGCGTTATCCCTGTTAGAAGCTCTTCAATGGGCAAGGGAGAAAGGATATAGGCGGATTAAAGTGGAAGGAGACTACAAAAATATGGTTAGCGCTGTTAATTGATGAAGAAAAAAGTTTTGAATTCATAATAACATTATTGAATATTGTCTTCATTCATTAAAACAATTTGATTCTTGGAAGTGTATTTATACACCTAGAAAAACGAATAATGTTGCACACTTGTTAGAAAGTCATGTTGTTAATCTTGTAGTTAAAGAAGATTGGTATGTGAACTTTCCACAATGGATAGAAGTTTACATACAATCAGACTTGTTATGCTCTTAAATTTTGAATGAAAGTTTTATTTTCGTATTAAAAAAAAATCCATCCATAACCACCGCATGTCGTAGAGATTAATTCTCAAAACATCGTTAGGAGTTCCTCTCATAATATTAGACAGACAAAAATGTCACCATAGGAGCCGTTGTCGGACCGAAACTAATTTTTAATGCACCTATAAAAACATAAAAATATGATAATTAATATAAAAATAAGGATTATCAATATATAAAATTAGGACTAAATAAGACATAAAAATATATCTATTAACAACCTAGTGGTAAACCTTACGGCTACAAAAAAAAAGGTTTTACGGATAAGATTCCTAGCCTATGATAAACTCTATGAAAATATTGAATTACAAAGTCACTTACGGCTAGGTTTGTTTGGAAAGACCTAGCCGTAAGTTAAATACACTAAAATTCACTAGTGTTTTTCTCAAAGAACGGTTAGTTTTTTTTTTTTTTAAAACTAGTCGTCGGATCTTTTATCTCTATAAAAGGGACTCTTTTCTTAATAAACAATTTACCCCAAACTTCTCAAATTGTTTCTCATTCCTTCTCCATCTAAAAAAACATGGTTACTCCCTATACTACCGAAGAAGATGTTTCCATTGTTAGAGTATAGGTGTCGATCACAAGTCATGATGAAGATCTTCATATTAACTTATATCAAACCATTGATTCTTTTTGAAACCTTATATTTATCGTCTTTGTGGCATTAGACTGTAATCGAAATGGAAGATCATTCAAACTCATTAAAAAAAGATTTGATAAGCTTATGAAGGAGATGGCTAATTTTCAAGAACAATTATCCGACGTTAGGAAAGTTCATCCTACATGGTCCATTTGGAGATGAATAAATATCTTAATAAGTTATTCATCAAATATGGTTTGAAAAATACTAACTTATTACTTATTTGTTTTTTTCAGAAACATCTGGCGCGTGCCTGATATGAGCTTCTCCATGGATTTTTTTTAATCATGATGAACGCTATCAAGTATTGAAATACTTTTGCTCGGGTTTCAACCAAAATTAACTATTTAAGTGCAATATTATAAGCCGTTGTAATGTACTTTAATGGGATATAATGTGGGTTAACTATATAATGGATTATAATGTGGTTTAATGAATGTAATTCTTTTTTACAACTCAAGTCCCAATCTATTTCAAACCGAAGTTCGAAATTCTATAGTTACTTACGGCTAGGTTTGAACGTTATCGACCTAGTCATAATTATTCTAAATTTTCAAATTTCAGATGCACTTTTGGCTAGGAATAGACACTGTCGACCATGCAATAAGTTTGTGAAATTTCAAATTTTACTCGTGTTCCATCTACGGCTAGGTAAGCAATGCCTAAACCTAGCCGTAAGTGATTCGGGAATTGGATTAATGAATTTGATATATAGTTAGGCAGACAATTGGTTTTTTAACCTACAACTAGGTAGACAATTTTTTTTTTTCTTTTTAAAAAATCTCAACTAATTGGTTTTAAGTTTAACTAAGTGTTAGTAGTTAAATTGGAAATGAATTTATATATAATTAATGTTTGAAAATCAAAATTAATTTATTTTTATTTTTAAGGAGAAAAAAATTTAAATATAAAATTAATATAACAGTTGATTTCAAGAAAATCTAACAAATATAATTAATAATTCACACGAAAAAAATTAATTTTTTACCGATGGTCTAATTTTGATCTTAAAAAATCTAATGGTTAAATTTCATAATTAATAAAAATTAATTTGATTTAAAAAAGGAGGGATTAGCATCACCATTCCATCTTAATTTTTTGAGAATGGCGGAAACAGTGACGATCTTCATGTTCTTGATCCATCTTAATTGTTTGAGAATGGCAGGAACAATTAGTCTCCATGCTCTTGATCCATGGCGGAAACAATGATGGTCTTCACGAAGGCAAATATTACCACCACCTTCCCATCTTAATATTACCACCACCATCCCATCTTAATGGTTCGAGAATGTTCAAATTATCTCTAATTTTAGAGGAGATGATCGAAGGAAAAAATTGAGTATTATCACCGTCATCTCATCTTATTGGATTCAGTATGAAAATCATGCGTTGGATCGATCAAAAAATATACTCAAAAATATGCCCAACTAATTCCTCCAAAATTAGGCTTCCTCCAATACAGTAGATAAGAAAATATGCTTTGTTAAGACACTACCATGATTCACGAATCATCCGACGAAAATACTCTGTAATAGAATTTCATCATTTTTATTTTTATTTACAGGAGACGGATCTGCATCATAACATGTCTTGCAAATGCAGTAATCTGAAGTAGTTGATGTTCATGACTACAAAGCTAGAAAACCAAAAATAAAGGAAAACATGAACATATTTAAGAACGAAAGGAAGTTTCTAATTATCAGCAGCTCTGAATAGAGTGAGCAAAGAGAGGAAGAGATTGACAACGTCCAAGTATAGTGAGACAGACGCCCAGATGTACTCATCATAAGAGTAACGCTTAATCAGGTTGTCGGTATCATAAATGATATATCCACAGAATACTAGTGAAGCAAGACCCCCATAAATCATCAAGGATATCCTCCCTAATGGAAAAAATATCTGCAGAATAAAGAACACGTGCAACGAAGAACATCAGCAACCCAGCTTAGGAATACCAAGTATAATGAACATTCACACATAAACGCCATCAAAGAAACAAATAAAGAAAGAAAAACAATTAAGCAAAGATATTGTACAAACCTGAATTATAGAAAACACCATCAGAACCATGATGGAACCAAACAGGAAAGGCCCAAGGAAATTGAAATCATAGCCTCTCTTAGCTGCCCAAAATGTGTACATGGTTAAGCTTACAACCACCACTGCTGTTAATATTGCAGCCTCCAGAATAATCTTCCCTGTTCAAATATATAATCACTAGAACTTTTCAGTACATAACTCGAAGTCTGAAACAACAAAACCCCTACATTATGCTGTCTCTTTCGCAATTAACACCAGGAAATACTAATCTAACAACGAAATGCATCCCATAACCTTTCTGACCCATCTCATGCCTACAGTGAAGTAAAACAATAATAACCTATTGACAACAGCCTTCAAAGATCAATAGTTTATCAACTACCAACTAAATACCTACAGAGAACTACAAGACCTACCACAGTCTCTAAGGTCAATCTTTCCAGCCAACTAGGATACCGGCATCTTTTCCCTAGACCCATCAGTGAATGTTTGCAAACACTACACTGAAACTATCAGCCCTAACCACGTCAAAAACAGGCTGTTTAAGTGACAGTGTCACACTTAGAACCAGCCAAAAAAGCTATCGAGTTGTCGTTGCACCTAAACTCCTAATTGCAGTTATCTCATAAGAATTTTACCCTAAACACTTCCTATCCTACACTTCCTAATTGCAGTTATCTCATCTTTTGTGAATTTTACCCTAAACTCCCTCACTAACTTCAGTTGTTAATAACCAACTTCCAATCACCTAAACAATCATAGATAGATCTGCCAAAGAATCCTAAAACAAATGATTCCCTACTAAAAGAGCCAAGTCACAATCTAGCACCCAAGTTGCCTAGACCCTTCACAAAATGGGCTGATAAATCACACACATTGATAATTTAATATTGCCAAACTAACTTCTCTATGACAAGTTATGAGATAACCCGTACATCAAGTAAAGAACAGCATCAACAAAAATTGAGAATGCTTGCTCATGTCATAACTTTACAACGGACAGACAACAACTCCATATATTAAAGCAGTACCCCCCTTTCAACAAGAAACCTATCAAACTTCTCAACTCATGCTGAAAACTGGAGTCAAACTTCTTACCTTTTGTGAAAGCACAAGTTAATCCAACAGCCATGGCAATCGCAACCGTAAAGATACCAAGAAGTATAAGATTCACTGGATGCTTCTGGTAATAGTATGATAGAGGACATAATACTGCATATTTTTCGCACAAAATCATCAGACTCGGGAACAATCAAACATTAACTCAACCTTAAAAAAAAAAAAAAAAAAAAAACTAAATATGAAATTACTGGAACTTACCTATAAAGGGAGTGATGATGATAACAATGTAAAGGGCAAAACCAGGACTAGTTGAAACAAAGAAATGAGAAACCGGGTGAACAAAAACAACAACAGATGCAATTGCTACTGTGAGAAGCAATTGCAATGATAAGATTGAATAGATTTTTCTAATGAATGCCCATCTCAGTTCAGGACTTTCTAACATCATTGGATATAATGGTCGAGCCGCCCCTGATTCAAGATCTCCAGTTTTTCCATACGGCTGATTCCACATCTTCGCTGAATAAACAAGAATCAAAGAAATAATACGTAGAATTTTGGTTTTATGAGATTTGAGAAGAATTTTAAATGACCAAGTAATTGGGGAATTTTTTTGGTTTTGGTTTGGTGAAGAGACTTACGGTTTTGGTTCTTAGAAATTTCCAGAGCTTAGTGAAGTGAAACGTGGCTTCAAAATAAATAAATTGATGCGTAATACGTATTTGACACGATTTCTGACGTTCTAGGTTTCTCGAGAACAAACTTCTCCAATTTCTTGTTTTTTTCGTATCTCTTAGCCTCGAAGGAAAGTTAGGTTTCGGGCAATTTATGCAATTAAAAAATAAATAAACTAACGGTCAATCATATACCGTCTGAAGACTCTGCTCCAAGCAGCTAAGAATTTTCCGTTCCTGATATATTTGTGGACTCCAATCGAGTCGCTTGATTAAAGTTTACATTACTGCTCTTTTCTCTATTTTCTTTTCCTAAGGCAGAAGCTAAATACAACTCACCGTCATGTTAAATACAATAAGTTTTCACCAATTTTTTTATATACAACGGTCGAAGGCAAGGTCCTACATAAATACGGAGTTTTTTTATTTCGCCCATATTAAGTGATGAGGATGTGACCTATGCCGTTACGACATGGGTTTGAATTGATATTGTTAGTGCTTAATGTGATCTCATTAACTCATTCTATATTTTTTCTATGATTTTTTAAATAATATGGTATTATTTCTAGTAATTGTGTATTTAGTTCAAGATACGTATCTTATAGATTTTATTAATAATATATTATGATTTTACACAAATTCTCATTTAGAATCCATCTTTATTTACTCTCTGATTACAACATCATATATTTGAATAAAATACATCAAAACCTAATCAATAAGTTCAAAGGCGTCCTTTAAAATCTGGTCGTGAAGTAACTTGATCTTCCTAATTTCCTTCTATTTAAGTAAAGTGTGAAATTTAAATTCCAAAACTTATCGTGAGAGAAAAAATCATAATGTTAGGAGATATACTGTCGATTGGAAGTGTAGTTGGAATTTTTTATTTTCTAATTCTTCATTCTCTTGAATCCAATTTATTTTTCAAAATCGCATATAATAATCTTGGTTAGCATCCCAAACTTACTCGCCAAAAACACCCCACAAAGGAAAATACATTCGATGATAACAAATACGGAACACTAACATAACGGGGACACATTCCAATGAAAAGCCTCAATCACCTCGACGGTGTGGATTAGGTTTTTGAATAAATATTCTTAATCTTTAGTGATTGAATCAATAATGAAGTCACAAATTGGACTGTAATTACAAATAGATGCGGATCATTCGAATAAATTTAGTCTTGATTTTATTATACATATAGTTTCTAGTCTGACTTGTGTTTGACACAAAGTAAATTATTAATTATACATACACGTCATCTTGACGACTATGAATCTATTATTAACTTATTTAAGTTTCGAAACTGGAGTTTCTTTGCCAATAGTTTAGGAGTTTGGTTGAGGCCTTCTAAGGCTCCTAATTCCCTACTTATCATGTTATCACAACCAACACCAGCTGTAACTCAAATAAACATCTTTAAAGCTAAATTTCAGTATACTAATATACAAAATATATATATTTGTTACACATCAACCAACCATAGAATGACAGTAAGATACATTCAATCTGATAATTTCGATCCAATCTATTAGTTCGTAGAGCTATTTACTCGATCCCAGACATTCTGGAACACCTCTAACAGAGGGACAAATAGTCAATTTTGAAAGAACTTATTGTCAACCTCTTTCAGATATGAATCTCTCTGATTCAGAAGGGAAGAACTTGCATTAGTATCTCAATTTCAATTCAAACATGGGTTTGATTCACACTCCATGTTCTGAGAAATATTTACCATCCGAAAAGAGGAAAAAACAGAGTCTTTGTCTAAAGAAATGCGTTGAGAAATGGCAGATGTATAGAATCCTTCAACGAGATAGTGCTTTTTCAAATCTCTCAAAATGGAATCTGTTACAAACATATATGCCATGGTTCCTTACTTCGGCAGGGTGCAAATATATAAGAAATTATAAATCCAATTATACTAATTTATAAATATATAGACTTCTTGCACATCAGTCAACCCATGGAATGACAATAAGATAAATTCACTATGATAATAATATAAGAGATTATAAATCCAATTGTTAATAGAAAGAAGAAACTATTGTATTTACCAAGAATAGAACTTCACAAATTCCAAATATATTTTGACCAGTTCTTAATTGAATCGAAAGAGTGAACACATACCTTTACGCTATACTTGAAGTCTTTATTGAAGGATGACCTCCATAAGAACGACATGACAATGGATATTTGTATGAATGTATTTTCTAATTGTTAGTTGTCCCTTAATTTTGCTTAATGATAGACATATTTATGTGTCTAATTTTCTCTCAACTTTTATAGTGTTGGAACTCATTTTGTACTAATATTGTGTTTTTATGTAATTATAGGTATTCTTGGAAAATAAACATTGTTGGAAATATTGGCTCAAAAAACTACTAAAGGCACCCATAATTGATAAAGGCACCCGAACAGTGGATAATAGCACCCCCTCTCCTTCACGGTTCAAAAATTATTTTGGCAGGAAAATTCATTTCAAATACAGTGATATTCTGTATTGATTTTGGATGAGATTTTCACGTGTTTTCTAGGATTAAAATTAGAGAATATTATGGCCATATCAAGAGTGATTATACAGATACGTGAAATCAATCAAGAATCAATCCAAATAATTTCGGAAAAGATTTCAGGGAATAATATTTTTTTTCTATCTCTCGGGTTTAAACTCTCGGGATTGATTTGAATGAAAGAATTATTCTCTCGGGATTATTGTCTCAGCAGTATCTATTCTCTAGCAGATGATGGAATCAAAATCAAGACAGAATATCACATCATATCACGAAAATTGAAGAGGAAAAAAATACCCGAGTATTATTCTCTTTCAATGAAGAATCTTTGAAGAATAGGATGTCTGTGGTGTATAAATAAGAGTTGTGGGAGTTGTAGGAAGGGAAGAGAGTATTGGGGGAGAGATCAGGAGGTGAAAAGAGCGATCAAAAATCAACTCAGAAAAATTGTTGTTGTTGCTGCTGCATGAAGAACAAGGATTAGGCAACGGAATCTTCAACCAATAGGCCACATTTTCTTCAACGGTTTGCAACGATTATTGTCGCAACTGTAACATTTATTTTTTGTCCTTCTGTAACAGTTAGTCTGTAACGTCTATAAACGTTGTAAACTCACTGTTTTCTTTGTTTTACTCAATTTTTATCATTTGTAAACATTTTTTGGAGCAATGAATCATAATTTTGAGCAAGTGATTAATATGAGGAGATAAACCCCATCTCTGAAGCGACGAAGGAAGCTATTTTTCCAAAGATTGTGTGGTAATATTTATTTAATTAATTTATGCAATTAATTTATGATTAATTACCTTGGTTAAAAATTGATTTAATGATTTTTGTTAAGCAATTATGATTTCGTTAGATGGTACATGCTTTGGCCTAGGTTTTAGATGTTCCATGCTTTTGTTATACAATTGATATTTTGAGAATCTACTTTTGTAACATATTAGGATCGAATTAAATTTAAGAATTGCATAATTATAATTATTGAATTGAATCACTTTAATTGGTTGATGGTAAAATCCAAAACCTCAGTATCTGTTAATATTATTTTCATATTTTTTGTATATTTTTAGTTTAAAGTTAATTTATTAAATCTAAATTCAATCTTCACAAGTTCGAGCGAACGATACTTTATTTACCACAACTACAAACATACCAATTTTTGGCGCCACCGACGTGGACTTGTTTTTAGATTTTTTTTTAGGTTAGTTAGTTTAGTTTAATTTTTATTTATTCTATTTTACGTTTTTGGGTATTTTTCTTTGTATTACAGGTTTTGGATCAAAAATAAATTGGAGCTAAAGATTATATTGATTGATTAAAGACTTGGAATCAAAGACAAAGCGAAAAGAACGGAAAAAGAAGACAAGATTTTTTTTATTTAATTTATTTAATTTTAGGGTTTTTATTTTTCTTTTTAGAAAACTGTATTAGGAAATTTTTATTATTTTTGTAATTATTTTAGGTATTTTTCTGTTTTTTGTTATTTTTGGAATTTGGATTTTGAACTTTATTATTAATTTTTATGCCCTATGGAAGGGTATTTAAATATAAACTCCAACAGGGAAGGACGACAATTACGATATTGTCTCGACCCCTCGGGTTCGTACACTGACACAGCAGTCTGTGGCCCGAGTCGACTACAACCGGTTCATCGCCCGTCTGGTACGGGAGGTAAGACTCGATCAACCCACGAATCCTCTACAAGTGGGTTTTCTGTATTCCTTCGTAATGCATATATGTTGAAGACTTGAATACGGAATTTATTTTCTAATAAAGGGAAGAAACTGGCCATATAAGATAAGGGTTCGGATTTCATCACTGTATCCTTTCTGCCTGACTTAGGAACACATTACCTACGCAAACCTAAGCCTAAAATTTGACCAGAAAGAAACCGATAGGGTATCGAGCTTATTGGAAAATCATTCAAAATGATTGTACTGGTTACTTTGTTAGCCTAACTTAAAGTTCAGGAAGATTATTTTAAGTTGATTAGAGCCTCCTTGTAACCCAGGGAAAAGTTGCCAAAGAGGCAGGGTTATCAAAGCTCCTTAGTGCTTATCCTGCTTCTATTCGACTTAATCTAATTCAGATCGTTCTGAGAGATTCGCTAAAACTGTAACTAGTTGCCTTTTGGAAGAATGAAAGCTGGTCTATAAACAATCTAAGTGGAGCCATCATGCTTTTTGTTTGCTAGATTTAGTAGGTTTGATTTGGTTGAGTCGGCCTTGTTTGTGTATGTTTAGAACCCCTTCCTGTTAAGATTTATTTTCTTAGATTTCTTGTAAATTTATTAGGAAATTTTTATTAGAAAATGTCGAGCTGGTATTACAATAAATATCCGACTGAGTTTCAAAACAGGCATTACCCTTACTATGACCATAGTGTAGATAGTACTTGGGACCACTACCAACCTTCTGAAGGTTATGGTTCATACCAAGGTAATCCCAATAACTATTCGTACACACCCGTCTTATGAACATGAAAATGAGCAAAATTCGAGTTCTTTTTCTTGGAGGGAAGCCTTAAAGCAGTTGCAATCTAGTAACCATCACGAACCTATTATGCCTCTAGAAGAATCACCTCTAATGATATATGAGAAGTATTATAAACATATACAGCTTAGTTTGGAACAAAGATTGAGAGTTCTGGAATGCCAGAGATTATATGCTGATGATGATCAGTCTTGTAGTGACTCTCTGTTCCATATAGAACATATAGATGACCCTGTGGATGATCTCTGTACCAAATCACTCAAGAAGATATATGAGATGACAAATAGGTTTGAATTAAGTGTGAGAGGAACAATTAGTAGTCCAACTCTTTCTTTAGAAGAATCCTTCAAGCAGTTGACTGAGAATATAAATAGATTGAGTGAAACTCTTGCAGAGAGTACTATTGCTCAAAATAATCTTAATTGCCAATACAATGTTTCCACTTTTACCTTTGATAATAATGACGAATATTTACCTAATTTAGAGCCTTGATAAAAATGATGAATATTTACCTAACTTAGAGGACGAGGTTATAATAGAAGACACTATTTATTTAGATAAGGTTCAAATCATATTATTATGATGATGAGGATACTTTTGATGAGGAAATTGAAATCAGTAGTCATAATGATGAGGAAATTCTCACAACAATTGAGTTTCACGATAATAATGATGTCTCTAGTTCCGATCCTAATAATATTAATGATTATTCACCTATTCAAGATGAAAGGGATTTAACTAGAGATAGCATTGTTATAAACGGTGAAATATTTACTCATTATTATGAAGACGATGATGGTTTAGAGTAACGAGTCTATTCCGAGGCTAGTGTTTTATAGTCCAACGATTCAGGGACAACAATCTGAAACGAAGAAGATAAACTCGTAGAAATCTTAAATGTGAGTGAGACTGCACCACCTGATTATAACTTAGAAGAAGCAATTGACCATTTTCAGGAATCTGATGATCTAAAAATTAGGGAAATTGTGACTAGTCTATCTAGAGACACCCAAAATTCTAAGTTTGGGGGTGATTATCATTCTTCCTGTGCTTTACCTTTAACTCTTTTAAAAGTCCCTCACTTGGGACTTGATGTTTGTGCCTCTACCATATTAAGAGACTATCTTCAAGAACTGTTTCCCGAATCTAATCATGTCCAAAAAGAAGTTCAGTTGTTAGAAACCCATCCTCCGGTCGATGTGGTTCTCCTAGGAAATAATACTAAGATTGACTTTGTTTTTCCACCAAAATATTTTCTTCCATAAGTGGGAACGTTTGAATTTCAAATGTATCAGTTATTAAGTTTTGAGGCTAAGCCTAATTACTTTAGGAAATTAAAATCGACATATTTGCTTAAGAATGACTACCATTTTCATAGTAGCCAACTGTGTGGGTTAAATCTGATTGACTTTGAGGATCCACAAATTTTCAGGTTATTATTATGTGCCTTAAATTTATTATTTGAGTTTTTCCATACTCTAGAACCTGATCCTCCGGATCCTTCCTATAAGGAAATTCAGCCTAAAGATTTATCTAGACCCTTTCAGAGCCTGAACCTGAACCTCAACTAGATGTAGTTGTCATAAACAAAACACTAGATAGGAATAAGGTTGTACTCGGTTTGTTCACTTTCTTGGCCTGCTGTAATTTCCTTCTATTTTGGATAGTATTATTTTATTCAGAAGACCCACAGTTGTTCCGACTATTGCTCTATGATTTTATGAGGTGACTAATTCTTTCTTAATCTGGATGAAGACTTTAAACTTAGCACTTCTTGGGAGGTAACCCATACTCATGCGACACGGTAATATCTTTCCTTAACTCCTTTCCTTCGATTCGTAACAGTTTCTCCTTGTTCATATATTTAATCATTCATCTTTAGAACATTGAGGACAATGTTAGATTTAAGTTTGGGGGTAAGGGAGAAACTTTTAGTGAAACATGAAACTCCAAAGTCTAGAAAATTGTGAACAATTCAGGATGACACTAACCATTCTAGGTAGATGGAAACTTAGCTTTTTTCCTATAGGAATTGGTGTGCCCGGCTAAATGGTCTATTCATAAAAGGATGCATAACTCAGGTGTTAGAAATAACATGATAATCATTGAACAAGCATATCTCAGAATCATCATAATCATATCACTTTCTATTTTTGTTTTTGAAATTTTGTGTTTCTCTAAGTGATTTGGTGGGGCCCTAGTATTTCCATTAGGTCGTAGCTTGAATGCGTTAGAATTTTAATTTTGTTAAAAAAAATGACACTTTGAGAGCAATATGTGTGTGTTCTCCCTGTCTCCGTCGCCTAAGCAAGCGTGGAATGCAGGATCCATGGGAACTATCATGTAATCTGCTGAAAAGGAGCATGCGCTTAGATTCAAAAGATCTAATCATGTAGTCGTGAAAAATAAATAAATAATAATAAAAAAAGGAGCATCCGAGCCGAACTTTATACTAATGTTTTGGGAAACATCGTTCACCTTAGTCAACATATGCACCATTCATCACTTCTATATCCATTTTCTAATCTATCACTGTGTTTGAATTTGACTGATTTCGAGTAATGTGAATTTTTATCCATCTTTGGATGTTCTGGTTATTTGAGTAGAGTTTTGCATTCTTACATGAATTTTAGTACGTTGAGTGCAAACTCGTGTACAACAATTGGATTCATACAGGGTAATGATTCTTATAGCCGAAGAATTTAATATACCAACTAAATAGTTTGTTTAGTGTCTATCCTCAATCGTTCACAAGTAGCTAGAGTTTGGAGTAAAGGTTTTGTGGGTACACCTCTTGTAAACCCTCACGAGACTATAACTCGTCCGATTGGGACACCTATGGGTTTAAAGGCTTATTGCACACGCTAAGTGCAATCGCGATGCCTGCCAAAGTGAGTTAGGATTTTCTAGATTAGATTTGCTCAAGGACTAACAAATAATAAGTTTGGGGGTATTTGATAGACACATTTATGTGTCTAATTTTCTCTCAACTTTTATAGTGTCAGAACTCATTTTGTACTAATATTGTGTTTTTATGTAATCATAGGTATTTTTGGAAAATAAATATTGTTGGAAAAATTAGCTTGAAGAACTACTAAATGCACCCATAATTGATAAAGGAACCCCGAACAGTGGATAAGAGCACCCCCTCTTCTTCACGGTTCAAAAATCATTTTGGCGGAAAAATTCATTTCAAATACAGTGATATTCTATATTGATTTTGGATGAGATTTTCACGTGTTTTTTGGGATTAAAATCAGAGAATATTATGGCCATATCAAGAGTGATTATACAGTTACGTGAAATCAATCAAGAATGAATCCAAATAATTTCGGGAAAGATTTCAGGGAAAAATATATTTTTTTTGTCTCTCAGGTTTAAACTCTTGGGATTGATTTGAATGAAAGAATATATCTCTCTGGATTATTGTCTCAGCAGTATCTATTCTCTAGCAGATGATGGAATCGAAAACAAGATAGAATATCACATCATATCACGAAAATTGAAGAGGAAAAAAATACCCGAGTATTATTCTCTTTCAATGAAGAATCTTTGAAGAATATGAGGTATGTGGTGTATAAATAAGAGTTGTGGGAGTTGTAGAAAGGGCAGAGAGTATTGGGGAGACATCAGGAGGTGAAAAGATCGATCAAAAATCAACTCAAAAAGACTGATGTTGCTGCTGCATGAAGAACATGGATTAGGCAACATAATCTTCAACCAATAGGCCACATTTTCTTCATCGGTTTGCAACGATTATTGTCGCAACTGCAACATTTATTTTGAGTGCTTCTATAACAATTAGTCTGTAACGTCTATAAACGTTGCAAACTCACTGTTTTCTTTGTTTTACTTCATTTTTATCATTTGTAAACATTTTTTGGAGCAATGAATCATAATTTTGAGCAAGTGATTAATATGAGGAGCTAAACCCCATCTCTGAGGCGACGAAGGAAGCTATTTTTCCAAATATTATGCGGTAATATTTATTTAATTAATTTATACAATTCATTTATGATTAATTGCGTTGGTTAAAAATTGATTTAATGATTTTTGTTAAGCAATTGTGATTTCGTTAGATGGTACATGCTTTGGCCTAGGTTTTAGATGTTCCATGCTTTTATTATACAATTGTTATTTTGAGAATCAACTTTTGCAACATATTAGAATCGAATTAAATGTAAGAATTGCATAATTATAGTTATTTAATTGAATCACTTTAATAGATTAATGGTGAAATCCATAACCTCAGTATTAGTTAATATTATTTTTATATTTTATGTATATTTTTAGTCTAAAATTAATTTATTAAATCTAAATTTAATCTTCATAAGTTCGAGCGAACGATGCTTTATTTACCACAACTACAAACACATCACTTAATAATTTAGTGCTTGTTTTTGTGCTCATAAAAGTAAGATGTATCGATTTTTTTGGTTCTGGATTATTGTCTCAGCAGTATCTATTCTCTAGCAGATGATGGAATCGAAATCAAGATAGAATATCACATCATATCACGAAAAAAGAAGAGGAAAAAAATACCCGAGTATTATTCTCTTTCAATGAAGAATCTTTGAAGAATAAAAGGTATGTGGTGTATAAATAAGAGTTGTGGGAGTTGTAGAAAGGGAAGAGAGTATTGGGGAGAGATCAGGAGGTGAAAAGAGCGATCAAAAATCAACTCAAAAAGACTGTTGTTGCTGCTGCATGAAGAACAAGGATTAGGCAACGGAATCTTCAACCAATAGGCCACATTTTCTTCATCGGTTTGCAAAGATTATTGTCGCAACTGCAACATTTATTTTGAATGCATCTGTAACAATTAGTCTGTAACGTCTATAAACGTTGCAAATCACTGTTTTCTTTTTTTTACTCCATTTTTATCATTTGTAAACATTTTTTGGAGCAATGAATCATAATTTTGAGCAAGTGATTAATATGAGGAGTTAAACCCCATCTCTGAGGCGACGAAGGAAGCTATATTAACGTAACCCATCATCATACTAAGTACTAACATTTATTGCAATCTAACTAACTCTTGGGGATAATTGTATTTTGATTGAGTCATAACAGATTAAGAACATTTATTTGCTTGTCATCGAGCAAATCTAATCTAGAAATAAAATAAAATCATAACTCATTTTCACAGGCATCGCGATTTCACTTAGCATGTGCAACAAGCCTTTAAACCCATAGGTGTCCCCATCAGACGAGTTTTAGTCTTGTGAGGGTTTACAAAAGGTATACCCACAAAACCTTCTACTCCAAATCCTAGCTACATGTGAACGATTGAGGGTAAACATTAAACAAGCTATTTAGTTTGCATACTAAATTCTTCGTCTATGAGAATCATTACCCTATATGAGTCCAACTGTTGTACATGAGTTTGCACTCATCTTACTAAAATTCATATATAAGAAAACAAATCTCTACTTAGATAGTCGTTCAACCGCGATACTTAGAATCTATCAAAGTTCAATCATATGAAAATATTTAGAAGATGGATATGGAGATGATGAAGTTTGTGCATGTTGACCAAGGTGAACGGTGTTTTCCATATCTGTCTGAAGGTCACTGCCAGGATGAATCCTAATTGTTTGAGATACACTCCCACTGGTCTTACTCCTTATACTAATATCGACTCAACTAGTCTATACAAGGGTCACATCGATCGATTTATTGAAAATTAAACAACAATCTTTATTTTATTAAATGTACTAACAACATAATTTGATCAAATGAATCCAAGTGCATGCTCCTTATCAGCATCTTACATGATAGTTCTCATGGATCCTGCGTTCCACGCTTGCTTTGCCGACGAAGACAGGGAGAACACACACATATTGCTATCAAAGTGTCAGTAGTCGATTTTTTTTAAAGAAAAATCATAGTCTAAATAATCTCAAACACTCTACTTCATCCTGGCGGCGATAACAATTCGATATTGGTGCCCTACCAAATCACTTAGAGAAATACAAAAAATTGCAAAAAATAAAAACAGAAGATGATATGGTCGAGATAGACTCTGAGATATGGTGACGACAATCGTGTTATTTCTAACACTTGAACTCTGTCCTTTTATGAATAAACCATTTAACTGGAAACACCAATTCCTATAGAAAAAGAACTAAGTTTCTATCTACCTAGAATGGTTGGTGCCATCCTGAATTGTTCACAAGTTTCTAGACTTTGGAGTTTCATACTTCAACTTAAAAGTTTCTCCCTTACCCGCAAACTTAAATCTAACATTGTCCTCAATGTTCTAAAGATGAATAATAAAATACATGAACAAGGAGAAACCATTACCAATCGAAGGAAATGAGTTAAGGAAATATATTACCGTGTCGCATGAGCATGGGTTACCTCCCAAGAAGTGTTAAGTTAAAAGTCTTCATCCAGACTAAAAAAGAATTAGTCACCTCATAAAATCATATAGCAATAGCCGGAACAACTGTGGGTTATCTGAATCAAATAGTGCTATCACAAATAAAAGAAAACTGAAATAGATCAAGAAAATTAACAAACCGAGCACACCCTTATCTAGTTTTCTGTTTAAGACAACTACTTCTAGTTGTGGTTCAGGTTCAGGCTCTATAAAAGGGTCTAAACAAAATATTTTCATGGGCTTGATTTCCTCATAGACATGATCAAAAGGGTCAGGTTGTAGAGTCTGGAAAAACTCAACCAAGAACTTAGAAACACATAATAATAACCTGAATAATTGTGGATCCTCAAAGTCAATCAGATTGGACTCACACATTTGACCACTATGAAAATGGTGGTCATTCTTAAGAAAATGTGTCGATTCTAATTCCCTAAAGTAATTAGGCTTAGTCTCAGAACTTAATAATTGACACATTTGAAATTCATAAGTTCCCACAAATGGAAGAAAATGTTTTGGTGGGAAAACAAAGTCAATCTTGCTATTATTTCCTAGGTAGACCACATCAACCAGAGGATGGGTCTCTAACAACTGAACTTCTTTCTGGACATCAACAGGCTCAGGGAATCTAGTTTAAATATGATCATGAAAAATGGTAGAGGTGCATATGTCAAGTCCCAAGTTAGGGAATTTAAGCAGGGATACTTGACAATAACAAGAATCACCGGTACCCACAAACTTAGGGTGGACATTACTCTCAGACGGACTAAAAACTATTGGTTGGATTCTAGAGTCCTTAAGGTCAGAACTACACACAGCTTCCTCTATAGAAGGAAATAAGGTGGACTTATAAACTGGTAGAAGTTCAAACTTAGTTTTCCATATATTATAAGTGTCCATCAAAGGTACAAAATCTAAAAAAGTATTCACCTCATTAATAACACTATCATCGTCAACATCGAACCCAAAGTGGGCTAGGCATTTCCCTAATGGATCTTCTAACAGAGTGTTTTGGAATGACTCCTGAACTAATATTCCTATCATGTTTACCTCTTCAATGCACGTGTTATCTAGATCAGGTGGTTTGCTACTAATATTGAAAATATTCAACTCAATAGTCATATTACCAAAAGATAAGTTCATAATACCATTTCTACAGTTAATGATCGCATTAGATGTAGCTAAAAACGGTCGACCGAATATCACATGTATCTGCTTCTCTGGGTTAGGGACAGGTTGGGTATCAAGGAAAACAAAATCCACTGGATAAATAAAATTATTCGATCTTAATAAGAACATCCTCTCTGACACCACGAGGAATTTTCACAGACCTATCAGCTAATTGCAGTGTTATATGAGTAGGTTTCAAATCACCAAGTCCTAGCTAGAGGTACTCATGGTACGGAAGTAAGTTCGCACTGGATCCTAAGTCAAGTAACGCTTTCTCAACACGGTGGTTACCTATTATGCAAGAAATGGTTGGGGACCCTGGATATTTGTACTTAGGAGTTGTATTGTTCTGGATAATTGAACCCACATGACTAGAAAAAAAGGCTTTCTTTTGTACATTAGGTTTTTGTTTTCGCATACACATATCCTTAAGGAACTTGGCATAAGTAGGAATCTTCCTAATTGCATCTAATAATGGAAGATTGATAGTGACTTTCTTAAAAACCTCCAATATATCGTTAAAGTCGGATTCCTTCTTTGTTGGTGCTAATATTTGTGGGAACAGGGCTCTGGGGACAAAATCTGGCTTATAAGGAACTGCATCGGGCTTTTTAGAGACTTCATCAGTCTCTTCAGCTACTGGCTCAGAAGGGTGAACTACAATATGTTCACTATCAGGCATGGTTACCTTGTTGTCTACCACTTTACCATTCCTAAGGGTTCTAATTGCATTCACATGATTTGATGATTTCTCACCAGAAGATACTTCATGAACTCCTCTAGGATTGGGTTGGGTCTGACCAGGAAACTTACCTTTTTCTCTTTCTCTCAAAAACCCAGCGATTTGACCAACTTGGGTTTCTAAATTGGAAATAGCTCGACTGTTAGCCTGAACAATCTTTTGATTTTCTTGTAAACTTTGGTTGAGTGATTGACGAAAATCTTTAGTGTCCTGAGTTAATAAGGTGAAAGACTCTTCTAAACTCATGATCGTCTTATCTATCGTATTCTGAAATTGTATCGGTCCTTAAGGATTCTTTGTATATCCAAAACCTGTGGGAACCTTAGAATTACTAGATTGACCTTGACTCTGGCCCTTAGACCAAGAAAGGTTAGGATGGTTTCTCCAACCACGGTTATAGGTTTCTGAATAAGGGTCAAACTTCTGATGGTTATCAAATCTAGTGTTATTATAAAGAGCATGGGCGTGCTCTTTAACAGTCTGTCCTTCCCAAAATGTCTTGGGTTCAATTCCACAACTAGATTGACTCAGTTTTAAAGCTTCCAACCTTTTTGATATAGTTGTTATTTTGGCATCTGCTTCAAAAGATCCTTCTACCTTATTGACATTTCCTCTACTTAGAAGAATTGTTTTCTGGGCTCCCTACTATTTTCCCATTGCTGGGTTTTTTCGGTGATTTCATTCAAAAATGTCATCGCACCATCAACAGTTTTATTTTCAAACCCACTTGTGCATAAAGATTCAACCATGGTTGTTGTCGAATAATCTAAACCCTTGTAGAGCATCTGAACTAGCCTTATTTTTTCTAAACCATGATGACGACATTGTGATAATAAGTCATTGAATCTTTCCAAATACCTATATAAAGATTCTCCCTCTTGTTGAGAAAATGTGTAAATCTGCTTTCTAATAGATGATGTTTTGTGCCTAGGGAAAAACTTCTGGAGAAAGGCAGATGTAAGTTGTTCATAGGTTTCAATGGACTCAGAAGTCAAACTATATAACCAAGATTTGGCTTTGTCTCTTAGTAAAAAAGGAAACAATCTAAGTTTCAATGCTTCATCATCTAGGTCCTTAATCCTGATGGTACTACATATTTCCTCAAAATCCCTAACATGGAAATATGGGTTTTCATTTTCTTTTCCTAAGAAGATTGGGAGAATCTGTATGGTCCCAGGTTTTAACTCATAGTTTTGCTTCAGTTTCAGCTAACTTGATACATGATGGACGAGAAGTGTTAGTCGGTTTCAACAAATATTTTAAAGTTGCCATTGCTGGTGCGATCAAAGGACTAGGAACAACTTCTTCACACAGTGTCAAGTTCTCAAAATTGAAATTTCCAAAAACAGACCCTCAAAAGAAGAGTCTTCGAGGTCCTCGCTTCCAGGGAAAGAACTACTAGGCTTGTCACTAATTAAACTACCTAGAGTGTCTCTTTTCCAAGCTCGCTCAGTGATGATTTCGAGCGGTCTTGGCATACACTAAAAAAACTAAAAAAATAAATCCTAATTGGAAGGGAATTCTAAGAAATCACAAGCAAGGCTAACTCAACCAAATCAAACATGTTGAATCTAGAAAACAAAAAACATGATAGCTCCACTTAGATTGTTTCTAGACCAGCTTCTATTCTTTCAAAAGACAACTAATTACAGTTTAGCAAACCTCTTAGAACGATCCGAATTAGATTAAGTCGAATAGAAACAAGATAAGTTCTAAGGAGCTTTGATAACCCTGTCTCTTTGGCAACGTTTCCTTGGGTTACAAGGCGGCTCGAATCTACTTAAAATAATCTTCCTGAACTTTGAGTTAGGCTAACAGAGTAACCAATACAGTCCTTTTGAATGACTTTCCAATAAGCTCGTTACCCTATCGGTCTCTTTCTAGTCAAATTTTAAGGCTTAGGTTCGCGTTTGGTAACGTGTTCCTAAAGCGGGCAAGAAGGTAACGGTGATAAAATATGAGTCCTTATCTTGTATGGCCATTTCTTGCCCTTTACTAGAAAAGTAAATCCGTATTCAGGTCCTCAACATATATGAATTACGAAGGAATACAGAAAACCCACTGACAGGGGATTCGTGGGTGGTTAGAGTCTTACCTCCCGTTCCAGACGGACGATGAACCGTTGAAGTCGACTCAGGCCACCAACTCCTATGTTAGTGTATGAACCCGAGGGACAGAAACAATATCGTAATTGTCGTCCTTCCTTGTTGCACTTTATATTCAATAATACCCTTCCGTAGGGCTTAAAAATAATAATGTCCAAAAGTCCCCAAAAAAATAAAGTCCAAAAATAAAAGAAAAATTACAAAAATAATAAAAGATTTCCTAATATATTTTTCTAAAAATAGAAATAAATAAAACCCAAAAAAATTAAAAAAATAATTAAAATTAACTAAAAAAATAAAATAAATTTGTCTTATTTTTTCGTTCTTTTTGATTTATCTTTGACTCCAAGTCTTTAATCAATCAATATAATCTTTGGCTCTAATTTCTTTTTGATCCAAAACCTATAATACAAAGAAAAATACCAAAAACGTAAAATAGAAAAATAAAAATAAATCTAAAAACAAGTCACCGGCAGCGGCACCAAAAACGTGATCGTTTCAGAAAAGTGGTAAAAATAGTTCGTTCGCTGAGACTTGTAAAGATTCATTTTAGAACTAATTTTGATTTAAACTAGAAAATAAGTAAAAGATTTTAACATTATTGGGAAGAACTGGAACTGAGGATTCCACCAAAATAACTTCTGATTGATTTCTACAATGATTCTTTAACAATTATAGCTTTTTTATTGACTCTGTTTCTTTGGAAAAAGTAGATTTCTAAAACATTAACTGTAAATCACAAGCATGGCGTATCAAAAGCTCTTAAGTCCCAGCATACACCATCAAACAAAATCACAACTAATTAAGAAAAATCATAAATCAATTAAAAATCAATGCAAAAGTCATTAAGAATCAAAAATAGTTACCATTCATTCATGAAATATGGCTTCCTCCATTGATAGGTTAAAGAAACCGTTGCAGCTGAAGATAAAAGTTGCAAAGACGAAGATAAACGTTGCTGATAGGTTGAAGAAATCGTCACCGTATCCCTGTTCTTCACTAGCAGCAGAACTTTCTTTTTTTTTTCCTCCTGTTTTTCTTCCCGAGCCTCCCTCCTTATTTTTCTTCCTCCTCTTTGTTATTTATAGGTCCCACAAACCCTAACAACCCTTCCTTAATCGATAAGGACCCAAAAACCAATCCAAAACAAAGTTAGATTCATGTAAATCCGAGTCAGAGAAGGAAACTCTTATCCTGCTAATGGATAGATTTTCAGCTTGTTTTACAACAACAAACACTTCTGAATGACGTGTTTCGACCTGTTTAAGTTGTTTCTTCAAATTGGTATAGTCAAACACTCTTTAAAACCCCAAAAATCTCGTTCCCAAATCAATTCAGAAACTTTCACACGTAAGTTTCTTTTCCCGCCAACTTCGGATTTTTGAAATAAGAAGGGGGTGCCCCTAAATCCAAAAGTGGTATGCCTTTAACAACTTTACTTGGGTTCCTTTATCAATTTTTTTAGCCAATTTTTTCACAAGTGTTTATTTCTCAAAATACCTACAAATACATAAAATACCAAAATAAGTACAAAAGTGAGTACCGACAACATATGAAATTGAGAACAATTTAGACACAAAAATGTGTCTATCAAACATCATTTTCCTATAAATCAACAAAAACTGAAGGTTAATTAGGTTACTAAACCATAACAACAACCACACACCTAAATGTTGGTGCGAAGAAGATATAGCGGCATAACCGGTCATCCCTGAAGCATCATAACAATCCATTAGGCTAATCATATTCATAACTAAACCCCAATAAAAATATAAAAAATTTTCTTTAAATTTAAATAAAAGTAATTTCATAAAAATTGATAACCTGCAGATTCTAACAGAACATCTATTCCTCCTGGATGTTCTTCTAAGAATTTGGTCACACCATACAACCTAATTTAATGAGTAAAAAGCAGCATCATTGATACCATGGGTTGAGACCTAATCCAAGAACTAAAAGAGTAATTAGTGATAGATGGACTTACTTTTCCATGAATCATTATCCAACAATTAGATTGGATGATGAAGAGTGACTTATGACGAAGAAAAGCTTCGAGTTCTTCCATTAGTTAACAGAATTAGCTACAGAAGGGATGATAAAAAATCAGAAATCACAACTATTTTCTTTTTGGTTAGGTGATAGAGTAGTGATGGAATGATGAACTTTGAGTCTGCAACAACAACAACAAGAGTTTCATCCAAGGACACATACTACACATATTATTCACTTAATGAATCCAAAAAAAAAAATGAACTACGCCACATATAAAATCAATTAACCATGGATTTCTCAATGATATCAACTAAACAAATTGCATTAGATTACTAAAACAAACCCATGAAAAACAGAAATACCCTAAATTTAAGAAGAAACTAACTTTCAATCTAGAACGCCATCACAAAATCAGAGAAACTTACATGAATGAATCTTGATAGAGAAAAAAGGAAACTAGCAAACAGTGAGAACTTGTACAACATAACTTTTTCGAGGGTTTATGTAGTCGGACATTTGATTGGTAAGCAAAAAAAACGGTGTTGTTAATTTTATTTTGGTAATGTATTGGTTTGAATTAAAGGGAATAACGGTGGTGTTATGAACTATTCACTTGATAATTAACGGGGGTACTAATTGCTTTCATCCATTACGGATGAAAGGCCGAAACCCTAGGCGTAATATATGGAAATTAAGGGAGAATAAGTCTCTCCCACATAGCGCATTGAAGTTTTATAACCCAAACAACATCTGTACCGTTGGATCAGGAATTGAAAGTGATAAGCATTCTCAGCCACGATTTATCTCCAAGACTTTCAGAACAATTCAAACCGTCGATCGCTAAAAAATGATCATTCACCACCGTCGGATTGGACAAACACCATTTCCTTTTTTAAGATGGATAGCTCGATCTCGGTCGTTCTTTATATTCTCGAAATGTAGAACACCGTCCGATGGTAAAAACACTATTGTCCCTTATAATATAGATAGAGTCTCTGTCGTCCGATAAAGATTTGTCGCTGAGTTCTATCTCAACCGTTTAATTTTCCATCATCCAAGGGTCCCTATATAATTTCTAATTTCGTTACTGTAAATCCAACTACTATTTTTAATTTTAACACAAATTACTTCTAATTTAAATATTAGTTTTAATTATATGAATGAATTAACTAAAATTATATTAAAACACCAATCTCCATTACATTACACTAAATTAATTTACTACATCACGCTCTTTTACAAGATATAAACTAGGATAGTAAAAACTTAAACAAACCTTTCAATAAAAGTCTCTGACAATTTTTGGCCTCTTGTTTATCTTTATTTGACGTAACTTCCAATCGATGCGCTCTTGAGAAGATTTTCCTTGGTTTTTATGAGCAGTAAGATGGTTAACTTTCAAATTTTCTTTGCCTTTATTTTTCTTGCCTTGAACCTTCTCTTTCTTTTAGCTGCAGATTTGACTTGGTTAACATCCAAAACTTGAAGACCTCATTACTTTTTAACATTCTTTATTTTTCTTATGATCATCACATATCTAGGTTTTCACCTAGTTATCTTCTCACCTAATCTACTTCTTTTTGTAGGTTCATGCGGGGAAGATTTCTCACATCTAGGGTTTGTAATTTCTTTCTTCTTGAATTCAATTGTGTAAACTCCAATTTATGAGCAGTTAATTTTATTGTTGGTTAGAGATTAGTTGAATTTTACAATACATGATTCTATGATTAATAAATTAGTTTTGTCCCAAAATTATCGTTCATAATTTACTTCAAATATCGCCACGTATGATTGAATACTTATTTGTTCAAATCCGGAATAGAATCGATTTGTATTCATATCTATAGCTAATTTATGGTTCATTATATGTAAAAGTGATACTCCTTGAATACAAGTAGTATAATATGAGTACGGAATTTAGTGATATTTTTTTGTACTCACATGCAAGTTGTGACCTTTGTTAAATTGTCTACTCGGGTATGTCAATTGCATTGATTATCCTAGTTCATAAATTTTAACGCTCTTATTGGACTAAACCTAATTGTGATTTTACACTCTAGGTTGTTCTCTAAGTAGAATTAATACTCGCATCTTTTAATGTGTTTGTGATGATTTTAGGAAATCAACGGGATATTCTTGCGATCAAGGTATTTCGGGGATTTTGATAATACGAGATTAAAGTTCAATTCTAATTATCAATACAAGAACATGTTTTGTGAATGAAAACGAAACCTTAACAAATATTCTCAACTTATTGATTTTCTTTTAAAATTTCTTTGCTTTCTTAATTAGTTTAGTACTTTTATTGAATATGAAAAATCCCCCCGTTTACATAAGATTTCGAATCGAATAACAACAAAGACCTCTCTGTGGGAACGATCCTTTCTTACCCTTTCTTCATATAAATCTTAAGTAGTGAGAAAGTAATAAGTAATTTGACGTGCAGACGACCATATCAACAAGCTTGCGCACGTGCTGGCCGCGCTTTGCGACACCCATACTTGTCTTATCACATGTGTTCGAAGACATGGGACTTGACATATGTGACCTTTCATATATGGGGTACTACTTACAGCTGACCGTTAGCGTCTTAGCGTAATACTTATAAGGGAAGTCTATTCCACGTGAATATTGCATGCCCATCTGCGACAGGCCACCAACATCTTAACATGTTGAGTTGTCATACGCGGCTGGCCATATATGTCTTACCACATATGGCTGGTTACAACTGTCTTAGCGTAAAACTGACATGGTAAGCCTCATCTCCACTGAACTTGGCTTGTCATATGTGATCTCCCACGTATGTCATGACATATATATGACTTGATATATATAGATTTCCTTATATATATATATATATATACGATTGACCATGAGCTGCTTACCATTGGCGTCTGGCCAGGGATGTTTCATTCCATGTGCCTTAACATATATGTCATGCTACATGTGCTCAACTTCAGTGCTCATGTAATTTCTTCTCTACTCCTTCATGATCATTCATCACATCACGCAGATGTCATGGAGCGTAGTACCTTCCTCAGACGATACCAATGTCTGGTATCACTTCTTCACTAAGACATGTCAATACTGATTGACACACCTGAGCTCTCACTGCTCATTTGAGCTTCTCCGAGACTTGACAACTTGTTTAAGTAAATATGTATTTATTTTAGTCTACCTATTCTCTACAATTCTCACTAGATTTATTAGACTCGTCAGTCATGTCTAGTCAAGCATGAAAAGTCACAAGTCAACTGATTGACTAAGAAGTCACTTTTGAATTCACAAAGTTAGTATTTAACTCTACTAAAATTACACGAGACATCAAACATGTCACAAATTAGGGGATATACTTTAGGGTTTTGGTATAGCGGTCTACGACATGCGGTGTTGCAATACACCTATTACGAGTAAGTAATAGGACGTGCGAACGGTTGGCGGAGTAGATGAGTATTGGGTGTAAAACCGTCCAGTCTTACCTAACAATAGGGACACGGTTTCATCACATTCTCCACTACTTCAACTTCACAACTTCCACTTCCTACGAGGTTAGGTGTACAATTATTACCATAAATAGGATACTAAGCCTATTCACAAATCAGAGATAGATAGACAAAAATAACTTATGTACAAGTCTAGAAACCTTTCATAGAAGCCTTCTCTCGTTCATACTAGAGAAATCTTCATACATCAGTCACATAAAAAGTCTTACACTCTGATCTCAATATTTTCTTTGCTTCCCTCCCTAAGACCAACCCTTTTTCCTCCTTTGCGATTGAATCAAGATAGGAACGTCCATTTCTTGGTTTAGGCCAATATTGTACCACTCGATATCTCGAATATAAGTACTTCTACAGTACATTTGTTTTACCCCGAAACACCTGGGTTCCAGCTTTTCTCCGAGATTACTTTTTTGGTGGAATGACAACCACAAGACATTAGGAAAGCATCAATGCTTTTATTAAGCGATTCATGAATTTGCACACAACTCTATGCTAAATTTGAGAATAGGTTAGTACCCAATTCAAATGTAACAGATTTTATACTTATTAAGCATATTTTTGGTAGTATTATTACCTTCTTCATATGAAATGCAATGTAATTTTCATGTGGATCTTTCTATAATAACTATTAGACATACAAAGGCATATGATTCAATGTTGGACAAACATAAATTTTCTATATCGAAGATAATGTCACCTCTAAAAGAACAATTTCAAAAGATTCTAACACTATATGCTTATGAGATGTTTCGAGAAGAACTGGGAAGTGCAAGTCAGTTTGAAATTTTTACAAATTCTGGCTTCGATTATGTTTTGAAATATTTCCAAGAAGGCAAGAACACAACACATAGCAAACTATTTTGGAATTTTGGGTAATTACTTGTAGTTGTAAGCAATTTGAATTTTGTAGCATAGTTTGTGGGCACATATTGAAAAATTTTATTCATACCGGCTACTTTAAGATTCTCGTACATTATTTACCGTTTCGTTGGCATCGTGATGGTTCACTTCAAAGTAGTAGCATTATCGCATCTCAAGAAGATGTGGTAAGAGATGTTGCCATGGATATAATAGTTGTAGAGGATATTATTGAGTGTCCTCTGGTATCGAAGACTAAAGGACGTCGTAAGATTACAAAGCGAAACAAATAAGGAAAAGAGTTATCGAAGCAAAAGAGATCATCTGGATTTTGTAAGCTTCAAGGGAATAATTCATCAACTTGTCCAGATAAACCTGAAGAGTTAATACATTGCGGGTTCTGTAAGCTTTATGGGTATTATTCATTGGCATGCCTAGATAAAACCTGAAGAATTTGGTGAAACATCAAGTAGAAAGAAAAAGAAAACGACTTCCAAAGACATAGGCATAAATACAATATTTTGCGTGAAGTACTTGATGAAAGAGTCAATTCGATGAAAGTTTGGATTTAATAGGAAGGAAGGATGAGATTCACCAAATATGGGTTCATAGCAACGACCTGTATATGTGAATGTTTTTAAAACTTGTGTATGTGATCATTAGTCAGATGTATCTATGGTGGGATTTAATGGCGGTCATATTGCTTTATTATATAGAAAGAAAAAAAAACCAATGGTAGTCAGATTGCAAAATAAAATACAATTATATTTAGAAGGGTATTAATGAAAATATCCTTTTATAAAAATAATAAAATCAGTTACCCAAAATTAAAAGTTATTTAAAAAAAATTATAATATCCAATGCAAGATAATAATACGTTAACGTTTTTTAACCTATATCCTGGTATACAAGTTAATATTTGACAATCTTTATACACGTAATTCTAGTTAGTCCTAGTAATACTACTATGTAATTGGAAAAGGACGGGATAATGCTAGTAAACTCTCATGAATGTACCTCAACACCATTAATTGATGTTCCACGGATTGGCAGCTGTGATTTTGACGACCTTCAGTTTGGCAAGTTTATTTAACAGAAGTGTTTGTCAAAAAAAGAAATAATTAATCGAAGTGTCCTCAAGATGAAGGTTGAGTTGGCGAATGTACGAGTGTCTGTCTCTGTGAGCAGTAATCTGAGACATTAGTGCTATCTGGTGCGGCAGTTTGGGAGAGCACATTAAGCTAGCAGCATGGTCCCATCCTTATGCATCAAACTTAAAGAAGGACTCAACATGGTGGAGAAGTGTTGGACTTTGTTAACTTAAAAGACACAACTCATGGCATTTAGGAAGGAGTTATGTTATTAATATCTGGTGTGATTAGAGGGTGTGGAATCTAGATGGATACTGAATACCTAAAGAGTCTGCTAAGAATTAATCCTTATAACTTTGTTTGTGAGCGGGTAGACTCTAATAGCAACCATTGGAATATCTCACTGCCCAATGAGCTGTGATAGTGATCAAGACAGACTTGTATGGACTTTGACCCATTTTGGCAACACTATCAAGTCTGTTACACAAACTTGTGTGCAAAAGGGACGAATACTATGGCTCAAATCTGGAAGGAATTATGTAGTTTGAATTTTGATTCCTAAGGTGCAACTCAAAAATTTGATTGATTCTTTCCACAAGGGAAGTTTTACTCTCAGCCGTTAGCACTGAAAGCTCTTCTCATCTTATCTTAAGTAGATTTTTCTGTAAAGCAATTTGATTTGCTACAACTAGTACGGTATTAACCAATTCTGACATGTCTACGTTAGTATCAGAAACTGGATAATAGTTTGTTCTTTCTGTTAAGCAATTCAGCAATCTGGTTTGCTCCAACTGGTACAGTATTCACCAACTCTAACATGTCTATGTTACTCCCAGAAACCCCGATAATATTTTGTAATGAATGACTCTTAAGGTTACGAAGATGAAGAACAATGATAATATCTTGAAGATGAAGAACGAGGATAATATCTGGTGGCCTTAATGTCTGTTGTCTCGACCCTGCAATTCACAACGAAGACCAAATAACTTTGAGTTACGAAGGTTACACTGATTTGAACAAATGTCACTAATATTACTATAACTCCAAAATTCATACACTCATTTTCCTGCATATCGCATTGTAAACCCTTCTAAGCTGGCAGTAAGATTAATAATAATTACACTAAATGATCGTTTCAAGAGATTTTGTGATTACTAACCATCCAAGATGCGCAACAAATATTTTATATAGCTTGGTTCAATTTAGAAAGCACAATGATGTACAATTTAAATGAGGATATGTATTTAGTATTTACCCACTAAAGGGATATGTTATTATTGTTGACATTACAACAAGAAACAAACCAAATCTGGCTTGCCTCACAAATCAGTATAACACACAAATATTGCCCACTGTATATGTTAAGACTTTCTTCGGTGGATCATTTCTAGGAAAATTGGTCACATCTAGATGGTCATGATTAGCGAAGAAAAACTAAACCGAAGAAGGGATAATTTGAGCTATATCGTGATACAAATAACAATAAAAAAGAGAGAGAGAGAAATTTAATGTAGGAGATATACTTACGTTGATCCATAAAGGACTATCTTCTGAACTTGTGTTATGTCTGCACCCTCTTGATTTTCCTCGATAAAAATGGTCAACTGATCCAAAATCACTTCAGTTAGTATAACTCATTTCCCTGACTAGGTTATTTTCAATAAGGAAGAAATCATTAAACATACTGCTTACCTGCGAACACTCTGAAACTTAACATACTTGAGGGCTACTGGCTTTCCCTGCAAATGAAATCATGAAGTAGGCATCATTCAAGGTATCAAAATGATTATTCAGAAGAAAAATCACAATTCTTCTTCTCGACATTATTTGATTAAAAATGGATATGCTCTTCCTTAGATACACACATCAAATCAGGAGTGACACCTTAAGATGTTCGGGTGTAAAAACAACAGTGTCACTAGGATGATAGTCACTGACATTACTGCAGAAGTCATGAATATGATTAAGATTATATAGGAATACTAAACATCTTAAAAAGAGTACTTAGAACAAACCTGAATCCCATGTGCTCCTTATTTGCAAAAAGTTTCACTGTTCTGGGACCTTACAGAACAAAGTCACATGAGAATAAACTTCTTCTACTCCACTAGATCAGAGCTAGAACAAAATACTTCTAAACAACCAATTGAGTCGAAGTTGTATAAGTTCACTTCAACTAACATCTCAGTCTACATATCAGCACTATTTCAATATGAGTTCAGAAATTCCCCAATACCCAAAAACAAATACAAGACGTTGGTAATTTGAAACATGGAAGATAAGAAAGTTCGCACCGATCATACATTACTAGAATAAGAATATGAACTTTTCAAAGCAGAAAATCTACAAGACAGGTCTAGAATCTAGACTGCCGGGCCACTTTATGTTGTTGCAACATGATTATGCGTTCACTCACTACAGTTACACCATCTGGTCATTGACTCATTCACTGTCTACAACAGTGTAATATGTCTCATCAGTTTGTTTCCAGATGATGTAGTTCTACTGAAGTTGTTTTATTCATGGGTGTAAGCAAAAGATATACACAGATTATCCCAAGAAATAAAAATCATGCAGTAAAGTTAAGTTGAACAAAAACAAAATATTTTTAATCAACCAATTGAGTCGAAGTTGTACGAGTTCATTTCATTTGAATATCTTCATCTATATATGAGAACTGTCTAAGATATACTTGTTCAGGAGACTAGCAAACCCAGAAAACAAAATATGAGTAATAAAGATAATAATAGAAGAGGACTACAAACAAAATGCGGCCTAGAATCAAGATTGGGCTTGGCGGTTAATTTTTCATAAAATTTATGGGTTCACCCACAACAATTATCCGATATGTGGGCATCGACTGATTGAGTCATCAGTAATCTACTGTCATTCTATCTGGCCATAGCCCACTGACTCACTAAAATTATTCTATCTGACCATAGACTCACTACAATTATTTAGCAAGAAACATATGAATTTCCCTGTAAGACTTAACCCCAGGTATATTAAACTGTACCAAAATCATGAGTTTAGCACAATTACAAAGAATTATGAGTAGTAATACAGTAGAAGCAAGAACTTGTACTTAGAAGCAATTACGAGTTTAGGGTTTTTTCATTACCATCTTCTTCAGGGCCAATGATGAGCATGGAGTGAAGTTTAATAACTTGGGTAAAAGGAATATAAATTAAGAGCTGTTCATCTGCATCACTCTCTAGTTTCAAACCTTCATCTTCTCTGTAACTCTAAAAAATCAAGATAATGATAATAACACCCCAGATTAAAAATATCATATGTAAACCTAAAAAACTTAATTGATCTCATAATATTTTACCTGTTTGAGAGCATTAACAACTGAATGAGAAGTATTTTGATTGAGACATTCAACTCCAGACCAAGCTATGAAGTCAAGCAGATCCACCTGATTCCAAATTCATACCATTAGAATATTATGACTAAAATTGTCCCCAAGTAAAGGAAGATTGTTAGGGTTTTTACTTGATTACGGGTGATTGCAGTAGAAGCGGATTCGGTAGACATGGCGGAAAACACACGCAGAGAAAGACAGAGAGAAACGAGAGAAGAGTAATTGGTTTTCTCTAGGGACGTTTTCTTGATCTACAAGGCAGTTTTTACTGACCGGTTTAGTTGAGGAACCAGTCCAGACTCCAGACTTATTTCCTCGGTCTACACTATACTCACATAATTGTTGTCTACTCATCTGCATGGGGGAGATGAGACGACTAGGGTTGCACTTCGGTGCAGTCAGTGCGATCATTTGCCAAAATTGGTCACAAAATCCATTTTGTTCGGTTGGGCTTTGATGTTTAAAGACCGAGCAAAGCCGGCTACGTGAATCTTGTTCGGTATTGGGCCCACCGATTGCCGATTTCGGTTGGCCGGTTCGACAGTTTTTAAACGATAAAATTTTGTCAATTCTCCGTGGACCATGACCAATAGTGGAAATTGTGAACTTGACCTAAAATCATTTGAGACTAAGGTTCAAAAAAAAAACGGGTCAACGCCCAAATCACCGCCACTGGCTATAACCGTTATAACGTGTTTTGACGGGTGTAAATATATTTTGGACAGAAATTGTGTTATTAGAAAAAATTATATTTTTTTTTATGTTTTTACTTTTATAACCGGTGTTATAACTAAGAAAAAGAATTATGATTTGGAATTTATATCAAACAATTATATTAGCGTAAAAATGGTTATAACGGGTCTAATAGCACCGTCACAAAGTTTTCTATTTTTTTTTATCCTTTTATTTAAGAAATTAATTGTAAGTTTTAATCTTTAATTTTTTAAAATAATTGTATAACAAAATATTTTTATATTCTTTTCTACAAAAACGGCTATAAAGAGCATGAAAACGGGATTTTTTTCTAAAAAACTCCGTTAAAATGTTATTTAAAAGAAAAAAACCTTCAAAATAATTTTAGAAAAACGGTTATAATATGCATGAAAACAGTTATAGTCAATAGATAGTCAAGAGACCAATGACTCTGCCAGTCTAGAATACAAGTGAACCTCTTAACTTCAATAGATGATAAATTCGAGTAGGTTGCCATCACCATAAGGTGTTTAACGTGAGTCAATGTATAGAGTGGGGTGTTTTAGGGGTGATTGCCCGAGCTGCAGGGATCCAAGCGGAATAAGGGAGTGGGAAAGCTATGACTCATATGGAAGCCTTGGATTTAATTTTCATACTAAGGAAGACTGTCACAGACCAGAAAATTTTGCCTCCGGCGCACTGCGCTGGGCAGGAAAAAACTCCACGATGCGTGATTTTAAAGAGGGTAGCCGGACCTTATAGCTTAAATTCTCGCTGGAAAGTGCAGGTAAATTTTGTTTTCCAAGCATGCCTTGTTAGAATTATACTCGAAACGTAGTTCCCACATTGTTCAAGCTATGTTATACGGTTCCAGGTGTATTTTCCCTTTCAAATATACTTTGCAAGCATGGTACTCATACCGTAGTCTCCATATCGTTCCAACTCACCCTTGACCTACAAAGGGTGCAAGGCTATTAAAGCCCATGGTGAATGCCTTTAACTAGCATACCATTCCAACTTACCCTCGTTATACCAAGGGTTGAAGGCTATACAAGCTAATGGGGATGCCTTTGGCAATCATCACATAATTTCGCTTTATTGTCCAGGCCTAACTCATGCCTTGAACCAACACCTAGGCTATTTCAAGCCTAAGCTTTCGCTTCATCAATTTTACTTCGACCATGCGCTGGAGCCTGCACTTATCTTGTTTTTGCCAAGAGTGCAACATCCAGACATATGCCATTCCATGTCACGACGGTTCCAAAGAAGTATGAACAATCCATTAAATGGAATTGCAACTACCTCATCAAGTGTGGCAACAATCATCTCTTACTTAGCATTGTCGAGCCAGATGATATGAGTTACCATAATGTCGCAATCATCTCCCAAATTAGATGATATGAGCGACAAGGTGCTGCACCTCAATGCATTGCATTACGGCTTCCTACGTACCCAACCCGTACCTTGATGGGATCAAGCATGACCGTAGTTCATCAAAGGATCAATTTTATAAAGGGACAAGCAACTTAATCCTATTATGGCAAAGCCAAACTTCGATTCCAACTTCATCGCAAAGCTAAAGGCCAAGCAAAGCATAGTCCGTGTAGGCCAGAAGGCTTTCACAAGGTATGCACTAGCTTGTGCATAACTATCGCTATTTATTATGCAAATATGCATTCTCAAGTACATAGCACGATAAAAATATTTTTTCGCATAATTCAAGCTTCATCGGCTAAGCTACCAGCATATTGATGCTTATGCATCAAGTATGCTCCAACGTATAGGCTACTTCGCATATCTACATGTGCATTAACCCTCATGCACATTCAAGCTTTATCGGTTAAGCTACAAGCATATTGATGTTTATGCATCAAGTATGCTCCAACGTATAGGCTACTTCGCATATCTACATGTGCATTACCCCTTATGCACATTCAAGCAAAGCTCCCTCCCTATATAGGTTTTATTTTCATTTCTACAAATAAGTATTAGAATGGTAAGGGTCATCCATCGACTACAAGGCCGAAAATGAAGATTTCTTTCCAAAGCCAAGCGAAACATTCTCGGGTAAGCTACAGTTAAACACGCTGCTGAGCATCAAGTATGCTCCATCGTATAGGCTACATCACATTTATATGTGCATTACCGCTCATGCACATTCAAGCAAAGCTCCCTCCATATATATGTTTTATTTATATTTCTACAAATAAATATTAGAATGGTAAGGGTCATCCATCGACTGCAAGGACGAAAATAAAGATTTCTTAGCCGAGCATTCTTTGCTCGGTGATGCATTCTTGATAATGCATCACGATATAATAGTGCCTTAGCACTATGATTCATTTATCGAATAGCGTTATTGGCTCGGTGATGCATTTGGTCATGCATCAAGGCATAATAGTGCCTTAGTACTATGATGCTCCAACTTATGCAACTTCGACTCGGTGATGCATTGGGCCATGCATCACGGCATAATAGTGCCTTAGCACTACGATGTCTCACTTACGCAACTTCGGCTCGGTGATGCATTGGGTCATGCATCACGGCATAATAATGTCTTAGCACTATGATGCTCCAACTTAAGCAACTTCGGATTAGTGATGCATTGGATCATGCATCACGGCATAGTAGTGCCTTAGCACTAAGATGCTCTCACTTACGCAACTTCGGCTCGGTGATACATTGGGTCATGCATCACGGTATAATAGTTCCTTAGCACTATGATGCTCCCACTTAAGTAACTTCGGCTTAGTGATGCATTAGATCATGCATCACGTCATAGTAGTGCCTTAGTACTACGATGCTCTCACTTACGCAACTTCGGCTCGGTGATGCATTGGGTCATGCATTACGGCATAATAATACATTTGCATTATGATGCCTCCTCTGATACGCATCACGCGTAGTAGAACCTTAACACTATAATTCGAGGTCAAGGCATCCACACCCTAATGCACATCTGGGTAAGCTTTATAAGCTTAGGATGAAGCTTCAACCCAGGCCATGACGCATCCTTGAGTAATCTTCTTGTAAAAATTGCGGGTGTTACATTCTTACCACTTTCAAAAAATTTCGTCCTTGAAATTTAACTCAAAACTATTGTGGACAAGCTTCATCGATTAAGGTTTCCTATGCATATGTCCCATTCCATGATGCACAAAATTCTCGCAAGGTTCTGATGTTTGTTAATAAGGACAAATTAGAACCTTCTGAATATGCGTCCCATACCGCATCCCAGAATCCTATTAGGGCCCGCAATTTGCCATAACGCCAATTGAGACCTTCCGAACATACGTCCCATACCGCATGCTCGAGGATCAACAAAGGTTCTTATAACTCTAACGAGAAAACTCAAATTGGATCCCTAAACATGCGTCCCATACCACATGCTCAAGAATGCAAAAGAATTTACTCAACACGAGATCTTAAGTGGACGTCCCATAATATACACTTAAGAGTTCCCAAAATTCACATAGGTTGAAAAAGGTCATCGCAAGTTTATAAATACTTTCTAGCGTAGTGCTATAAGGACCAAACTCTAATGCCAGTGCAGTCGGATGCAAGCCATCGTCCCGGACGATCTTCCACTCGTAAGTGGGTTCTAGTCGACCTGACATCGCACATCGTGCCACACGGGTGAGGGGTGATCAGTCCCAGTGCCAAGGATAGTCGAATACCATCCACCGTTCCGAACGGGTTTCCTGGTAAACTCACAGCACACTCGAGCGCGTCCAAATCTTAGCGGAGTAACTAGTGAGTTACAATTTCTTTTGTATATGCACTTGGCCTTATTTATCCATTCTATTTTCGCACAACAGTAGGCCTACTCTTCCAACTTTTCCATTTCCTTTGAAGGAAAATTTTGTATTCATAATACAAAATGCTCACCGACGATTCCAAAACTCACATTCCCTAGTGTTTTTCTTGGAACTTGCTCTGATACCATTTGTCACGGACCAGAAAATTCCTCCTCCGGCGTGCTGCGCTGGGCAGGCCAGAACTCCCTGATGCGTGATTTTAAAGAGGGTAACCGAACCTTATAGTTTAACTTCTCGCTGGAAAGTGCAGGTAAATTTTTCTTTCCAAGCATGCCTTGTTAGAATTATACTAAAAACGTAATTCCCACATTGTTCAAGCTACGTTTATACGGTTCCAGGTATATTTTCCCTTTCAAATATACTTTGCAAGCATGGTAGTCATACCGTAGTCTCCATATCGTTCCAACTCACCCTTGACCTACAAAGGGTGCAAGGCCATTAAAGCCCATGGTGAATGACTTTAACTAGCATACCATTCCAACTTACCCTCATTATACCAAGGGTTGAAGGCTATACAAGCTAATGGGGATGCCTTTGGCAAGCATCACATAATTTTGCTTTATTGTCCAGGCCTAACTCATGCCTTGGACCAACACCTAGGCTATTTCAAGCCTAAGCTTTCGCTTCATCAATTTTACTTCGACCATGCGCTGGAGCCTGCACTTATCTTGTTTTTGCCAAGAGTACAACATCCAGACACATGTCATTCCATGCCGCGACGGTTCCAAGGAAGTATGAACAATCCATCAAATGGAATTGCAACTACCTCATCAAGTGTGGCAACAATCATCTCTTACTTAGCATTGCCGAGCCATATGATATGAGTTACCATAATATCGCAATCATCTCCCAAATTAGATGATATGAGCGACAAGGTGCTGCACCTCAATGCATTGCGTTGCGGCTGCCTACGTACCCAACCCATACCTTGATAGGATCAAGCATGACCGTAGTTCATCAAAAGATCAATTTTGTAAAGGGACAAGCAACTTAAGCCTATTAGGGAAAAGCCAAACTTCGATTCCAACTTCATTGCAAAGCTAAAGGCCAAGCAAAGCCTAGTCTATGTAGGCCAGAGGGATTTCGCAAGGTGTGCACTAGATTGTGCATAACTATCGCTATTTATTATGCAAATATGCATTCTCAAGTACGTAGCACGATAAAAAGATGCTTTCGCATAATTCAAGCTTCATCGACTAAGCTACCAGCATATTGATGCTTATGCATCAAGTATGCTCCAACGTATATGCTACTTCGCATATATACATGTGCATTACCCCTCATGCACATTCAAGCTTTATCGGTTTAGCTACAAGCATATTGATGCTTATGCATCAAGTATGCTCCAACGTATAGGCTACTTCGCATATCTACATGTGCATTACCCTTCATGCACAATCAAGCAAAGCTCCCTCCCTATATAGGTTTTGTTTGTATTTATACAAATAAATATTAGAATGGTAAGGGTCATCCATCGACTGCAAGGCCGAAAATGAAGATTTCTTGCCAAAGCCAAGCGAAACATTCTCGGGTAAGCTACAGTTAAACATGCTGATGAGCATCAAGTATGCTCCATCGTATAGGCTACATCACATTTATATGTGCATTACCGCTCATGCACATTCAAGCAAAGCTCCCTCCCTATATATGTTTTATTTGCATTTCTACAAATAAATATTAGAATAGTAAGGGTCATCCATCGGCTGCAAGGCCGAAAAAGAAGATTTCTTGCCAAAGCCGAGCATTCTTTGCTCGGTGATGCATTCTTGATAATGCATCACGACATAATAGTGCCTTAGCACTAAGATGCTCTCACTTACGCAACTTCGGCTCGGTGATGCATTGGGTCATGCGTCACGACATAATAGTGCCTTAGCACTATGATGCTCCAACTTAAGAAACTTCGGCTTAGTGATGCATTGGATCATGCATCACGGCATAGTAGTTCCTTAGCACTACGATGCTCTCACTTAGGAAACTTCGGCTCGGTGATGCATTGGGTCATGCATCACGGCATAATAGTGCCTTAGCACTATGATGCTCCAGCTTAAGCTACTTCGGCTTAGTGATGCATTGGATCATGCATCACGGCGTAGTAGTGCCTTAGTACTACGATGCTCTCACTTATGCAACTTCGGCTCGATGATGCATTGGGTCATGCATCACGGTATAATAGTGCATTTGCACTATGATGCCTCCTCTGTTACGCATCACGCGTAGTATGGCATTAACACTATAATTCGAAGTCATGGCATCCACACCCTAATGCACATCTTGGTAAGCTTTATAAGCTTAGGATGAAGCTTTTACCCAGGCCATGACTCATCCTTGAGTAATCTTCATGCAAAAATTGCGGGTGTTACAATGACAGGGATAGTTTAGCGAGACCGTATGTTATGGCGAGAGAGATTGAGTCCTCGTCATTCCTGGTTGGTCAGGCTCTTTATGCTCTTAAACCCGGTCCCATAGTGAGTGAAGACCCAACACTAAAGCCTAGACAAATAAGGCGAGGAGGACCTGAGAATCCCTTACCAGGAACTATTTTGACTCTTAATAGGAACAAAGACATGAGAATGCCATCGAGTGTCAGAGGGATAGTCGAAGCGGCTTATGGTGTGGTAAGAGTTAACCTTATGCAAGATTCTCCGGATATCGTAACTAGGTTTCCTAGCCTTTATGAGTATGCTTAGTTATTTGCACCTACTGAACTTTGGGTTGATTATAGACCTGCTTTAGATGGGCTAGTAACTGAGTATGGAAGTCCCTTACTTAGTTCATTTGGTTAGATTGGGTCAAAAGAGGAAAAAAGAGGGTTTGGATTTCGAGAATCTGCATTTCGATTGTGATTAGTTCATCTTAAAATTGGACCACCAACACTTCGCTTCATTATCCAAACTCTTCGAATAGGAATCCATTTTCTGAAAGATCCTAGTTTTCGTGCTTTGGTGGGCCTGTTGACTTTGGAACTCGCCCTGCGCTTGCATGCAGACCTAAGAAATAGTCTTTTTTCACACTAGCTACTCATTATAATCCTCAGTCGACTAATGGACTCCGTGTTGTATCATTGATCGTTGCCCTTTATTTGGATCCAATGGAGAAAAAAAGGGGAAAGTTTGCGTTTCGAGAGGTCAATATGTCTTCGATCGGGGGAGAAAACGGGGAAATCCCATATGACCCAATATGTCTGATAAGTCACAATATACGTGAACCCAAACCGAATCTTTCTCTTCAGGAATCCGAAATGTAATTTTGGAATACCAATAGGCATTAAATGAAAGAAAAAGGTTTTTGAGTACTAAAATTTCATGAGCAAGAAGTCATGAAACTCCTATACTTTCCGTTGGTCAACAACCAACAAAAAAAAAGAGTTTTTTTCTTCGCAACTCCTACATCTGTCTGTCTAGGGGGAATCATAGGAAAATAAATAAATTTTGTCATTCCGAAGAAGTCTTTACACAGGGGAAGCTTCTTACGAATGAAAGTGAAAGTTAGTGGAAATATAAGAGTTCAATCTAGAAGTTGCTACACTGACTTCAAGTTCTGACAATCTGACTTGACCTCTCACCTGCTCTGTCCCCAACAACGAAGGAAAAGAAAGCTACGAATGGGACATTTTCGGGGAGTAGCCCAGCCTGCTTCTTATGACACTGACAAGATAAGGCATCCATTGAAAGGTGACTGAAACACCAGAAACGGAGACTACCCGAGCTAATAATAGAGGCAAGAACACCTTCTAACCAGGTCCCATTAATTGATCATAACAATATCTTGGAAATGCTGCACGAACCCATATATATAGGAACGGAAAGAGAATTTGCAACCGTTATACATAACAACGTTATTTCCTATTTAACGATATTATATAAAGAAGAATGTCGGTGACCCTCACGGACATGGTACATGGATGTGACCATTTAAACGGTCATTTTTCACACCTTGCTTGAGACCAACGTGGTGGCAGCGGCAGAGGTGGTGGTTGTGAGTTATGATTGTGAAAGAAAATGATAATAAATGTGACCCTTCCATGGGTGGAGTGATGTGATTTTATATAGTGGTAAAAAGAGGTTCGTTTCTCGAACTTGTGAAGGTAATGATTTTAGAAAATATTGGACTTAACCTAAACTAATAAAAATCAGGAAAATACACTAGAGATGATTTTTAGAAAATATGGAGAAAACTAGGAATCAGGATTCAGTTATTTCTAACAATTCATGCGATTAATCATGTAATTCTTTTTAACAATTTAATTCAAGTTTGCCAAAAATATGTTTCCTAAAAGAATAATTGTAAATCCTAAGCATGAGACATCAAGAGTAATTAACTAAGCATGACCCATCAAAAGAGAACACAACTATTTAATAAAAACATTTTTTTCTAATTTAAATCCATGCAAATAATAATAAAAGAATTATAAATAATTATTAGAAAATAATTAAATCACATAAAATTGAGAAAATACCTTATCCATCATCCCAGTAAATAAACTTACCCCATGGTGAAGAAAACTTGCTCAAAAGTTGGTTTCATTGCTCAAAATATTGATTACAAGGTTTAAGAATAGTGCAACAGCTGAACAGATACGTATATAAGTGTCACAGAACAGGGTTCAGCTGTTACAAAGAGCTTTAAGCAACAGAACGTTCAAAACTTAACGCAACAGGAGCAGAGCTGCAACAGTGGACCAGCAACACTTATAAATGTTACTGAGTCGTCTTCTTCGGTGATGGTGGATGAAGAACACGCCGGCCGGAGCACCAGCAGGTCACCGGCGGCACCGGAACTTCACCGGATTTTCTCTGAATTGCTCCCTAGGCTTCTGTATATGTTTTTCTTCGATTCTTTTGGTATTTATAGACTTCACAAACCCTAGAGAGAGTTCTAAACCTAATAGAACTCTCTCGAATCACTCCAATTCTTCAATCCCAATCCAAACAGGAACCGAGTCCTGATTCCGGCCAGAAATGGGTTTCTCGAGCTGATTTCACGGGATTTCTTGATGTCTTTCGATTTCTTCCAACTCTAATTGCAATGGGTCATCTTCAATTGCCGAAAACAACCCAAAAATCGCAACCAAATCCATTCCTGTTTGAAACAGGACTTTCCCGATGAGTTGGATCGGCCGATCCTGGGTTAACTCGCTGGCTCGCTGGGTTGACCCGCTGGCTCGCTGGGTTGACCCGATCCAGCTCAGCCCGATCCAAGGGTGCCCAAATCCAAAGTGTGGGTGCCTTGATCCATTTTCCCGGGTGCTTTGAACACTTTTTGAGCCAATTTTTCCACAAATCTTTATTCTTCTAATGTACCTACAAAAGCAATAAAACACGTAATAGACACAAAATCGAATACTAACTCACTAGAAATTAAGGTGCAAATTAGACACTAAAATGTGTCTATCATGGAGCCATCTTATAACATGAGTGTGCAATTGTACACCCAGCCAGCTGGCACCCAACCCCAATTGTGTTATTGTTGGTCTTTTTTTAATCATAAAATGAGTTCTTAAGCCTATTTTTCACCCCATATCCAACTTACCAAGAATTTTTACACCCCCTTCCTCCAAAAACTACCTCCGTCCCTGGATCCTTCGAAGGTGATGGAGCTATGAAAGGACGAAACCCTAGGCGTAATATATGGAAATTAAGGGAGAAGAAGTCTCTTCCACATAGCGTATTGAAGTTTTATAACCCAAACAACATCTGCACCGTTGGATCAGGTATTGAAAGTGAGAAGGATTCTCAGCCACGATTTATCTCCAACACTTTCAGAACAATTCAAACCGTCGATCGCTAAAAAATGATCATTCACCACCGTCGGATTGGACAAACACCATTTCGTTTTTTAAGATGGATAGCTCGATCTCGGTTGTTCTTTATATTCTCGAAATGTAGAAGACCGTCCGATGGTAAAAACACTATTGTCCCTTATAATATAGATAGAGTCTCTGTCGTCCGATAAAGATTTGTCGCTGAGTTCTTATCTCAACCGTTTAATTTTCCATCATCCAAGGGTCCCTATATAATTTCTAATTTCGTTACTGTAAATCCAACTACTATTTTTAATTCTAACACAAATTACTTCTAATTTAAATATTAATTTTAATTATATGAATGAATTAACTAAAATTATATTAAAACACCAATCTCCATTACATTACACTAAATTAATTTACTACATCACGCTCTTTTACAAGATATAAACTAGGATAGTAAAAACTTAAACAAACCTTTCAATAAAAGTCTCTTACAATTTTTGGCCTCTTGTTTATCTTTATTTGACGTAACTTCCAATCGATGCGCTCTTGAGAAGATTTTCCTTGGTTTTTATGAGCAGTAATATGGTTAACTTTCAAATTTTATTTGCCTTTATTTTTCTTGCCTTGAACCTTCTCTTTTTTTTAGCTGCAGATTTGACTTGGTTAACATCCAAAACTTGAAGACCTCATTACCTTTTAACATTTTTTTTTTTTTTTATGATCATCAAATATCTAGGTTTTCACCTAGTTATCTTCTCACCTAATCTACTTCTTTTTGTAGGTTCATGCGGGGAAGATTTCTCACATCTAGGGTTTGTAATTTCTTTCTTCTTGAATTCAATTGTGTAAACTCCAATTTATGAGCAGTTAATTTTATTGTTGGTTAGAGATTAGTTGAATTTTACAATACATGATTCTATGATTAATAAATTAGTTTTGTCCCAAAATTATCGTTCATAATTTACTTCAAATATCGCCACGTATGATTGAATACCTATTTGTTCAAATCCGGAATATAATCGATTTGTATTCATATCTATAGATAATTTATGGTTCATTATATGTAAAAGTGATACTCCTTGAATACAAGTAGTATACTATGAGTACGGAATTTAGTGATATTTTTTTGTACTCACATGTAAGTTGTGACCTTTGTTAAAATGGTTACTCGGGTATGTCAATTGCATTGATTATCCTATTTCTTAAATTTTAACGCTCTTATTGGACTAAACCTAATTGTGATTTTACATTCTAGGTTGTTCTCTAAGTAGAATTTATACTCGCATCTTTTAATGTATTTATATCAAACAGTTATATTAGCGTAAAAATGGTTATAACGGGTCTAATAGCACCGTCACAAAGTTTTTTATTTTTTTTTTATCCTTTTATTTAAGAAATTAATTGTAAGTTTTAATCTTTAATTTTAGAAAAACGGTTATAATATGCATGAAAACAGTTATAGTCAATAGATAGTCAAGAGACCAATGACTCTACCGGTCTAGAATACAAGTGAATCTCTTAACTTCAATAGATGATAAATTCGAGTAGGTTGCCATCACCATAAGGTGTTTAACGTGAGTCAATGTATAGAGTGGGGTGTTTTAGAAGTGATTGCCCGAGCTGGAGGGATCCAAGCGGAATAAGGGAGTGGGAAAGCTATGACTCATATGGAAGCCTGAAATTTAAGGTTCCTACTAAGGAAGACTGTCACGGACCAGAAAATTCCGCCTGCGGCGCTGCGCTGGGAAGGCAAAAACTCCACGATGCGTGATTTTAAAGAGGGTAACCGGACCTGATAGCCTAAATTCTCGCTGGAGAGTGCAGGTAAATTTTGCTTTCCAAGCATGCCTTGTTAGCATTATACTCGAAACGTAGTTCCCACATTGTTCAAGCTACGTTTATACCGTTCCAGGTATATTTTCCCTTTCAAACATACTTTGCAAGCATGGTACTCATACCGTAGTCTCCATATCGTTCCAACTCACCCTTGACCTACAAAGGGTGCAAGGCCATTAAAGCCTATGGTGAATGCCTTTAACTAGCATACCGTTCCAACTTACCCTCATTATACCAAGGGTTAAAGGCTATACAAGATAATGGGGATGCCTTTGGCAAGCATCACATAATTTCTCATTATTGTCCAGGCCTAACTCATGCCTTGGACCAACACCTAGGCTATTTCAAGCATAAGCTTTCGCTTCATCAATTTTACTTCGACCATGCGCCGGAGCCTGCACTTATCTTGTTTTTGCCAAGAGTGTAACATCCAGGCACATGTCATTCCATGCCGCGACGGTTCCAAGGAAGTATGAACAATCCATCAAATGGAGTTGCAACTACCTCATCAAGTGTGGCAACAATCATCTCTTACTTGGCATTGCCGAGCCAGATGATATGAGTTACCATAATGTCGCAATCATCTCCCAAATTAGATGATATGAGCGACAAGGTGCTGCACCTCAATGCATTGCATTACGGCTGCCTACGTACCCAACCCGTACCTTGATGGGATCAAGCATGACCATAGTTCATCAAGTGATAAATTTTATAAAGGGACAAGCAACTTAAGCCTATTAAGGCAAAGCCAAACTTCGATTCCAACTTCATCGCAAAGCCTAGTCCGTGTAGGCCAGAGGGATTTCGCAAGGTATGCACTAGCTTATGCATAACTATCGCTATTTATTATACAAATATGCATTCTCAAGTATGTAGCACGATAAAAAGATGCTTTCGCATAATTCAAGCTTCATCGGCTAAGCTACCAGCATATTGATGCTTATGCATCAAGTATGATCCAACTTATAGGCTACTTTGTATATCTACATGTGCATTAACCCTCATTCACATTCAAGCTTTCTCGGTTAAGCTACAAGCATATTGATGTTTATGCATCAAGTCTGCTCCAACGTATAGGCTACTTCGCATATCTACATGTGCATTACCCCTTATGCACATTTTAGCAAATCTCCCTCCCTATATAGGTTTTATTTGTATTTCTACAAATAAATATTAGAATGGTAAGGGTCAGCCATCGATTGCAAGGCCGAAAATGAAGATTTCTTGCCAAAGCCAATCGAAACTTCTCGGGTAAGCTACAGTTAAACACGCTGATGAGCATCAAGTATATGCTCCATCGTATAGGCTACATCACATTTATATGTGCATTACCGCTCATGCACATTCAAGCAAAGCTCCCTCCCTATATATGTTTTATTTGTATTTCTACAAATAAATATAAGAATGGTAAGGGTCATCCATCTACTGCAAGGACGAAAATGAAGATTTCTTGCCAAAGTCGAGCATTCTTTGCCCGGTGATGCATTCTTGATAATGCATCACGACATAATAGTGCCTTAGCACTATGATGCATTTATCGAATAACGACATTGGCTCGGTGATGCATTTTGTCATGCATAAAGGCATAATAGTGCCTTAGCACTATGATGCTCCAAATTATGCAACTTCGGCTCAGTGATGCATTGGGTCATGCATCATGACATAATAGTGCCTTAGCACTACGATGTCTCACTTATGCAATTTCGACTCGGTGATACATTGGGTCATGCATCACGGCATAATAGTTCTTTAGCACTATGATGCTCCAACTTAAGTAACTTCGGCTTAGTGATGCATTAGATCATGCATCACGTCAGAGTAGTGCCTTAGTACTACGATGCTCTCACTTACGCAACTTCGGCTCGGTGATGCATTGAGTCATGCATTACGGCATAATAGTGCATTTGCACTATGATGCCTCCTCTGATACGCATCACGCGTAGTAGAACCTTAACACTATAATTCGAGGTCAAGGCATCCACACCCTAATGCACATCTGGGTAAGCTTTATAAGCTTAGGATGAAGCTTCAACCCAGGCCATGAAGCATCCTTAAGTAATCTTCATGCAAAAATTACGGGTGTTACTGATGTGATTTTATATAGTGGTCAAAAGAGGTTCGATTCTCGAACTTGTGAAGGTAATGATTTTAGAAAATAATGATTCTAATTAACTCTAGAAAATTTCAGGAGTAAGAAAAAGACTAAATAACCTAAAGATGATTTTTGAATAATTTTAAAAATACCAGGAATCAGGAATCAGGTAATTCTAACAACCTATGTGATTAATCAGATAATTCTTTTTAA
>JAJJMC010024042.1:635032-670929 GCA_023531435.1 Papaver californicum | reverse complement strand
GCAGCAGCAGAAAAGATAGTTTTCTGTTAACTTTTCCGGCGATTCTCCCCCCTGATTTACTTGGCTTTTCTTGGTATTTATAGGCTCTCCTAACCCTAGGGACTTCCCTTAATTGATAAGGACTCAAATAAGAGTCCCAATCAAACTCAAATTCTTGTTTCAAACAAACAGCGGCGTGATTTTTCTTCTCCGGCTACAACTCGGATTTTGAGCACTTTTCTCGGCGTCAATCTCTATTTCTTCACGTGTTTGATATTGTTTTGATCTCTACTTGCTTTTGGGTTAGATTGAAATACCAAATATCCCAAAAATCACGTAAAAGAAATCACCAGCAACTTCATTTTGATAACCAAATAGGTTCCCGCCAAAACTGAATTTTTGAAACGTGAAAGGGTGCCCCCAATCCAAAGTTTGGGTGCCTTTAACACTTGTCCCGGGTGCCTTTAACACTTTTTAAGCCAATTTTTCCACAAATCTTTATTCTTCAAATGTACCTACAAAAGCATAAAAACACGTAATATTTGCACAATCGAATACTAACTTAATAGAAACTAAGGTGCAATCTAGACACTAAAATGTGTCTATCAGTTACCGTGTATAATTCTAAGTAATTTGCTAGAGCTTTTTTACTTAATCAAGAGGTGAATATAAAAAAGAGTTTTTTGGTTAATCATGAATTTAGGTGGATATAAAAAGAGGTAACGTTGCATCATCATACATGGAGTAATTGAACATAATTTCTAGCGGGGAATCTATTACAACAATAGTATCATGAAATTCATTCCCATATGTTAATGATTTTTGATAAATCGTAACTTAGGGAATATAACTTTGGATCAATAGATGTATGTATAAACTATTAAGACACGAGTCTTTTTGCTATTTTTTTCTTTTTTACTGTAAAATCAATATCTGATTTAGCAAAATTAGGATTATAAATTAGGGCATCCGGGACTTGCATATACATCCTAGAATATATCAAACAAAAAAGAGACTTGCATACCCACTTACATATATAGGTTGATGAATAATAAATAATAATAGTTTTAAGATGTATGCATAAAACTATTAAGACATGAACTTTTTTTTATGTTTTTTTTAGTGTAAGATCATTATGAGATTAAGCAACATCAGGATTATAAACTTAGGGCATCCATACATTCTGAAATATATCAAATAAAAATGAGGTTTGCATACACACTCATATATATATAGGTTGATAATAATAAATAATAATATTTATATAATTTATATATATATATATATATATATGTATATATATATATAAAAGCATAATCCTCTGATTTGTATCACTCTTTTACATCATTTTTAAAAAAGTATATTACATTTATGTTTTTAATATGTGAATAACACATTGTATTTTTAGCACATAAAACATACTTTCATAATCATATTATAAATACATTAAGATAATAAAGCTATCTTATTGAGTTATGTTATGATATCTTATGAAGAAATATTATGTAATGCTTATGTACTATTAATTATTGTTATTGTTATTAGCTAAAACTCAAGGGGTTTTCTTTTCTTTTTCTTTTGAGAAAAGGAAGGTTATAAAAGAAAAATATTTACAAAAGAAAAGAGCCGAAAGCACCACCAATTATATATATTCTTTCTCTTTTCTTGATTAACTAGTGAATACAATTATATGACCAATTATATATATTCTTTCTCTTTTCTTGATTAACTAACGAATACAATTATATGATAGAATAATTTTTTTCAGATCACCTGTTAAGTAGAATACATTAGTATATGCTGAGGTACTTAATGTAGATAGAATATAATGTTTTCTGTAGTCGAATCTCCATGGCGAATCCTTTAAACGTAGTTCGAAATATGCTAACACCACATCTCTGAAATTAAAAAATCAATTAAAATAAGTTTACCGAGAAAGTTCTAAATATAAAACAACAACAACAACATTACCTTAACAGATCGACTTCCTCTGGTGTAGGTCGTTTACTTTTTGGATTGGTCCCTTGTGTATTAAAGAATGAAAGAGAAATAGGTTACAAATATTTGGGAGCGGCAAGGCTCCGATACTTAGAGATAAATAAAGGCTAAAACATAATTGGCCTAAAATTACATCGTGGATTCCTCACGTCACTCTCTATTTGGAAGTGCTGGATGCCTTTGCACCCTTGGCTTTTGCAGCAATAACTTTGATTTTAGCTTTGGCTTTGGGTTTCTTCGCTGCCCGTTTGATTTCTTTGTCCCAATCGATGCTGATTGGCAGCCTGAAGTCTGCTTCATCCAAGTACCCATCTTCAAAATACTCCTTGAGTATTGCTTCATCCTCATTGCGAGGCCTTGGCTTATCCTTGGGAGCCTTTTTAGTCGTGGCTTTATTTTTTGCAGCAGCTGCATCCTTGGGTTTAGCGGCAGCAGCTTTGGCCTTGGCTTTATTGGCATTTGCCTCCACAGCCCGAGCCTTTGTTTCCGTCTTTAGCTTAGTTGCCTTAGCTTGCATAATCCTATTTCTTTCCTCTGCCCTTTCGGCTTCCTCGGCCCAATTGATCCTTATGGGCGTCCTTAGGTCCTCGTCATCCAAGGATCCATCATCATCAAAAGACCCATGTTCCTCTTCATCATCCCATGACTCATCGGATGAAGTAGACAGCTCACAATTGGGAGCGTCAATGTCAATCCCAACATTGGGATGTGCTTCCTTCTCAGCCAGCCGTTGGCTAGTGCTGTTGCTATCCTTGTCATGTGTGCTGTCCCTTTTGGTGTCATTGTAGCTGGCTGGCACGGTTGCTGTTGTGCTGTCCCTTTCATTGACTGCCAGCCCCATGTGGCCATCATCTCCCTCCTTTTGGACCCGTGAAGCCACTATTGAAGGGTCCTTATCATGGATGGCCACTATAGAAGACCGTTCCTCCCTTGGGCAATGCTCCACCGGTGTGTTGTCGTTATCTAGGTTGACTGTCCAGCCTTGTGTAGCAGCAAAATCACGTGAAAAGCTAGTTGGGATGCTCTTTTCCTTGGCCAATTGTGAGTTGTCGCTATCTAGGTTGGCTGTCCTGCCTCTTGCAGCAGCAAAATCACGTGAAGAGCTAGATGGAATGCTCTTTTCCTTGGCCAATCCATCCCTATCACTGTTCATCTTCTTCTTCCCCTTCTCTATCCCATGTGCAACCTTACATTCAGCCAAAGAATGGCCTATTATCTTGCATTTGTTGCAGAATTTTGGTACTTTAGGGATGCTTACTGATTGGAAGAAGTTATACCCGGGAGCGTTTACCTTGATTTTTGATGGTATTTCCTTTGCGAAATCCACATCTACAAGAACTCTAGCATAGTACCCATAGTCCCTTGCTAATGTTCTTGAGTCTACAGCCATTGGAGAGCCCAAAGCTGTGCATATGGACAGCAATATCTCCTCCGTCCAGAACACGATTGGTAAGCTAGGCAGCTGAACCCAAACTAATGCTCTTGATGTGCGTTGCTTTATTGTATTGAATCGTGGATGGTAGTCTTGCACCCTGAGAACCTGATTTCCCACAGTCCATATGCCTCCCTTCCATACTCTTTCCTTATCCAAATCATTAGCTAGAACGATGGTAAAGTATCCCTTCGTCATTGGAATGAAATGATGGGTACCCGTAAGCTTCCATTGTTGAAGTAGAGGTCTTTTTGATAGGTCGTTTACAGTATATAATAATTGGGTGTTAATCAGAACTTTGAGGTCTTTTTGGTTGCACCAAATTTTACTAGCATCGAAATCCTTTTGTTTCTTCAGGGCCAAAAACTCTGCAAGGGTACATGTATATTGATCATAGATGGTGTGTTCACCATCAACTGTATCTCCTTGAAACCTGAGAACATGTTCTTCTGTTAGCAGCTTCCCAAGTACCCTATCAATATTTTCTTTCATAATTGTAACAGGTATTCCCAAATAAATTTCAATAAAAAATGTTATCATCTAATTTGGGTGGATTGAAAATAGTACTTGATGATTAACTTGTAGAATTCGACTTTCAAGTTCAACATTCATGATTAAAACTAATACGGGAGTAGGGTTAATTAGAGAGATTGAAGAGAAAAAAGTGAAAGAAATCAGGGCTTTAGGTTTTTGAAGAGATTTAGATTTTTAGTAAAATTCAAATTTTTGCAAATGGAATCAATCGAATGAATATGTGAGAATGGTTTGTGAAAATGAAATCAACCGCAATCAACCTAAAAATCTTCTTATTCACTTCCCGACCTTCACTTCACCGACTGTATGTTTCCGAGGTTTTTTTATATGATTTTTGTAAATAATAAGTGAAAAAAAAAAACAAGGTGGCCATACTTAGCATACAAAAACTCCTCCCATATTATTCTTTGTAAATAAAAACCATTTGAAATAAAAATGAAATAAAAACCTCATTTTCATTTATAATGTTTAAATTTAGTTTTTACCACTTTTTAAAATGCCACCCTTACCCTTTCTTTCTTTTCATCGACTTCTTCTTCTGCTCTCCTTCTCTCCTTCTCTCATTTCTTCTTCTTCTTCTTCTTCTTCTTCTTCTCTCCTTCTCTCATTTCTTCTTCTTCTTCTTCTTCTTCTTCTTCTTCTTCTTCTTCTCTTCTTCTGCCTCCTCCTCCCCACCACCATCACCACCACCAACAGTAGCTCCGCCGCCACCAAACCAGTGAGAAAGATAGATCCGGAGCAACAACACCTTTGTCTCCTTCACCAACACCTCTCTCTCTTTTTATTTTACTTTTATGTTTACCAATAATAGCTCTGTCACCTATATCCGCCACTAACATCACCTCAGTCTTCTCACCAACACCACCAGTACTCCTTCTCTTTCTATGTCCAGATCAGCCACCAACAACACCTCCTCCTCCCCCATCGCTTCCTCTTCGTTATTTTTTCTCCCCCACCACTACATGTCCAGATCCACCACCAAAAACACCTCTTTATCCTCCTTATATCTTCTACAAAGATCACCAACACCTCCAGATCATCATCGTCGAAAATCATCACAAAAAAATAATGATACATCATCATTGTCGAAATTAGGGTTTTTTAATGGTGAAATGTCAGAAAAATGACGAAACCAAATTTGGTTTCATCAAATTTTACAAAAACTAAACAACGTTGAAACCAGTGTTTGTGTTGGTGGAATGTCTGAAAAATGATGAATTTTTTTTTGGTTTCATCATTTTTTTTCATCTAGAATAAAATAAATGATGGAACCTTTTTTGGTTTCATCAAATTTTAGAAAAATTAAACAACGCTGAAACCAATTTTTGTGTTCGTGAAAACAGTAAGTTTTATAGAAACCAAATTTGGTTTCATCTGATTTGTGCCTACTTTTTATCATGAAACCAAAGTTTAATGGTGAAACAATACGTTTATGTTGAAACCAAATTTGGTTTCAACTAAATTTTTCCTAGTTTATTCAATTTGGTGCATTTGGTTTCTTCGTTGAAGTTGTGTTGGTGAAATACAAATTTTATGTTGAAACCAAATTTGGTTTCATCATTTTTCTGCCAAATTTTTATCGTTGAAACCCATGTTTTAGTAATATGGTAAGTTTTTTATGGTGGTGTTGTTGGTTTGTGGATAGTGTTGGTCGATGGTGGTGTTTTCCGGTTGATGGTAGTGGGATAATGCTGATGTTGGTGGTGGTGGTGGTGGTGGTAGAAGTGGTGGTGGTTTTGGTTTTCGTTGTTGCTGGTGATGGTTGGTGGTAGTGCTCGTTGGTGGTGGATCTGGGGGTTGTTAGTGGTGCTCGTTGATGTTGGTGTTGGTGGTGAAGGTGGTGTTGGTTGTTGGTGTTGGCTATAGTGTTGGTTGTTGTTGGTGGTGGTGGTGGGTGTTGGTTCTGGTTTTCGTTTCTGCTGGTGGTGGTTGGTGGTGGTGCTCTTTGGTAGTGGACCTGGTGGTTGTTAGTGGTGCTCGTTGGTGGTGGTGGTGGTGATGGAGGTGCTAGTTAGTGATGCTCGTTGGTGGTGGTGGTTGATGCTGTTGTTAGTTGGTGGCTGGTATACATCAATGACACTGGAAGAAAAACTTTTTTTGTTGTCGAATGCAAACTATATTAGAAAGAATTACAGTAGTTCGTCAAGTTTAAAACTTTTTCACCGTCAAGAAGAATCTCAAGAAGAAAAAGAAAAAGATGAACGGGAAGAAGAGAAACATGATGAATATGAATCTTAACATGCACATGTATTAACCTATAATCCAAGGATTTTATTTTTTAACATATATAAAATTCTGTTTGATATATACGTGAAAAATATTTTGAGCTTAAATATAATTTTCTATGTTTGCATTTAAGGGGTTGTTTGGTAACTGTTATTATAATGGATTATGAACCCATAATCAATTATCCAGCCCATAATCCATTATATAGGTGTTTTTTAAAATTTATAATAACTGATTATTTTAATCAATTATTTATTTTCATAATACTTTTTCATTATTTTAAAATTCATTATTTTAATCATTTTTCATAAGTAGAAAAAAGTTGTTTATAAAAATTATCATAATCAATTATTTATTTTTAAAAAATAATTGAATTATATTTTTTTCCTTATTTTCTCTAAACTATCAAGAGAGAGAGACAAAAAATAATAGTGGACTAAAAAAAAAAATTAGATCATCATTATTTCCTCTCCTCTTTGAGAGCAATTTTTTTAAGATAATCAATTATTCTAAAAATATGTTTTTTAAAATTCATTAAAAAATAATGAATATTATAATCATTTTTCAATTTATGATTATAGATAATCATAAATGATAATCATAATTTTTACCAAACAAGGCCTAAATTGACAAAAACTTTATGATATGCCTTGTTTTAATCAAATTTGTGTCCACTTGACCAGAAGAATGTGATGTTATATGATAGTTTTGTTAGTTGTTAACCCTAGTCTGATGCAGCGGTGTCTACCTCTTGTAACTAATAGGATGGACTGACTTTCAATGCTTTTGAAAGAAATAGGTTTCTTTTTGTTTATTGTATCCTCTACTTCATTTAATTAATCGGTATAAGAGGCCTCTCATATCAATTAATGGCAGAAGACGAGCTTTATATTTAACCTCGTTTTCCCTCGATTTACCATACATACAAATCAACTATATTTTTGTAAGAAACTTAATTCATATGTGTAACTACTAGACTATTTTCATATGGCTCGATATGAGTAGAGGAAGATGATATGGTTAGGTACTTACATGAATATGTCAAGTCTCATATAATTAGTAATTCAAAATATATTAATTAAGGTGAACCCGATAAAAAAGTTGGCAAGATGCTAACTCGAACAAATACCACAGTAAAGCTGAGTAAACCTTGATTAGAAAGTTTTGCATATATTCCAACAACTTTGAAGTTCTACCTCTGACTGGCCTATGCCTTTGTGATATTAATTGAAAAACGGAGTACATAAATATTTGTCCGACCTTTAGGGAGGCCTTCTATTTGATGACTTAATTGTGAATTGTTGTGGGATGTTTGTAATTCTCTTTCCTTCTCTTCACTTTAGCTCCTTCTCAAAACCAAAAAATACCCTCACCACCATTAACCGCTACTACCTCAGATATGGTTCATTTTGGGCTAGATCTGAGCATGTTTCTTTCCTTTTTCTTATTTTTTTAGATAATTAGTAGTCTAGGTTAGGTTTGTTTAAGTTTTTGCTTCAATCTCCATTGCTTTTAGGAGATTTACGATGTTTTTGTAGGTGTTTTGCCCCTGTGGTTTGTGTCTTCTCCTTTATGGAGATTCTCTACGTGCTTTCATGGCATTTTTCTTTGTGGTTTGAATAGAGATTTTGGGTGGAAGTTCTTCAAATATGATGATCAAGATTCAAGACTTTAGGCATATTCCTCTCTTTTTATGAGAGGATTTTTTTTCTAAAAGAAAAAACTCCATCAGAATGGTTGGATTGTAATCCAAGAACCATTCTTTCAATCTTCGGTTGTTTGGTACTCTTGTTGGTATTTCGTTACTTCTCTTCACGAAGTACTCGTTGTTAGTACCTTTTATTTGTATTTTGAACTTTGATATTGATATTTTTTAAAATCCATGTAATTTCTATTTTATCATGAATGAAATTTTATAAGATTTTATCAAAAAAAAAAAACTGTAAATCATCATTAAGTCAGTAACGTTTTAGTTTTCAATGTTTTTCAATTTGAACAAATTACATCGAGTCTTAATGAGGAAAAAAAATGTTCTAACATTTTATCCAAACACGACCCTATCCTATAATGAGGGGAAAAAGGTAAACGTCAACAGCAGGGTTCGAACCTGCGCGGGCGAAGCCCAACAGATTTCAAGTCTGTCTCCTTAACCACTCGGACATATTGACTCATTTGTGAATATTGTTAAATATTATTATATTTATTTTTGAAACTTGAAATTGCTAAATGTTAGCCAGTGGGGGACAAATGGACAAGGGGGCACGCCACACGAGAGGCCAATAGATGGGAGAGGAGGAGGAGGATCAACACATGATGGCGGTGGCGGAGGAAAACACAACTAGTTCTTATTCCTCCTGCATCATCATCATCTATGAATTCATCCAAACTTACTTCTATTGTTAAACAATTATCTACACTAATTAGTACTGGTCACCGTGTCGATTCTCGTCAGTTCAATCTCTGTGTTTCCTTAGCCGGGTTCAATTTTTCTACTTTGCTCCCTAACTGTTTGATTTATTACCTCTTAGAAAGAACTTACATTTGACCCATGATCACCATTTTCTTCGAATACAGAGGTATTGATTATGCAATTGTATATAATGAGATTCCAGATGGAGCTCATGAGTTACCGTCACTTTTTAAACAGGTATAGATCTTCATTTCTTTTAAGTACTTAGATATGTTATGTTCAATCTACAATGATAAAAATACTAAAACAAAAGATGTTAACGTTAATAAAATCTCTGAATTGATTTGTACACAAAGAACAGAACCACCTGTTCAGCAAATTGTCTTTAACACAATAGCCCATGGATACTCCTCAAAAATAAGAGATGTTATACCCCTATAACGGAGATATATCCAAGATAAAACTGCCCGTTATGATTTTTATAAGCACAACACAAATTACCCACTCAAACGAACTGAACAGCAAGATAGACTATAAAAGGAAAGTAAACAAACATTACGCAAAACAAAACAGGAAAAAGGAAAAAGGAAAAAGAAAATATGATTTTGTATGTAGCGTACGGGTCAGGTTCGTGCATTCCGCTAGCTAGTTTGCTTGTTTAGGAAAATACACAATTTACTGATCATGTATTTGACATGTCAACTTCTTGGACTAGGTGGGTTACATGAAGTCCAGCAAGAACTGTCCCAGGTATGGGAAAGATGCAGATGCACAGGTTGAAAGCTCTGGGCCTCTGGCGCGGAAAGCATATCTGGTAAGCGTAACCGTCGCAATCCCACTGCCCCACTAAAGAGAAATTTGAGTGTAAACTGTATAACAGATATGCAAGAAATTGTAAAAAAAATACATGAACGAAAGAAGAGGTGAATGCAAGTAGAAATGTTGATAAATGAATATATGTTACTACTTACTATGGTATCAGAGCATCGAGATAAAGAATCCTATGGGTTTTTTCATTGGGCACTATTATTTCCGGAAATGGCTCGATTTTTTCGAATTGACCATATTTTTCAAGCCAGTGTCTTAGGCACGCTTTTGATGGATTTCCTGAACACAAGATTAGGATTTAGGTAGAAAATAAAAATAAATTCAAAAGAATATTCAAATTCATTTGGGAAAATACTGTGAGAATATGATAATTAATACGTAATTAGTCGTGGCCAGGTGACTTAAAATGACATTTCCCAAAGAAGCTGCTGCAAGGTACCAATCCTCCATGACCAACTTACATACGAAGCTCTTAAAATGCACATAAACAAACTTCCTTCAAATACAGAAGCATTTTTTTATTAGGTTTGTACAGTGGTCAGTTAGTAGCCCCTAAATATTATTAGCAATTATAAGATTCAAGGATCGACTCCATACCTCCTCTAAGGGAGAGAGCATGAGAACCATCAGTGGCTTGATGGTTTTCAAATACAAAGGCCTTGTGATCCCCTTCATTTAATATATAAATAATAAAGATAAATTTTTGGACACCTACCTGATTTTAAAAACTAACCCTTGTTTGGAGATGGTGAATCATTTTTAGGACGGTAGATCCCATCTGAATGTCAAACCCAACACCCATGTGTGAGTAGGTTTTGGTGATGTTGGAAAGTGATATCGGTTCGTGAATTATTTTTATTATTATTTTAACAGTTTTAATTTATAGTTGAATTTCCAAAATTTAACATGGGTTGTGAAACTTTAAGAGAGTTACCGAACCAGTGGTAAAGATTATCATGTGTTATATGGTTTTGGTAATTTCCATGTAATTTTGTAAACCGCTGGAATCAATAAATAATTTTAAAAATAATACTCCCTTTGTTCCTGATATAAAAACAGAGAAATGAATTTCTTCTAAATTAAGAAACTTTTTTGTATTAATAATTTTCCTTTTTTGACCAGATTTACCCTTATCATGTGCTAATATAACTAATTAGATTTACCTAAAAAATATGGAAAATATTAATCATATTAATAATTCTCCTAATTCTAAGAGTTTTTGTCTCGCTAATCAATAAAAATATTGGAGTAGTATATTGAAATTATCAACCATATTAATGATTATCTTATAAGCATTAACTAAATTTATTGATAATTATAGTCTTTAATAAGGATATATTAGAAAAGAAAACTATATTGGAATCGTTTTTCTATCTATCTATAGGGATTAAAGAATTTATTTCTCCGTTTTTATATTAGGAACAGAGAAAGTATAAATTACACGCTGAATTTATATCCAAATTCAAGAGTGAGATAAAACTTATAGATACCAAATACATACGTTAAACAACAATTTTGACCCATCCGTGAAGTTACACTACATCTGGTTGTTAGCTGTAAAAATTGGGGTCATGTCATATATGATTTTTACCGTCCATTTAAAGCCACGGTCAAAAAAGGTATTTAATATTTTTCCAGTGGGTGTAACACGGATCATAAGATGGAAATTGGTACGGCTCTAAACTAAAACTGATCATGCGAGAGTGTCCACTTGTAAACTGGGATTCTCGGTTCGGAAATTGTTGGGCTTAGTACCATCTACCTATTAATCTGGTGGAAACAAATTAGCCAACAATAAAATACTTAGAACAGTCACAGAGGGAGGACTTTTACCTAGTGGGGTCAAATCAAACAAATGATCAAATTTTTAATCATTTTACTTATTTGGTCTTCAAACAACAAAAATTTTAATCTCACCATCCACATTTTGCCCATAGAACAATAAATTTACTAAAAACTCATACCTAATCATGCTAAAATTCAAAATCAAGTAGGTTCTACAGATCCTACTTTCACCCTCTTCCTTTGTCACTAACCCAAAGTTAATGTGGTTCACTGACATGTACATGTGCTTTATACATGACCAACATAAAACAACTCTCACAAAACACTTTATAACTCTATATTAATGAGTTCATGCACAAAATAATTTTTTACTACATTCTTTCCCATAAAGTGTGATGATCCCTTTTGACATCTTAAATATTATTTATAAACGCGTCTGTTATCATTAATAATTTACTCTAGCACTAGCAAAATCTCCTTACATATGATGTCTTATGAACATTGATAATTTACTTTAGCATCACCAAGATCTCCTCACAGACGATGTCCTACCAACATCGAATTCACAATCGAGTACTCGAATACAGTATTTCTTCCAATACCAGCGAGAGCCTAAACGTCTCACGTGATCACCCCAAGAGGTGGGATGTTGTTTAATTGTGGAAAACCATATCAAAGGGTGAAAGGATAAATCGTAGAGAATACGAAAGATCAAAATCGTACAAGGATATAGCCTAAACCTAAAAAATGGTCGTTCAAGCTTAATTTGCTTCAATCACATATAAGAAGAGTTGGTCTTAGAGAGGGAAGCATAGAAGAGTGACATCATAGATTGATAAGTTCTAGTCGAAGAACTCAAGTCTATGTAGCAGCGTTCAAGTGAAGGAGATGGAGTTGTTTATGATAGTTTGATGAACTTCGTTAAACTTGTTTTTCATTTGTGTTGTTATTTGGAAATAGATGAAGCGATCTATTTATAGTGATGAACTTTTGATCTCGTAAGAAGTGAAAGAGATGGAGAGATAATGAGGTGGAGAACGTGGTTGAGAACGTGCTCATTATTGCTGGAAAAATTATCGAAACCGTAATAGCCGTTATTGCTGGGAGAATTCTTGAAACCGTAATAATCATTAATTCCTCGTATAGTAACACGTTCAATTTTATTCCTTCTCATCGTGGGTGTTAAGTTACACCTTACAGGATATAGACCTTCAGACCAATACCTTAATGAGTATCCCCATGTGACATATTTGATATCTCATAGATTTGATGGTTGGGTCATGTGAATGACTCTTTCGATCAGTTAATTGAGTAAATTAACTAATAGCGTTAAGTCTAGTTAGATTAGTAAGTCTAAGTTTGGAAGTGCACAAGCTTGAAAGTGGCAAAACTTGAAAATGGCACAATCTTGGAAGTGCGCAGGCTTGGGTATGACACAAGCTTGGAAGTATTCGAAGTCAAGATTATGCAAAAGTTCTCAAGGACCAAACATGGATTGGCATCATGCTCTCGATAACCAAGCAAGTATTGATGTACGTCATGCTTCTCGAGGAACAAGCAAGGGTTTTCCTGTGCTCTAGCACTAAGCAAGAATTGGCGCCATGCTTCTCTAGGACCAAATAAGGGTTAGTGTGTGCTCGAGGACTAAGAAATGGATTGGCGTTTTGCTCCCAGGACTAAACAGTGGTGCGTGCTCGAGGACCAAAAAAGGGTTAGCGCCATGCTCTCAAGGACTTAACAGGATTGGTGCCAAGATCCGAGGACCGAGTAGCAAGGGTTGGGACTAAACAGTGGCGCGTTCTCTAGGACCAAGCAAGAGTTGACGCCAAGCTCTCAATGACAAAGCATGAATGGCTCCAAGCTTCGAGGACCGAGTAGCATTGGTTGGCGCCTTGTTTCCAAGACTAAACAGTGGCGCGTGCTCGATGACCAATAAGAAGGATTGACACCAAGCTCCAAGGACCGAGCATCAAGGGTTAGCGCCATGCTTCGAGGACCAAGCAGGACTGGTACCGCGTTGTCGAGGAAAACGCAAAATTGACGCCAAGCTTCAAGGAATGAGTAGCAATTTTAGCGCCATGTTTCAAATACCAAGCATGATTGGCATCGTGCTTTCGAGGACAGAACAAGATTAAATGTTGTGCTTGCTCGAGGACGGAGCAGTTGAGGTTGGCGCAGAGCTGAAAAGGCTAGCAAGGTTGGCGATATGCTTCTCTCGGCCAAGCAAGGGATTAGCGCCATTCTCTCAAGAGCATGCTAGATGTTTTGCGCACTCTTCTCTTTTGTGTAAACTTATTTTTTTCCAAGTTACGGATGGTGATCCTTGAAGCCAAAGAATTCGTCTGAGACATTATCACACTTGGCATAAGCTCAAATTGCAAATATCGAAAGTTCAGCCAGGTGAAGCTCTGGTATTGCATATGTACACTCATTTTATAGAAAAACTATAAAATCAGCTCAGAAAGCCTATAACCATTAATAAAATCTGTATTCGCAATTCAAAAGTGAGATAAACGTCCAAGCTATATATATCTGATACAGGACAGATAAATTTATAATTTTCACCTTTGTCAAAATTCCACCATCTACAAATATATACCTCACAACTTTGTTGAGAATTCTACGACTAAACATATAGTCTTGACAACCTTATATATGAGTTATAAACTTGATCTCCAAGCATTAGCCTCTTAGGAATAAAAAACCTTGGTCGTATCACTTCGAGTTTCTCTCATGATTAATGTGGTTGTTTCATATGTGGCATCACCTTGAAGATATCCTTTTCATATTAATCTACTATATTAGGGAATAAATTCCTAAACGCAATGAGTATAGAATTTTAATCTCTAACCCATAAGTTTTTGTATCTTTTATATATTTATCTGGCATCCATTCATTGATAAATATTATCTCTATTTTTATTTTTAGAACATTTTATTAATAAAATGGTATCTATGGTTCCAGAGGTTAACACAAAGGATATCTTCCCAAAGTTATGTTATGTATCTTGACATTAGTTATATAGTTAGGGCTGGAGAAACATTTTAAGAAAAATGAATGCATATCTTATGTGGATGAGGATTTTTTTTTTCACACACATTGCATTGGAAATTTTTTTATCTTAAAAGCTAAGATTATGAACTTATCTCTTTTAAGTATCTAATCTTTATTAACATGTGAACATAATATAGATTTTAACCAAACTCAAATTCTTCACCACCAAACCTGTCTAACGCAAACTATTTTCAGAGACTTTCTCTATATATCCCCCATCCTCAATCTTGTTCACAATTATTACATTTGTTATTTGTAATACCTTTACACATTCCCATGAATAATCAAGGGGTTGGTTAAATAAGAAACATCACATTTAATTGCTTTTTTAAAGAGAGAAAACATATCTAACTATCTTGGAGAAAGAAAACACATATCTGAAACATTTAAGGTTTTTTATTATCTTTTTCCACTGTTAAATATTAGAGTTTTCTTCATCTCCATCAACCGATCGAAGAAAATAGATATTAGGTTTTTCTTAATACCTGAATAAACTTTTATACATTTTCATATATAATCAATTGGTTTAATAGAAAACATTTCATTTAATTCTTTTTTTAAGAGAGAAGGTAAATCTAACTATTTTGGAGAGAAAAAACAGATCTGAAATATTTAAGATTTTTAGTCGTTTTATTCTTTCACGTTTGAATTCTAGGTTTTCTTCAGAAAAAATAAATTTAAAATTTTGGTTATTTATGTATTTTTTGTATTTTAAATAATTCTGGACTAAACTATATAATCCTGAATCAATTTTAATTTTTATTGTAGATTGAATCAGATTTTTTCACCCTTTCAGTTAAATTTTTTTAAAATTTTATTGATAAAATGAGATTCTAGAAACGCGGAGTAACAAACAGCCCGACCTTTTATAACATTTAATTTTTGACCACAGGATCGAAGTACGTGCCACCAACAAGACGTGACACATCAAAATCTGTGAGAGTGTAAAACACTCTTTCATCCTCACCAGAAAAGAGGTTCAGTTGGTTTTCACAGTTATTAGTTTCTCACAGACAGAGATAGATGGTAGCGGCAACACCACCTCCACAGCGACCACCGATGAGATCAATACACGGTGGTGGTAGCGGCGGAGGCGTAGGCGGTGGTGGTGGTGGAAACACAACCTTCGATCCAGGTTATGTAGTTCCAGCATCGTTTATGAATTCATTCAGAGTAACTTCTGTTGCAGAACGATTAGCTAAACTTGTTCATGCTGGTCCTCGTTTCGATCATCGTCAGTTCTTCAATCTCTGTGTTTCCTTAGCCAGGTTCTCCCTCTAATTTTTTCCTCCAATTTGGGCAAAAACTCTTTACTGAAATTTGTTCAATGTAGAAAAACTTATAGGTTAATTTGAGATACTGTTTTGATAAGATTTGGTTTTAATTGCTATACTCAGAGGTATCGATTACGCGGTTGCGAATAATGAGATTCCGGCGAAAGCTCATGAGTTACCAGCACTTTTTAGACAGGTAAGTTGTGTATTAGCGGATTTATTCGTCCACACACATTATATTGGTAGTATTAACACACTATGAATGTGTGTTGTGCCGGCTAGATTTACCAACATAAGAACGAGATGTTACTTCAAGCAGCGATTATGATGGTGATGATTTCTGTCAAGGTAATTTTTTTGTGTGGAAATTGTATATATGAATGTAATTGTTAGATAACAAAGGTACTCAACTTTATAATGTGGCATTCGACAATTGTGCCAAGCCCTTCCAAGCACACACTAATTCATGCATTATGCCTCTGTGGGAGTGAATGCGTCAATTGTTGTGTCAAGTCATTGTTCACTGTTTACCATATTCTGCTTGTTCTCATTAATGTGGACGATGTGAATTATTTTATGAAGTGAATCAATGCTATCATCCCATGGTCCATGAAAAAAATTCTTTGTTTAATAATGGACTAGTGGTAGTTGTTCCATAGGTTCTGAATGTCATGTTTACCTTATATCTTATTCACATTTTCTTCAGAGTGCGTGTAAGAGTGGATGGTTCTTGGCTAATGATGTAGATATGCTTCTTAGTCGTACGAACGAGGTTTGATAATTATCTTATCTTTGCAACTTAACATACCAATGACAAAACTTTTCATTTCTTTAGCAAATAGTAAACCCTGAGTTCGGTTTCACATCATTTTAATTGTTTGTCTAGATTTTGGGAAAATCTGGCATCCGGGGATCTTGACCCACCTTTCTATCCTCTGAATGTGTTTGTTACTTCCAAAATTTGACTTTGGGTTAAAAGATTTCCCTAACGATGTTACTTTTGAATAATTAGTTAGGTATGAGCTTTTGCAATCCAGCAGATGTTGTCACACAACCGGACAATCCTCCACCAGTAGTTTCAAAAATTTTAGACAGGTATGAAGCTTCATCACACATCCTCCAAAGCTATTGTAATAAGTAAATATTTGTCTGCTTCATTGTTTTACATGATGTTGTGGATTCTTTTTAGTTGTATGGGTCCGCTAAAGAAAGTATATTTTGTTCATATAAGCACATTGCTCCCAAGCAACGCTCTCGCATCAATTTGTTAGTTATATGACAGTTCTGCAAGTGGCAGGTACTTGTTTTTGTGATTTCAAAGGTCATATCTCCAGTGTGAACCTTCCATGGAATAGTGTCATAAAGGGTATTGGTTTTAATAGGAGTTGATTAATGATTATATTCTAGATATACTGATTGTGTGCTTTGTTTTGGTACACAGATTCTATCCCTGGATGAAGATGACCCACATATTTGCTTATCTTGAAGTCAAGGTTTGTAGATACTCTTTCCCCGATGATTTTAAAATAGCTCGTATATTACTTTGTTAAGAGATCCTTTTCTGTTTTGAAGGTGAATAAGTGAAGTTTTCTGTTTAGACATGTTCTCTTCCCTATCCCTTTTATAGAAATTAACATTCTTATATGGTGTTGTGGAACCCTCCCTTCTTTTCATGTAGCCTGGATTTGGGGCTTATTTGCTTGATTTTCATGTCATGAAGAATAAAGCAACTGCACGGGAGAAGATTGTAAGTATCTCTTTAGAAAAAATTGTTTCAGTATTACTTCACTAGACTAATTTGGTTCCTAGAAACAATTTTCTGATCAAATTGGTTAATCCATTCAATTGCCTGACAAACCTCAGAAGTGTAGATGAAAATGTCATGTAAACTTTGGCGAACAATACCTGATTATATGAAAGTCATTACCCACTATTTACTGTATTAGACTTCTTTCTGTTTTTTAACAGCTCAATTATTGCTTGTTGTGCAGCGATTATTTGTTGCTCAAACGGATAACATTGACACATCGTCTTGCCTTATTAACCCCCAACGAGCAAAGTACTCTCCACTTACTCCTTTGTTCTTTCAATTCTTCTTTATTTTTTCAAAATTTCCTGATCAGCTCTTTTCATTTCTGATAATCTCTTTCTTGCTTTTGCAGTTTCTTGTTAAATGGAAAGGGAATAGAAAGAAGGATCAACAATTCAATGGTTCGTTTTATACCCGATGATATCTTTCGGGATAAAGCTCGTTTATGCAATTTTTCCCTCGTAACATTGGATGCCAATATGGCAGAGGCTTATTTACTATTTCTTTGATCAGGATAACGGGCCACAATTCCCAACAAATGTGACTGCAATGGTTAAATTTGGAACGAACCTCCTACAGGCTGTTGGGCACTTCAATGGTCTCTCTCTCTTTCTGAAATATGTAGTCAGATATAACGGTGCTGGTTCACATACAGATCTGTAACTGTTAAATCTTCTTGTACAGGTAATTACGCCATAATCATTGCTTTTACAAGTGAGGTGTCATCTCTTGGTCTTCCAGATCTACAACATTATGCGTGTTCTCTTTCTTCTGCGCACGACTTAGGTATGCAAATTGACGATGCGATGCTGTGCTGTTCTAATTAGTTTTAGATGAATAGTAGGCATAACCTGTTACTTTTACATTTCTCAGATTCTGAGATAATTGAAGGTGCATCACGGATCTCACTTAATTGTCCTATAAGGTCAGCGATCGGATCCTTCGCTTTAAGTTTCGTGGTTTTGGTGCTTCATACTTTTGGTTTCTTTCTTCTTAGTAATTTGCTTAATCAGACCAAGTATTGAACTCCAGTCACTCCTTTTCCTCATCCATATTTATCTGATTGTATCGATCTTTCTCTCTTATCAATTTTAACAGCTTCCGACGTTTGACAACTCCAGTGAAGGGGCAACTGTGCAAACACCATCAGGTGAAGCATTGCATAATATTCTGAGTGGCTCTTGTCTTTGTCATATTGTTGTGTCTTTGATTTAATTTAGCTGTTTTTTATTACGCTAGTGCTTCGATTATGCAAACTATATTAAGATTAACTCGAGAAGACCGTCTTGGCGCTGCCCTCAGTGCAATCAGTCAGTTAGCTTCACAGACTTACGGATCGATCAGCGTATGGTTGAAGTAAGCTTTTCTCCGTTCACATATATTGAAGTGATTATTCCATTTGAATAATCTCATTTGAGTATGTTCCCCTTTGTATATAGGCATTGAAAGAGGTAGGCGACAATGTTGCAGAAGTGATGATCTCAGCAGATGGATCGTGGCAACCTATCAGGGAAACTGATGATTCTCTGAATAAACAAGATAAAACTTTAGGAAATGAACGAGATGAGTCCAACCAATGTGCTCCTGTACGATTCTCAGCGTATGCCACAGATGTTGTGGATCTCACCATGGAAGGAATTTACGAGAATAATGCAATGGATACTTGTGAAACTGAAGATGTCAAGCCTTTGCAAGGTTCTGCCCATGGTAATGCAGAATTGGAATTCGATATTACGGGGATCCAGAATGAAGATTCTTTCTGGTCAGGAATTCAGTTTCCAAATTTCTCTGCCTCTAATGAAACAGGGACACCAAATACTAGATTGAACCCCCCTTTGGTGGAACCCATGTCTGACCCCCCTTCAACCGATAATATGTTGACTCCCGTGTTAACTGATGCTGTTACTCCTACGCATAATCGAGATCTAGAGGATGTGCATTGGACCTCTCAACCTACAAATTCACTAATGCGCAACTACTCAGTGCCTGATGATTTGTTACTACATCGATCAGGCTCATCAGAGTATGGGGATTTAACGATCAGTGGTGAGGCTGGAAGACAAATACCGAGACATATTACCAGAACCCCAGTAGCAATTCAGGCGCTTCCAGCCCAGCCTCTAGTCCCGGTTTCTCGTCAACGCGTGCGACCAAGTTTGGAGTACCCTATCTCAAATGGTGCCGAGGATGGAGGTGCAACAGAAACCCAGCAGCAACAGTTTTCTAGGTCAAATATGGATGCAAATTTCACTTCAGAGATGTTATCTCAACCTTACCCGCGCTTTCGACCGGTGACACAGGTTTGAGTACTACCTACTGAAAGGAGAATATCCTATATGAGAATCCATTTACCCTTTTCCAATCCGTGATATTTGCACTTCCAGTTTCTTAACTGTTGCTCTCTCCCTTATTGCTTATCTAGCAGAACCAGGGTCCCCTACCAAGCTTTCCTAGTCAGCCACCGGCTCAACAGATTGCTGGTCTGCCTGCTCCAAGTCGAGTTCCAGGAGTTTCAGGTTCTTACAGGAGTTATGTCAGGACATCACCGAATCAGCCAAGTCCGGCCCTTCAACACTCTCAGCCATCTCCAGGCACAAGAGTCTCCCAAATGGCCAGCCAACCTATAATGGCTAGACCGCCCCCTCATTTATCCCATATGCAAAATCGGCAAGGAGGATCACAGTCTAATGTGGCTTCACCACCAGGAGGCCAACATTCTCGGGTGATGTCTCAGCAGCCTGCCCAGGCAGCAAGATCTCTGCCCGTTGTACCAGTTCAACTTCAGCCTAGAAGAGGATCATCTTCCCTAATGGTTGGTGATGGACATAGAGCTTTAATTGGAGAACAAAGAGGAGGAAATGTGGAAGCTGGAAATCCATCGTTTCCTAGAGTTAATAACTCGTCAGAAGTGACCCCGGAGCAGAACTGGCGGCCTCCAGGAAGAATGAGGGGGAGCTTATCTGGTCGGGAATTTTCGGACGCTCTTAGCCAGTGCATAATATTACCATCCCAGATAACATCTCCATCCGCCATCCGGGATCCATCATTAAATCTGTTCTCCAGTCCTAGTGGCAGTGGTGGTTCATCTCAACGTCCCTTACCGATGCTTCCACCAGTAAATAGTGTCTCAACACCTAGCGCTACTACTGGTTCATCTCAACTTCCCTTAGCGATGCTTCCACCGGTAAATACTGTCTCAACACCTAGCGCCAGTGGTAATTCATCTCAACTTCCCTTAGCAATGCCTCCACCAGTGTATACTATCTCAACACCAAGCGCCATTGGGGGTTCATCTCAGCATCCCTCGGCAAATATAATCTCAACACCTAACGCCAATGGTGGTTCATCTCAACATCACTTGGCGATGCCTCCACCAGTAAATACGATCTCAACACCTAGCCACAGTGGTGGTTCATCTCAACTTCCCTTGGCGATGCCTCCACCAGTATATACAATCTTGATACCTAGCGCCAGTAGTGGCTCATCTCATCTGCCCTTGCACATCGTGAACAATTCTGAAAATCATACACAATCTGTGCCAGATCAAACGGTGCAATTAGATGTAGATGAGCTGCACTGAACCCCAACTTTTGTGGAATGGTGATAACAGCAACAAGGGATTCACCATGTTATGGTGTGTAGGCGATCTGCGGAATCATTTTCTCATCATCATACGGTTGTACGGTTTGATTTTTTTTTTTCCTTTTTTTTTATTTTTTTTCTGATTTAAGTTATCTTGGTCTTGAGATGTAAATATGTAAGGTTTGTAATGCTTGTGAATTCCTAGTTTTAGCTTGTAAAATGTCATCATTTTCCCATCAGATCGGCATGGAACAGTCCAAAAACTGCATTTCTCAAGGCATTGTGTACTAAAACAAGAGGGTTTTAGATACAGAAAAAACTGAAATTCAACGGTTTCGGTTCTTAACCTGAATTGAAACTAGTTATTAGAACCAGGTGCAAGACGAAAGCTGTTTTTAGTCTGTTGAACTCGTTGTGTGTTTAACCTTTCTCCTCAATAAATAAATAGCCTCACAAAGCAACACCCAAGCACGGACAGTTACATTCTCATGTAATTTCGTAATTTTCCTTTGCTTTTAATAGATTTTGTTGACCTAGCAAAAAAATAATAAAAAATAAAAAATAATCTAAGGCTCATGTAGACTTGTGAAATCAGAGAGGGTTGCTTTTAAGGCTTTTGCTAATAATGCTGTTAACAGGTTATTCTGCCCGTAACAATAGTGGTTGCCTCTAGTCTGGTCATGACTCATGACTGAAATTATTTTGATTTGGAGGGCTAAAATCTATGTAATTTAACAGCTTGTTTTATTTTATGGAACTCATACGGTATTGGATGCATTGGTCCATTTTACAGTGACAATGATAGACTTTAGATGTAGCGGAGCCAACAAATTTCAGTTGGAAGTTGGAACCGCGATAGGGTTCACACGCATTTTCGTACATGCTTTACGTAGATATTACAGTCATGCTTGAGCGAAAATTTTCTCAAAAAAAACGTAAATTGTTAGAAATATGAAGGTCGAAAATATGTCATGTTGCCACACGCATTCAAGACGCATGTTTTGTGACACTTTTGCTAAAATGGAGCTTAGACTTTGAGGGTGTTCTTACCCGGCTATTTTCAACAGCCAAATTTAATGTCAGAGTCTACACTAAGACCAAATGAGCTAAAGTTAGAGCTGGGTTGCATTAACGTTCTTATCTTAGTCACCTGTTTGCGTTCAGTAACATTATATGCATGTAACACACTATTTATATAAGATATTTACTAATAATACTTAAAAAGTTTTACTATATATGATAATATTTTAATATATATATGGGGCGTGCAGTTCTTCGTACGTCCATATTCCCCACTCCAAAGGAATTATAGGAGTGCAGATTTTTGTTATACTTTTGAGACGGTTATTTCTATTCCAAGTATTTTTAGCAACGTTTTTTTGTAAAGTAATGCATGTGGAATCGCAAAGGGCAGGTGTCAATGCAGGGAAGAGATAATGATCGAATTAACCACGCATATATTTGTTGCCAATTTTTTGGGACGGCCTGTTTTGGTTATTAGCAACTAATATAAGCGTCTAATTTGTGACGACCCAGATCTAATTGCACACGTAAATCTATCCGACGGACGAATTTTCCCTCGGATCGATCCAATGGCCCTGGTCTTTTGGTCATCCCATCCGACGGCTGAGATGTTCCCAAAATCAAAATTAAAAAAAATCACTGTAGATTCTCTTGCTTTTTTTAAAGAGCAGATATATTTTTTTTTGAAGCATTGAATTTATTGAAATTAAAAGTAGATTACACGTGGGTAGGTGGTACCCATTGAGTCATTTAGGAAAATTTGATTAAGAAAAGAAGGGATTGCATGGTCCCATATTTTTTTAGATAAATATCATATCTGACCGCCATCCGCGACGTGGTTAGCAAGACCATCATCTCTTTGTTTCCTTCTATATAATTATGTTGAACAGTTCAATGAGGTATTTGGCGTATTTTTAGCTTTATCTCCACAATCATTTCCGATATATACCAAGGCAGTTCTGTGGTAGTGGTTAAGAATCTTAAAAGATTCTCTGAATCCGTCTCAAAAATGACCTTTGGCTATTGTCTTTCCATTGCGGTTCTCGAAGGCAGAAGCATGGTCCAAGCTTCAGCTGATAAGGCAGTTGTGATTCCAAGCGGCTGCGCCAGTGCTAAGATTATTCTTGTTTCCGAATTTCTACAGATGAAACCTGCGCCTGCTAACCCTTGGTGTCCTCTGACATCTTCATTAGTGTTTATCTTTATCCATTCCAGGATAGGACTGGTCCATCCTACTGAAATGGTGCTTGTTCTTCTAACGATGTTTGATGGGATTGTTATTGGTGATTCTCCTAGAATTACTGGAGGTAGTACTTCTTTTACACATGATAACTCTTGTTGTTGTTTAAGAGCTCTAGAAACAATGGTATCTGGTGTTGTTTGGGTATGAAGGAACATATGCTTATTTCTTGCCAGCCAGATAGACCATAAGAGGAAACAAAAAGAGGTGATTGTTGTGGATGGTCTTGGTTGGTTTAAGAGTTGAAAGATGGTTGTTCGAGGGGTTATAGAAATCAAACGATTATTGTTATTTTGATGGTTATTTGAGAGGCGAGTGAGTAGGGTGTTCGAGGATAAGATTTTTGTTGGTAAACGTAGGAGTAAGTGGTCAGTCGTTTCTGATTCAGTGTTGTATTGGGGACATAGGTTGGAGTTAGTAAGTCGGATACGAGTTAGAATAAAGAAGGTGGGTATACCTTTATTTATAGCTTTCCACAAAAAAAGTTGTATTTTTGACGGACATGGTAAGGTCCATAGGAATTTAGTGTTTGGGAGGGGGTTCTGATTAGGATGATTCGTTTGTTGGATTAGACATTTGTATCCGAAAGCGGTACTGTATTTTCCATATTTTGAGTGCGGTCAGATAATCTTATCCTGGGGGCTATCTTGGAGGAGGTGGATGTTTATGATTTTTTGGGATGCAAGTGGTGGAAGGTTATTAGGTTTTTCATGCGTCCAATTGTGAGTAAAAGGATCAATGATATCTGCAACTGTTTGGATAGGGTAGCACTGGTTCAGATTAAGGTTTGGATAGTGTAGAATCCAATTAGCCTGAATAGGGATTGCTAATCCATTTCCAATTTGGTAGCAAATAAGGTTTTAAAAGGTGGGTATGAGTGAATCTAATTGTTTTCATTGTGCAGTGGAAGAAGAGGGGATGTTAGGAGGTGGTTGAAAAATTGGTTGTTGGTCGAGATATTTTTCATGACAGAGGTTGGCATAGATGTAGTCCGATCAATCATATAAACTACAGAACATTTTCATAAGTAGTGTTTTGTTATGTATACTACTTTTCCTAATGCCCAGTCTGCCATCTGAGATTGGTTTGGACAGTGTATCCCAACCTAAAAGATGCGGTTTTTTCACTGAGAAATCATGTCCCTAGAAAAAGTTTTTGGTAATACGATCTATCTAATTATGCACATAGGTGGGTAGCATTTGTATTTACATGAGGTGGTTTGCGGTGGATGTTAGAGTTTTGATTAATACTAATTTTTCAGCCGGTATCAGACATTTTATCATCTATCCCATTGTTTTTTTCGCTAGTCTTTAAAGTAGAGGTTCGAGGATATACCAATATAATATCCCTTGTTTGAATTGTACCCTAGATAAATTGAGGGATTTAAAGTGATTGGCATGTCAAACAATTATTGAACCTATATGTCCCCATAACATTTATAATATATATTTAAATAGAAAATTATAATGTGTCCGCACCTGTATGTCCGTGTTAGTGTAGCCCAACTAGAGAGTCACTGAGCTATTTCCACATCCACCAAATCTAGTCCATTAAAATTAACATCTATTGCTTTAGAAAAAAAAAAAAAACAAAAAAAACTATAGTTTCAAAATAATGCTTTTATAAAAGTAAAAATAATGTTCTTAACAATACGTGTTAATATCGCCAACAACGCACGTAAAACAAAGAAAAAAAAAGAGAGCAAAGGTATAAATTTCAAGTCGAGCTTAATTGTCTATTTTCGCCAAACAAACATTTCGACCAAAGATTTTTGGCAAACTTTTCTAATCCAACTAATAAGTTAAGGGCCTACACAACAGAGAAAAAAAGAGAGGACATGTACGTAATTTTCAAGTCAAGCTTAATTGTCTATTCTAGTCAATCCTAGCTCACTATGCAGTTGCTAATGTTGAGCAAAAAAAAAAAGTATAAATAACACTCCAAGTCTCTGCCATTCTGCATATTCATTCATCAAACAAAACATCTAAAAAGAAATTGTGGTCTCTATATCGGAGTTTTGTTGACTCTGTTGCAGTTAGAATAACAAACTATATTATGAATAATTGATAGTAATGTAACTCATTCTTCTTTTTCAGTTTAAAATTTGAGAATTAAAGTTCTATATCAATAACTATTGATAGTAATTCTAGTATGTTTGGTTCAGGGAATTAAAAGCTTGGAAATCCAGTTTCTAGGAAATGTGTCCAATTATTTAAAATAAATATGAGAAATTAACTTTGGGTAATTAGGATTTTCGATTCCTAGGAATCCGATTCCCTCTAAAATAATAGATTTCCATTGCATTAGTCTGATGGTGTAATGGAATTGGATTCCAAGATAAAAAATAAAAGTAATTGAATCACCTCAACTAAAAGTTAATTTTTTGGATTTAAATCCTTTGAGTTCAATTCCAAAAATTGGATTACCCCATAATTGAATTCCTACGATTGTTAAATTGGTTGAATTCTGCTTCAATTTTACAAATTTGTGGATCTAAAAAGTAAATGTGTAAATTTTACCCGGTGGCCCAAGGCCCACTACCGAACGCCCTTACCCATGGAATCCCATGGGTACCCATGGATCGTTATGGGCTGGCCCGACCTAGCCCATTTAAATAAAAGGGTGGACAAAGGCCAAGAGCTGAATTTTCTTGTCCCGTCCTATATCAGGCATGTTAACTCGTCAATATTACTCAGTCTAGTTTCTCGTTAATACTATACATTTACTTGACCTAATTTCTCATTTTCAATTTTCATCTTATGTTAAAAAATATAATTTATAAAATTATAACATACCGAATAACCAAACTAGCCATATATTTTAAATAGTTGTCCTCTTTACTGAATCTAAATGACTGTTTAAAGCCAAAATAAAAAGTATGTTAATTATGTGATCTATTTTTCATAACTGATTCCCAGACAATTCAAATAATATCCAAACTATTACATGGAATCATGAGTTCGAAAAGAAAATACTGGATGCATGTTTGAAACGAGCCATTGAAAGAGTAATAATCGTTCAAAATTGGGTTAATAAGAAGGTTCATATGAAAATTGGGTTTGAGTTTGGTTTAAAAATTCTTGCTAATCTAAGAAATCAGCCATAATGTGATCATTAGAAAGGGGTACAAATATTTGATTTGATTTGGAAGATCAGAATTCACTCATATCAAAATTCTTTTCAGAATCACTCTGTTAAGAAAAATCCCACATAGTATTGGAAACTAAAGATCTTGCGATTTATAAGCCTTGGACAACTCTAATCTTTCAAGCCGTTTTTTGAGGAGTATGCTAAATAGCTCCTTATCTCAGTTCGAGTTTACCCCATAGAAGACTCTCTTTGAGCATCAAGAAATTCTCTTTTTCAAAGTGTAGTGATAGTATCGTATGATCATGTTCTATTCGGGTGAATACAAATAAAAAATAGATTGTCTTGCCGAGAGATGGTCAAGTGGTTGATAGCTCCGGTCTTGAAAGTTAATCAGTATAGTTCTTTGTTCAGAACTATCGAGGACCAAACAGTTCTTCAAGTTCTGATCTTCCTTAAACAAAAATATCCTAGGATAGAAAAATGTCCTGCAAATCAAATTAAACAGAAGTTAGGCCTAAGAACTTCAATTCACTCTTTATGTTTTAAAAATCCCAAATTTCTAGAGTTTTACAAAAATAAAATGAAAAAATAACTATCCTTTTCCTACTACATAATGATCGTGTTTTATCATCTTTTGGAGCCTTAAAAACAACTTTCCCTACCAAGGTGTAAGTATTTGGGTGAAGGCCAACCAGCCCGATTTACAAGGTCTTTAAGCAGAAATCCACATATTGGGCCTCCTCCAAATACGTTCGTTCTGTATCAACTAAACCACTAATGGACGCGTTGCAAACACGTGAAGTGGCTTTAATGTTACTGTCGTGTCTCCTTCCCCACCTTCCTCACTTCTTGCTAACTTTATCTTCTTCTTCTCCAACTTGATTCATCCATTATTAAACACTATAGAGAGCTTCAGAATCATAACCAACAAGTAGGAATTTTACTTTTTTTTTTTTTTTTCAATTTCTTGCTCATTTTGATTCCAATGGCTGCATTGCTAAATATCCCAATATCTACATCACTCACTCACAACAACAACAACCTTTCTCCTTTTCTGTTCTCTTCATCCTCCTTTTCTTCCTTCTCTATCATTCCACATACTTTTTCGGGGTTTAAGATTAATCCCACGGCATCAAACAAGCGAAATTTCTTTGTTTATTCATCTTCTTCAAGGAAAGAAGAATGTCAAGTAATGATGAGTAGAGAGGAGGAAAATGAGGAACAAGTAGAGGAAGAAGAAGAAGAAGAAACGGATTCGAATATTCATAAAGAAACACTGTTGTACTCATTTTCTCCTCTCCCTTTAGTTTTTCTTGCTGCTCTTCCTGGAGGTAGTCTCATTTACTTTCTTATCAAAGAATTTTCATTTACATTGCACCATTCTTGTCTACTCGTCGTGTTTATAACAACTATGGGTGGTTAATTATGAAATTGCAGCTTCCGCACTGAGAAGCTTGATCGGCCCGTTTGGTGAGTTAGTCCAGTCATGGAATCTTCCTGGTTGGCTTGTGCATTGGGGTCATCCTGGAAACATGGTAATGATAATGTGAGATTTTTGATTTGATTTTAAGATTTTTTTATTTTTATTTTTTTTCATTTGTTTGTTTTGGATGTGCAGGCTGTTGTGTTATTTGCAATGGGTGGTTATGGAACGTATTTAGGCTTCAGAATTAAGTACTCTAATGATTTGGTATGTCGATTTAAATCCAGTATCATTTTGCATGAGTCTCTTTTCGGTTTCATTTGATTCTCTTTTCTACATATAATTTACAGGAGGAGAAAGCTAATGCAAAAGACTTGCATCCAAAGCTTCTAGGTGGAATGTTTTTCTTCTTTGCACTTGGAGCAACTGGTGGAATAACATCTCTTGTCACTTCTAATAAACCTATTCTTGAGAGGTACTACTACTAAACTAGATACTAACCTCATCAAATGCTACTCTAAGCTCGCTACTAACGAGCGAATGCTTCGCTGTTTGCAGTCCCCATGCTGTCACGGCTTTTATCGGTCTAGGCCTCTTAAGCCTCCAAGCACTTCTGCCTTCACTATTTGATGAGGTAACCTGACAGTCACGATTCATTCAATCTATGATGAAATGCCGGGATTAATTCATACTTCCACTGTATTTTTTTTTGTTTTGTAGGGCGCCAATTCAGGATTAAGAAATGTTCATGCCGTATTGGGAAGTGGGATCATGGCCTTATTTCTTATACACGCTGCCCTTGGTCTTCAGCTAGGCCTTAGTTACTGATCATGTGCTGCTTCGTTTCACTTCTCCAAGTCTCGAAGTTATGAGCTTTATCTAGAGGTGTCAACTGTTACACTACTTACACAGTAAAGAGCTCCATTGCAATTTTGCTTAAATTTCTCTGTATTCTACCGATGTATGAAAAAATAAACAGACTTCTACTGTTTTACAGTAGAGTGTTCGAACAAGTAAAACTTTATTTCGGCTGGAAACTATTATTGAATGTCTGCTCTTGTGGGAGCAGCAGAGTTCATGATTCACTACAACTGGACCGAATGCCAAATGCAGAACTAGCACACCCATTCCAGGGTCTGAAACTACCAAGGGAAGTGAAGGTCAATATTACCTTAAGCTTGAATAGCAATGACCTGATTACTTTCAGATTGATAAAAGTGCTATTGACAGAAATCCAAGAAGTGATTTTGGTCCAATAGTTTCAATAAACATTGTCAACAGTCAAGATCACAAACCTTAACAAAAACACTAATACGACACAAGACACCTAAGAGTAAGGTTGGATAACCAAAACTTAAACAATAGATACAAGGAAAAGACTGAGAAGAATCTTATCATGCGCTGCAATTATCACACTCTTTAGGATTCCCATTTCTTCAATTCCATACCAGTTGGAGGACTCGTTTCCACCTTCTTGGCACCCACTTCTTTCCAGTTTGTAGACAGAACTGTCCCGTTTGACTCCGACTGCAAAAATATAATAATACACTTAGCCTTGTCCCGTCTGTCAACAGGTAAATTAGATCACGAAATAAAGCATTAAGGCACGGATCAGACTTACAAAAGATTTTCTCATGGCTCGCTTGGTGTCATCGTCAGCGTCTCGGTATATGTCAGCGAAGAGCTTGTTCAAAGCTGCATCACCTTCTAGCTTCTCTTCTTTCTCCTGAAAAATAGCTTCGATGATGCATAATTCAGCAGTTGATAGAAAAAAGAAAAGATTCATTAAAATGGAATGTTGCCATTGGGCATTGGCCTTGCATTAAGAGCAAACTGCAATATCAACTACAGAAAGAGCTCCAATACAAAAACTACAACCATACCTCTTTCTTTACTTCTGCCTCTAGCTTATCCCAATCAACAGGTCTCAACTTTGATTTGGAGGATGGGTATGAAGGTTTTGATTGACTCGCTGCATGCACAATAGGAAAATTTAGGAGGTAAATACTTCATAATTATATTCCTTGTTAGAAATACATGAAGTTTTGAAAGAAAAAAAAAAGATACTTCGAGGTAAAGCATTTATCATATCGTGAGATAATATAACCAAACCAATGTAATTATCTAATATAGTGATATTCCTAAATCCAACCAAGTATTCCTCTCACTGCTGGCATTGTTTATTAGATCTTGTCACTGAACTTTGATGTGTGGCCAAACAATACAATAAGGATGTTTATACTAGCAAACACAATCTCTTACCTGATGGTGCGTTCAATTTCTGTTGAACTGTATTTTCCCTGGTATATTCAAGAGATGTCCAGTTGATTGCTTCAGCTTTAGCAAGATGCATTTCAATTTTTGTCGACATAACTTCATATCTGCACATCTCAGGCTTTATCTACATGCCCAAACATATAACCAAAAATCAAATGAATTGGAAATCCAAGACAACAACTAAAAAATGGGTGAAGTACCCCAGCCTTCTGTTAAACCATACAGAGATGCTTGGTGAAAGACAAGTTGACAAATTATAGTCGTACAGTTATTCAGATTTCTTTCTCTATCAAAGGAAACTCAAAAAAGTGCAATACCTTTCCAAATAAGCGTGGTTGAAAAATAAATTCATCTTGCCCAGGGATGCTAATAGTAACACTTAGCTGCAAAGGAAAAAGAAGGAACATTTTAGCAATTAATTTTCCCCTGCAACTATTTTTTCTGATTAACTATCGATGCCCATTACAAAGTAAATGCATGCAAAATTAGAAACCATGGTATGCATCACATAGATAAAGACATACTATTTGTTCACCAAAATCGACAGTAACATTCTGAGCTGGTACACCCTTTGCAAATATGGTCACAACCACTTCCTCTGGCTTCTGGTAGTATCCATGTCTGCACAATCACCAGTGACCACAGAAAACGTAAATAAAAAAGAAACATAATAGCAGATTGCTTCAGGTTTAATTTTTTCCAAACAAAGTCAAATGTTTTTCTAAACTACCTGTACTTTGGAGTAGGCGGCGGTGCTACTACTGGCTCCTGAACAATTGCGGGCGCTACTTCTAATGAACTGGATACTGCGGGAGCAGGTGCATTTGTAGGTGGAACATTCTGGCCAAATTGATTTGAAAGTTGAGCAACTTCCTCTGAATGACAACAACAAATTATGGTAAATGGATACCCAAAGAAAAAAAAAGAAATGCATCATGATAAGGATGGATATGAGAAAACCTCAACCCTGAACATATAACCACTGAGAACCCAAGTAATTAGCCAATTTTTCTACATTTTTGGTACTTCCAACATGTGGTACACAACTCTTTATGTCATAACAACTGCGGAACGAAGTTGAACAAAACAAAAGCACAGACCTGCAATTTTCTCATCACATTCTTTGATCAAATTGGTGAATCTTGCATCACCAGGAGACAAGGCAGCACCTCCTTCTAGGGCTGCTTTAGCAGTTTGGTACTCCTCTAGCTTAAAACATGCGGTACTGCAGACGGAAACAGAATGTTACAATGATATTGAAACCATTGCAAGACAAACACAAATATATTTCCAAGAAAACATTTAAACCAGGAAGTTTAGCATCTAAGTAAGAACAGTAAAGTAACCATTGCAAGACAATCACACAATGAAACTCGTGCAAGTCCTGGACCAGTAATTATCAATTGAAAAAATGCCAGCTCTGTGAGTTACCTCTTAGGAGTAATGATTCACATTATAACAGTACTATGGACTCGCAAAGCTTCATATACTAAAACACAATTCACAAAATTCACCAAACTTAAGCCATTCAAGCACCAAGTGGCTTAAAGACCATGGAGGTACATCAGCAGAACTACTATCTCTAACACAGTAACCAAATTGGTGAAACAAAGACGCACCATATGACAAACAGAAGTTGCGTGTAGTACATACAAGTAAACAAAGAAAAGTAAAAGAAGTGAAGTTACTTACCCTTTGCGCAAGTATGCTTTACCCATCGATGGATCCAACAATATCGCTCTGTTTGAGTCAGCAACAGCTTCTGCTCAAAACATTACAAGTAGTTTAGAAAAGTACAACCTATCGTAGACTACATCACTACCAAACTTAAAACCACAATGGCACAATCCTCTTAATCTAAGATACTCAACACAATGTCAAACACAAGTAAGCAACATCACCGATCATAAAATATTCATCTACACAACCAACAAGCTCAATGAACTTTATTCCTATATAAACAATCCAACAAATTATGTCAATTTTTCAATTCCAACGGTGTATTCCATGCAATTAAAAGTAAGTTCCATCCAGTAGTAATCCAAAGATGCTTAACTATAATATTCAACGTTAAGTGTTCTTCACAATAACTTTCTTAATCTTTAGTCAAACATACGATCATTATCAAGTCATTATCAAGCCTTAAAGTACATTCATCTTAAACTTGCCATTCAATCTACTATACTCAACACAATGTCAAACTCATAGAAGCAACATCATTACTCATACAACACACATCTACACAATCAATAACCAAACCCAAAATCTCAATTAGGCAATTCATCAAACACCTCAACTACAACAATTCAAAAATCTTGAAACTTCAAGAACAAATTTAACTTCACCAATTCAGTATAACATACTGCATGTATCTATCACCAAGAATCACCAAAAATCCCCAAGAAAAACAACTAAAAAAAATCACCAAAATCGAAGTCAAGTGATATGGATAAGGGAGTTAAGAAACAAACCAGTAAAATTCTCAAGTTTGATATTAGCTTGAGCACGATCAGCAAAGAGATCTGGGTTTTGAGGATCCATAGTAATAGCTTGAGTATAAAGATCAATAGCTAATTCAAAATTATCATCAACGAACGCTTCTTTTGCATTTCTTTCAAGATCATGAGGTGCCATTACAACTTTTGATTAAAGAAATGATAGAAAAATCTACGATAACCCCAGAAACAGAAATTGAAAATAAAGTGAGAAGAGGAAAGAAAGATTATAACTTGCTACTTATAACACTAAATTTGCAGAAGTAAAAGGTTCCCCCCTTCTTATATTTTCCTGAAGTCGTGTTCTGTTCTCGTTGACCTAAAGTCTATGAATCTTCTGGATGATAACAAGTTACCAACTAGGAAAGGGTTTGTTTGGCGGTTGAATATTAAATTATTACAAGGGCCACCAAGAATTTGGACATCCCACAAAAATAGGTTGGGCATACGATTTTACCATTATGTTAAAGAATTAAGGTAATTTGATAACTCTGGTTAGACGGGAAGGTTATAAAAAATAATTTGTTTGGCGTCTGCTTCATAAATAATATTTTGAGGGATCAATGAATTTGACTAAAGTTTTTCAAAATAATTTATCCTTTCATTAAGTAAGAAATTATAGTTTAGAAAATTAAACAAATATATATATATATATATATATATATATATTTAATAAGTCATAATAAATGTTTCGCGATAGATTTTAAATCGGTTTAGTTTTTAATATTGTAGATAAATATTTTTAGTAAAATTATTAGATTGTTATATATTAATATCTATAATTTAAATATAAAATTCATTAATTTTGTAATTTTGTATAATTTTGGACTAATTTTTTCCCAAATGCAAAGGTTTTTTCCTCACTTTTTATTGGATGATGCTTAATAGTGTTGATCGTTTTAGAAAAGTGATAAAAATAGTTCGCTCGCTGAAACTTGTGAAGATTCGTTTTAGACCTAATTATGATTTAAACTAGTAAATTTGTAAAAGATTGTACCAATATTGAGAGGAACTGGAACACAAGATTCCACCAAAACACTTCTGAGTGATTTCTACAATGATTCTTTAACAATTTTAGCTCTTTTATTGACTTTGTTTCTTTGCCAAAAGTAGATTTCTAAAACGTTAATTGTAAATCGTAAGCATAGCGCATCAAAAGCTCTTAAGTCTCAGCATACACCATCAAACAAAATTACAACTAATTAGAAAAAATCATAAATCAATTTAAAACCAATGCAAAAGTCATAGAAAATCTAAAATAGTTATCATTCATTCACGAAACATGGCTTCCTCCATTGTCCCAGTGATGAGATTTATCTCATCATTCTCAAAACACTCTCAAAAGATTGGTACATGGCTCAAAAGTGCTTGGGAAGAAGAAAAAAAATTAAAAATAATAAAACAGGGAATCTGCAACGCTGTATAGGCGTTACAGATTAACTATTACAGCTCAGGTTCAAGATAAACGTTGCAAATCGAAGATGAACGTTGCAAAATGGATGAAGAAACTGTGACAGAGTGGTTGAAGGAACTGTTGCCTTATCACACCAATTTTTTTAACAAAAACATCAATCAAACATACCAATCAATCACTTTTGGGTTCTAAAAATAACATGAGTTTTGTTCAATACCTTAGATACACCGTTGTTTGTTTTGGAGTTTGATTTTGATTGTCACCACCGATTTGTTCTTCAATCTCTTGATTAGGTTGAGAAGTTTGATTTTGGTTGGCATCATTACTACCTTTTAGACCTTTAGTATGATTCTTTATCACAATTTTTGGAGTTTAATCGACGAAGAATTTTTCTAATCGACGATGAATTTCGATGGAGAAATTGGTTTTACGGTTGGGAAATTGATGGAGAAGTTAAGATATGAGAGTGATGGAGAAATTGGAAAGAAATTTTGAGGTTTACGGTATGGAAAGGTTTTGTTTAGGTTTAGGTTTTAATTGATTGAAGGGTATATTAGACTTTTTAATTGATATAAGGGTAATACGAACATTTCAATATGAGATTGGAGCCCCTAGGACACCCCTTAACGCATTTTTGGGTCATCCTATCTCACATTGGAGCCCTTCTACAAATCAAGGAGCCCGTAAATCACCCTTCTTTTTAAATATTCTAATGTCTGACTAAGTCATACATCAGATACATAAATATTCAAGTCTGGTTATAATTTTTTTGTCAAATGTAATAAAATTAGATTCAAATGCGATGTGATGGATTCAAACTGAGTCAGAAAGAAAACCCCCGGTTCGATGAGGCTTCCTGACACTCCTCTTATCAGATGGGCTGGACTTAGTAAAAGGCCCATTAAGAAGTCCCGAGTCTTGTTAGTTGTTCCCAAACAATTCGAGATCTCTCCTCTTCGTCACTCCCCCAACGAAGACGAAGAAGAAAAGTAAGATCTCAGCTTAATTTTTATCAGTAAATGAAAATCTCATCCGCATAGGGTTTATATAGATTTATTGTGATTTCGTGTGGGTAATATAATTCATTATGTAAATCATTTTATTTTCTTCTTCTTTCGTTAGTTTGATATCTCTTAAATTTGTTCTTGGCAAGAGATATGAATCATCGTTCCAGAACTTGTGAATTTAGTGTTAAGGATCTTACTCATCACCGTTGCTAATTCATTTTTCATTGTAATTACAATTCCAGAACTTATGAGTTAGTCTTTTTATGAGGAAAATACTGATCTGATTATAATTTTGTTGAATTTAGTAGTTTCAAACCCTAGTTTACTTTGTTCTTGAGATGTTTTGTTTCAGTGTGTGTTGTGATTAGATTACGGAAACACGAGGTTTTCCTTGCATTTTTCAGTATTTAAAAGTAGGACATTGTTCACATCTTCAATTAGATATAGAAATGCGAGTTTTTCGTTTGGATTTCTGTATTTAAGACCAGTACATTGTTCACACCTTTGATTAGAGTACGGAAACATGAGTTTTTGTTTGCATTTTCGCGTTGCTCAGAATTATGATTAGAGCATGGAAACATGAGTTTAAATTTGGATTTTAGTTTTTAAGTGTAGGTCAATGCTCACGTCTTAGATTACAGTATGGAAATTCGAGTTTCCATTTGCATTACTGTGTTTGAGAGTAAGACATTGCTCAGATTTTCAAGTTCTCTGAATTGTAATTAAGTAGTATGTTGCTCACACCTTTGATTAGAGTACGGAAACATGAGTATTTGCTAGGATTTTCACATTTAAAAGTAGCATGTTGCTCACTATGTAATTAGAATATGGAAACACAAGTTTTTGCTTGCTTTTTGCTGTTACTGAGAATAAAATCACAGGTCCTACTCAACTTATAGTTCTATTGATCTGTGTTCACTAATGATGTTTGCTTGCTTTCAGGTTCTGATGTGGTTGTCGTAGGACAACAAGAAGTTACTGACATTGCTTTATGATATACTTGGACCATTGCTGAA
>JAJJMC010024042.1:550098-630032 GCA_023531435.1 Papaver californicum | reverse complement strand
ACTTTACCTCAACAGTTGGAGCCACTTGCAGAGGGCATTTCTAGCGACGGAAACACGGACGAAGCCCAGTTCTTCGCTACAGAATGGATGTTCAAGGTAATAATTTATGGTTTGCAATTTTTTTTCTTGTAAGCCAAAAGTTTATAATATGTTTAAAGTCAATCCACATCTGCTCCCGCTAGTAATACCGATTTGAAGCAACATCTACTAGGAAAAGATCTGTACATCTCTGGCAATTGGCTATGAACTAAAACCTAGATTGATTTAACCCTTTCGAAACACAATTAGATAAATAAGTGTATAGGAGTTACAATATAATCACAGAACCTGAAATATTAGTGTGGATAGATTATGTAATCGTTTTGAAAACTTCACTACTGCACATCAGAATTTAACTTATCCGACATATATTTGGTTTTTCATGTATACCTATTGGTTGTATCAGAATCCAGTCTTCCGGTTACAAAATTAGAATTTATACATATGAGGGTGTCCATAGGAGGATTAGATCATAGTGTGTTGTTTGTGCATTGCACTGTGGTTTACATGCAACTTCAGTGCTGTTTATTTTGGTCAGAAAAGTTCTTTTTCTTCTCTAGGTACTCTTTGTTGAGATATTTTCTTTCTTTAATTTAAGGTCTCCCGAGTATAGCTGACTAATTTAGTCTTAAATGCTACTACATATGAATGGAAAGATTTCTAAGAATGTTTAATGTTTCATTCTATGAATATAATAGGTTGCAGAGGGAGCCACAGCACTTTACATGGAGCAATTACGCGGAATTCAATTTATAACTGACCGGGGAGCCCAACAACTCTCAGTTGATATAGAATACTTGAGTAATGTGTTAGCAGCTCTATCCATGCCAATTCCTCCGCTTCTTGCTACATTCCACACCTGTCTTTCAACTCCAAGAGATCAACTCCGTGATCTCGTTAAATCAGTAGACTCGGATTCCCATCTGGATGCTCCAACTGCACATCTTGTTTGCAAGATACGGCGCCTGAATCTTGATCAATAATTTTTGTTTTTCTCTGTAGGATTTGAATTGCAACAATGAGGGTATACTATAGTAGTTATATAGTCTTTTCTGAGTGTACCTTTTTTTTCTAATTGGAAAGGATAAATCTTATTTTGAAAAATTAACTTACATTGTATCTTGGTCTTGCTGGATCAGAAACTGAATCCAGACTGGACCATATTCACTCCAATTAAAACTAACAACTTGAGTTCTTGCACAATTAGCTACATGGTTTGCATCTCTATGAGCATAAGTATATTTCCAAAAAATGTTTAAAGCACCTTTTATTATACTATTGAGTGTGGTCCATTTGACTGCTGAATCTTTCCCATTGACAGCATAAATCACGTTTTGATAATCCCCTTCTAAATGTATGTTACTCCAGCCTCTCTTTTGCCCATGTAACTGCTTCAAGAAGTGCAAGGGCTTCCGTATGCTCAGGTTAGGATCTATGGCTGGTGCTCCCCTTCCACGTAGTCCATATTGGATACCTACCTGCAAAGTTTCTACATATTAGTCCCAGACCAGAAAGAACAAGTGAATCTGTAAATGATGCTTCAACCTATGTCCTTCTGGGGGTCGAATATAATAAGTGAATGTGGTTTTTACCCCTTTTGCGAACTGATGAATGAACCAGTCCATCCAAAAAACAGCACATTACACATTCAGATCACCATGAATTCTTAGGCTTCTCTTGATTGTTTTAAAGGAAGAAACTCCTCCAGTCCTCTTACACAATGATTAAATCTATGTTGTTTGTAGAGTTTTATATGGAAACAGTTATAACCAGCATCATATATATCGAATTATTTTAATTAGTGTGAACAATCTTAAGGAAAATGCTCCTATCCAACTTAAACAAGTTTGTAATGAAGTAGGCGTTGTGTTGCTAACTGGACTGTCTGAGAAGATTGAAACATACTTTTATAGTTTTTTCGGCATGTCATAGTATCCAGGGAGGTTGATAGATAACCCTATGAATTTCACCTTGACCTATCAAAGTTTAATTTGGGCTGCCTTTGTTTGGTTAGATGCAGAATTCATACAAGTCCATTCTATATGGTTGCAACAGAGTGAAGAAAGTTATCATTTTTGGTTACTTGTAACAATAATAAGTATTAAACTAAAAACTATGAAGATTGTGTTGCTGTAGACAGGATGCACAACATAGAAGAAACGAATTGAGTGCAAATTTTATTCAACTATAACAATTAATATCCTCACCTGTTTCTCTAGCTAGTTAGCCTTGATCTTCATCGGATTGTTCACTGACTTCTTCTTCTTGAACTGATTCCTCTTCTTCTTCATCATCTTCAGTTGAGAACTCTATTTGTCCATTTCGTCCTCCCACATACATACCAGAGTTCAGTGAAACTAAGGTTTCAAAGTAACTTTCACAACACTTAAGTGCAAACCATGAAAATTTAGTTGTCTAACACTTCCTCGCTTCGGGTCATATATAACCAGATTTTCATAACCAGACATCGCAAAACAAAACTCAGCATTCTTAAAATACCATACAAGCCTCAAATAATCTCTGTTCTCCAGAATTCTCATTGTTAATGATATAACGCTTACTCCAAGATTCTGGAACTCCATACTCTTGCATTACCCATACTACAACCTGATTAGGTCGGCGTGTACCAGTACCTACACAAAGGCACCCTTCCAACACCCCCACAAAAGCGCACCACCCTTCATCCAAAGCTTCCTTAGGCAACTGTATATCATAAGATCTCTCATTGCTGATACCAAACGAGAATATAAATCTGGAGTAGTCTTCCTTTCGGGCACCTAACCAATGAAAAGCTCCATTGAAAAGCACCCCAGACTCTTCCTCAATTAAATAAGGGAGATTTTTAATTTCCTTCCACGAATTTGATCCTAATGTATAGACTAGGATTTCACCAGTCCAGACGTCCAATTTTACAAAAGTTACAAACTTGTAATCATTAATCTTATCATCATAGCCCAAAGCACATCGATTAAAATTGACGGGACCTGTTGGTGCTTCAGGTAGTTTCTTGTATTCTCTTGTGGCTGGGTTCCAAAGACAAAGTCTTTGTCTCATAGTCTCAACAAAGTTTAAGCAAACCAAACCATTACAAGAACACAACAATACAACACAAGTTGATGCAAAGATTGAACCACCTTTAAACAACATGTTATCATCTTGATCGCATCGACGTGATAATAATTCATAACCTATGGAGTGTACTACGTATTGGTATTTATTTCATCCATAACCTTTAGGATATAGACTAAATTAGTTTCTTTGGGTGATAAGATTAAGGTGCGCAGTAACAAAACTAGGGTTAGAGATTAGATCATACCAATTCTTGCAGACACACTTGCAGACAAGTAATGATTTCACCGGTATTCTTAAAAGGATGCCGTGGAAGAGATCGTCTGGGATGCTCGACATCTTTTGATATTGTGGTGCTGTTCCGGGACAGTAAAGTTTGAATGACTTCCTTGAAATCATAAAAAAGTGACAAAGTGTATATATAGACTAGGTAGTCTAGTCTTTATAAGGAAACCGTATGCAGCTCATACTTCATCCAAACAAGAGCATATCAAGCCTATAATCAAGGAAGAATCTCTATTAATCCCACAATTATGACAAATCCTATAGCCATAAGTCAAGGCTTATATTAAACATGTCTAATATATCTGTTACCCTATTTAGGGTCTTGTGTATATGTATATAACAAAGTATATATCAATACAAAGTGTGGTTGATAGTCTTCCAAAAGTCGTGCAGTGTAATCTTTACATGGTATCAGAGCCATCTTCTCCAACGAGCAACTGATCTTGCAAACATGTCTTCCGCCTCTTCTGATCAAACCCCCAACTTCACCATCAACACCCAAACTCCCTCTGCCTCTGAAAAACCCTTAATAGCTCCCAATATCACTGTCCAAATTAATGAAAGACTAACACCCTCCACCTTCCCTCAATGGTGTGCCCAGTTTGAGGCACTACTTATTGGCTATGATCTTCTTGATTATGTTGAAGGCAACTTCTAATGTCCCTCCTTAGACGGTACTCCTACTGAAGAGCTAGGCAAAACCCACTGGGTTCGAAAGGACAAGCTCATCCTAAGTGCAATCGTAGCCTCAACTTCCCCCTCAATTACACCTCTCAAAGCTACATCAAAAGCTTCTCATGATGCTTGGAAAAAACTTACCAATTTCTATGCTAGCCAATCAAGAAATCGTGTTATGCAATTAAAGGAAGAGCTCACCTTGATCCAGCATGGGAACAAGACCATCTCAGAGTACCTTCACGTTGTGAAAAATCTAGTTGATGAACTAGCTATTATAGACCACTCTATCTCGGATGATGATTTAACCCTCTATGCGTTGAATGACCTAGGTTCAGACTTCAAGGAGATTGCAGCACCAATTCGTGCCCGAGAGTCATCTCTAACATTTGAAGAACTACATGACTTATTGGTTGGTCATGAAACTTACCTCAGACGTTTGGAAACTGCAACTCACATCTTGGGTGCGTCTGCCAGCTACACCAGAACCAAGTCATCAGGATCCGAAGCAAGCCAGTAGCACCACAGGCCTGACTATCAGCGCTACAGACAACCTGACTTCCCCAAACGCTCTCCAGGCAGATACCCAAAGCAAGCCAGCAACACCACATGCCTTTCTCCAGGAAGATACCCAAACAATGTTCAACGTGATGGACGTCGCTACACAACAAACTCTGGCAAATACAACACCTCCAACAGGCGCTACCAGCCCAAATGCTAACTCTGTGATCATATTGGTCACACTACCAAGACATATTCCTAGTTTCACTCCCCAAACGCATCCATAAATTGTTCCATAACCTCTGCAGCAAAAGAAAAAAATCGGCTACTTGATTCAGCCGCTTCTCATAACATCACGGGTGACCTCTCCAATCTATCAACGCACTTGGAATATGATGGAACTGACGAAGTGATTCTTGGCGATGGTTCAGGTTTGGCTGTCACACACATCGGTTTTTTGGCTTTAAATACTCCGCATCGAACATTTATACTACGTGGCACTCTTTATGTTCCAAAATTTTGAAAATCTCATTTATGTGCATTATCTTACTAAGCAAAACAATGTATTTGTTGAATTCCATCCTCTTCATTTATTTGTGAAGGACAAGAGCACGGGGGCGATATTACTAAAAAGAGCATGTAACAACGACATCTACACATTTCCAGAGTCATTGACGGCATCACCAAAGGTTGCTAATGTGCATCAACTGATGGATGACACAAGCGTCTTGGACATCCTTCCCTAAAAATTGAAAATAATCTTATTAAGCAATTCTCACTACCTATTTCTTCCCAGAAAAATCTGTCTTCCTTATGTCAGTCCTTTTCTATTAATAAAGCACATCAACAATCTTTTCGTGTCACAAGTCTTCGAAGCCATGAGCCTCTTGAACTTATTTATACTGATGTATGGGGACCTGCCAGCTACACTGGGATTGAGGGTTCCTGATACTATCTTATTTTTGTTGATCATTATACAAAATATATCTGGTTTTATCCCATGACCACTAAATCTGGTGTTTCCCTATTTTTTCCACAATTCAAAAAAAATGTTGAAAAGCGTTTTCAAAAATCCATCAAAACACTATACTCTGACAATGGAGGTGAATTTCTAGCTTTAAAATCATATCTCTCACTTTATGGCATAACTCATTTCACAATTGTTCCTCACACACCACAACAAAATGGTGTCTCTGAACGGCATCACCGTCATCTAGTTGAAACAGGTCTTACGCTTCTCCATGATGCCAATCTGGATTTTTCATATTGGCCACATGCTTTTCAAACAACTTCATATCTCATAAATCGTTAACCAACACCTATTCTACACAACAAATCTCCTTTCGAAGCTCTTTTTGGTCAATCACCAAACTACTCTAAGCTAACAAAAATTGGGTGCATTTGTTATCCTCTCACCAATGCCTAAAATTCAAAAAAAATGCAACCCAAATCCAAATCTGCATTTTTCTTGGCTATTCACCAACTCAAAATGGCTACAAATGTTTCGAACCTCAAACCAAAAAAATCTTTATCTCTCGTCATGTGTTATTTGATAAAAACAAGTCTTTCTTCCAGCCTTCATCTGTGCGCTGTGAGCTACCTAGGCATCTCCCAGCAGACAGTCATCAGCGTCTTCCTCTGCACTTCGGTAGCCAGCCTACGGTGTCATCCACACAGGCTCTAAATGCATCAGCACCTGTGCAGTCTCCGGAAGGGATACCTGTTGTTGTTGCACTCTCCCCCAGGTAACACTTCCCTCCATGATTCTTTAAGCTCTAATCCTGTACAAGCTGCAGACTCCTACTCAAGTCATCTTCCTAGCTCTCCAGAAGCAACCAGAACTGATCTCTCATCAGCATCACCCATGGCTGGTGTTCCTGACACAACTGAATGCACAACCAACGCTTCTCCAACTCAAGACACACATCAAGATATAGCGAATGCTCACCGCAATCACAATATGACCACAAGATCAATGTATCTAATCTTTAAACCCAAGCAAATTCATACAGTTTCCAAGCACCCTCTACCTCAATCTATTGAACCAACAAGTGTGAGTCAGGTCATAGCTCAACCTCACTGGCGTAAGGCCATGTCTGTAGAACTCACAGCCCTGCTGAAACACGGTACTTGGGAACTTGTTCTACCTCCAGCTAACTGTAAACCAATAGGGTGTAGGTGGATTTTTCGGATTAAACGAAAAGTTGATGGTTCAATTAATAAATTCAAAGCCAGACAAAAGGTTACAACCAACATCCTGGCATCGATTATACAGAGACATTCAGTCAAGTGGTTAAACCAGCTACAATAAGAGCTGCATTGTCCATTGCAGTAATAAATGGATGGGAGCTGCGGCAAATAGATGTCAACAATGTTTTTCTGAATGGTTTTTTAACATAAACTGTCTTCATGACACAACCCCATGGTTTCAAAGACCTGTGAAGACCACAACATGTGTGCCGACTAAACAAAGCTATATGGACTAAAACAAGCACCACAAGCCTGGTACACAACACTCAAAAATGCTATTCTTCCGCTGGGATTTCGAAACTCCAAGGCAGATTACTCATTGTTTGTCTACAACCAAGATATGGGATTTCGAAACTCCAAGGCAGATTACTCATTGTTTGTCTACAACCAAGATACTACTCATGGCTATACAACCAAGATACTACTCATGGCTACCTGCTAGTCTATGTAGATGATCTTATCATTGCAAGCAACAGCTCATCCTTTATAACGTCTACTCAACAATTGGATGACATGTTCTCACTGTGCCGACTAAACTGCCGACTAAACAAAGCTATATGGACTAAAACAAGTACCACGAGCCTGGTACACAACACTCAAAAATACTATTTTTCCACTGGGATTTCGAAACTTCAAGGCAGATTACTCATTGCTTGTCTACAACCGAGATACACTCATTGCTACCTGCTAGTCCATGTAGATGATTTTATCATTACAAACAACAGCTCATCCTTTATAAGGTCTACTCAACAATTGGATGACATGTTCTCGCTCAGTCTCAGTCGATTTATTTTAGGTCATCTCGGTCAAAATTTTGGCCAAATATAGATACCGTATCAACGTGTGTCTCGTCTCGGATTCGTCTCGGATAAATACTAAACCAGTATTATCGACGAGATCTCGATCATGGCCGAAATCGACTACACTGGTCGGAGATAAAAACAACTCGCTAGTCCTCTGACAAACATAAATGAAAAAAGAACGAAGCACTGCCCCATCAAAAAAAAACGGCCTCAAAACATAAACACGTAACATACCAACACCACTACTAGCCCGAAAGAACAAAGGTGCTACATTCACCCTAAAACCAAAATTACAAACTACTAAATTGAAATTACAATTCATCATCTTCCGTCGATGATGATGACATCCCACTTTTCTTCATTACTTTCTGAGCAGTTGTATGAATTGCATCTCCAACAGCCTTGGCTGTTTGTTTAGCTGCTCCTGTACTTGTTTCAAAACTTTTGCTTACTGCATCTTTCATTAATTCCCCTGAATTTGATGCTTCTTTATTTGGCAACGACCTACGAAACCAAATCATAAAAAATAACCACAATTTATCATCAAATAAAAACATGATCAGAAATCAAATTAGAGAATATCCAAAGAAATAAACTTACTGAGAATCAGGTGGTTTAAAATTTATGAAAGCAAGTTTTAGCCAAGACTTGACTGTATTCCATGGTGTTGATGTTATACCTATGCCTCTTTCAACAGCATTTGGGTTTTGTTTCGGTTGATCATCTGCATTCACGACTGTGTTGAGATGACAAAGAAGAAAAATTAGAGAGATATTGATAAACCAGCCTGCTAAATGGTGTTTTGCTGATCTTGTAGATTTCATTTTTGGAGTTTTTTTTAGATTGAATCGGATGAGAAATTAATTGCAGAAAGAGGAGAAATTTATTAGGATCATAAAGAAGAAGATATATTCCTGAAGGGACATCTATGATAATATTTGGACACGTTTCTTAACACCTGTTAATTATTCATCAACAACTTCATGGATGATGTAACCAAAGCTCTTAAAAAAGCAGCCAAGATATTAATTATTGATACGAGTCGACATCTGGAAAATCTAGCACGAGGTTTGAAAGTACACATCTTAGTTGGTGTTATTATAAGATAGTACTCTTTCGGTCCCAATTTAGATGAAGAAGAAGAATTTTTTCAAGTTTCAGATTGGATAAAGGTTTTTATATTTATCTTAAATTTTTTTTAATTTATTTTCGTATTAAAATAGATACTAAAAATAAAAGATAAAAAGTTAAGAAAATTAAATATTTTAAAAATTAATATTAAAAGATATATGTGAAAAAAGTTTAGTCTGTCATTTTTCTTAATCTGCATGAAAATGGCTAAACTTTCAACTAAAATGAGACGGATAGAGTAGATTTTATTAATGGATATATTGTTTTCTTTAGAAAAAAAGAACAGGTATTAAATATATTATGTGTAAAAAAATTTATAGGGGCGTTTTTTAACGGGGTACGGGGAAAAAATGATATGCTGACATGTGTCTTTCGTATTAATTAATTCCAACAAATTCTGTTTTAAAAAAAATATAAAGGAAGTATATTTTTGGAAAAAAAATTTAATTATCTTAGTTATCTTTTATATTTTTAAAAGCTAAATTTGTTAGATACAATTAATAAAAAAAACACATATCAAAATATCATTTATCCATCATGTCCAAATCAAAAAACACTTCCATCAAAAATTTATCCATATACGAGTATTATATAACAATAGTTAGTGCTGTAATATATTTGAAGGTTTATTTAACTAAACCTGAGAAATATTAAATGTTCTACTAATTGCATGCATATCAGCTCCTTTATGGCTTTATATTAAAGCAATAGCACGAAGGAAGTGTAGTTGTTTAAAGCCTGCAATTCCTTCGAGAACTGACTCTATATTAATTGTGCAATCTATAACTCCTTGTATCAATTCATCGCCTCCTATATTTTGGCGTTACACCCCACCAATTTCATTAATAAATTTAAAATAATTTTATTACGGTTATAAATTAATTATTTTCTAATTATAAATAATCTATACAGAATTATTTATAATTAAAAATATAAAAATAAAACAACTTCAATAGAGTAAACTTATTATTCTAATTATAATTATAATTTTAAAATCTGTAATTTTAAGGGAAAAAATTAAAGATAATGATATCCATACCTGAAGACAATGTAAATTTTAAGGAAAAAAACTTAAAATAAATATTTTAGAAAAATTTATTGTGTAGTCTATTTTCAGACTAATTTCAATACTCAGGTGGTGAGGTGGAAGTTTGAAAAAAATATGTTGTGGAACCGGTTCAAAAGTGAACTTGGTCCTGTCTCATCAGGAAACTAGGATGTATCCCGTTCCGGTCTCCAAAGGATTTGGGCTGTATATAGTAAAAGTGGGGTATGTACTACAAAATCCTCCTCAAGGATAGGAACAGAAATAATGAGCAAATGAGCACCACTGAACAAACTACTGCCTTATCATGTTTACATTTTGGGTTCAAACACTGGAGGTAGGAAGGATCTCAACGTTTCAGAAAAAGAATCATCAATGGCAGCTGCTGTATCCTTCTATGGTGTTCCGGTTAATTTGAAACGGTCATCCGCACGGACGGTGAATTACGTGCAAAACATCGGTGGTCGTCGACGTTCATTAGCAATCAAGTGTGGTCTTGACGATTTCATTGGAGGAGATCTACTGAAATTCGATTTAGGCCAGTGGTTATCTGATGTGGAAGAACACAAAGCATTGGCAATATATTCCCCGCACGAGGGAGGTTACGAAGGACGCTATCTTACACGACTGAGGTACCAGGGCTACCATTTTCTCGACCTCTCAGCTAGAGGCCTTGGAGATCCTGAGACAACACTCACTAAGATCCATCCTGTTTGCCCTGTATGCATTGTTTCCGATACAAATTGCGTCTCTTTCTTTTTTTAGATTGGTGATGGCAAAATTAGATTCAAGTTAGAATTCTTCTTGTGCAGGCTCACTTGGGGAAACAGCCTATAGCTAGATGGTATTTCCCACCTGAGGTTGATTACAGACTCTCCTTACTGCCACCCAGCTCCAAAGGTCTTGTTGTTTGGATAATTGAAGCTAAGGTAATATTTTTGGAATTGTAAAGAAGTAGTACTGAACTGAGTTTTTTGGTGGTGAAACATGGCCAACACAACACATTCCAAAACTTTTTCTAACTCGTGTTTATACAGGTACTGTCGAAATCGGAATTGCAGTTTCTTGCGTTGCTGCCTACTCTCCGACCTAAAGTAAAAGTCATTGCAGAATGTGGAAACTGGTACTAAGCGCATTCCCACAAATTATCATATCTTCAATGCTCTTTTTATTTCATGTCCCAAAATCTATGTCTGTTGTTATAATTTGTTAGTATACATGGATGAAACAGGAGGAAATTCGTGTGGAAACCGTTGAAAGAAATAGCTGGGTTGACTGATGAAAATGTGGCAAATGCAACAGGATCTCCAGTCCTAAATTTCAAATGATTTATCACAAGAAAAGCAACAGATGGAGATTTAGTAGATAATGGTTTCAAGGACAGAAAATCAGAAACAACAGGCAAGATATGTAATCCATGTACTGCACATAATGAAAACATTTTATTGCAGATAATACAGGCTTTGTAGTCGTCAAATCGGCAGAGTAAGCAGTGTTCAGAGTATGAAAGTCAGGCCGAACTAACTCAATTCGGTATACATTGAATTTCTTGTACATGTAATATACAGTTATTAACATGCCTGCACATCAACAAGTTAAAAATATACAAAAATACTTAACGCGTTGAGTTCAAACGCCACAATGATCAAAAGGTGAGACTAGCCCCTATTAGCCATGACGTTCGCACAAATTTTAAGTCATATAGCATGTTTTGGGTCATGAGAAAATATCATATCACACAAAAAATTATGTGCTCAGGTAAGGTCACATAGATTTTGCGTCACTGGTTAAATTTTGGTTTGTGACAACAAATTATTGGTTATGGTACTTGGGTCATAGGGCCGATTATGAATCACAATGCGATTCTTATTAATACTTAAAAGTATGAGAACTGAAATGCAGCATCTTAACTTTTTGAGCTCAAACTTTATTCATAATTCACTAAAAAAAACTGCATGGATGTATATATCGATAAAAAGAAATAAAGAACACATTCACTAGCTGGTTTTTCTTCTGGTTTCAATTGATTTTGTCGTTGTCTACCCCCATATAAGTACCAGAGTTTAGAGACACCAAGCTTTCAAAATAATTCTCGGCGTACATGAAAAAATTAGCATCAATCTTTAGTTCTGTAGAACTTCTATCTACTGCAACCCAAGAATAGAATCGCAGCATTCTTAAAAGACCACACAATCCTAAGATAGAACTGGTCACTCATAATACTCTCATGGGAAATGATATGACGCTTAGTCCAAGTTTCTCGAACTCCATATTCTAACATCTCCCATACTTCAAAATGGATCTTAGCACCATTAACATATGAGCTGACTAGTACGCAAAGGCACCCTGACAACACTCCCAGAACCATATCCGAACCCTTGGTCGTCAAAGATTCTTTTGGTAGTTGTATTTGCTTAAAACTCTCGTCATTGATATGCAAAGAGAGTACGAAATATTTGTATTGAGCTACCGCTAACCAATGAAGGCCTTCATTAACAAACACCCCATATTTTGGCATATAAGGAAACCGATAAGGTATTTGTTGCCCCTTTTTCCATGAATTCGATGCCAGCGTATAGACATAGACAACACTATTGCCTCCATAAGCTGCTATACCTATTACCAACTTGTAATCGTCAGTCTTGTGATCATAACAAAACTTACTTAGGTGTACACGGAATCTCGTGAATTCGCCTGGTGGATTGTGTATTTTTTTGTATTCTCTTGTTGCTGGGTTCCAAAGACAGAGAAAATCTCTAGCACCGACACATTCTAAGAGCCATATGCAAACCAGACCATTACATGCACCCACGACATATCCTCTTGGCTGCCCTGTTACAACAGGTTCTCATTTTCTTCTTGGGATTCACCGGCATTTTCCAAGTTATGCTCACCGGTTGGTTCTCTTCTTATTCTTCTTTTTAACAAATAAAATAGATAATGTTAAATACTTGTCAATCCTAAGATCGATGTCTTCTAGTACCGTATTAATTTCATGACAATTGTTTTAGTAGAGGATGATGCACCATACTATGCAATAATAATATTAAGCGATTTACTGTACATAGTTGAAGAAAGTGAAAAGAGCAAATAAAGAAGCAAAGGGAAGATTCATTAATTTCTCTCTTTTGTTTCGTTCACAAACTAATACTTTTCTTTCCTATTTTCACTTTTCTATAAGAGTACACAGTGAGTATATATAGGCAGCATTCGATTGAGATAAACATTGTAAATGTTATCACCATCTAAGGGACACGTTATAAAATATGTGTCGTAAACATGGGAGCTCAGGTGCATCCCACAAAATTATGGTCATTCACATATCAATCATGTAAGGACATAAATTCTTCAGTTACACGTGTTCACATTATAAGAAGAAAGTATCATATTATGCTACACTGAAAAGTATAAGAACAAAATAAATAATAAAGAAAGACAGTTATAAAACATTTATTACACATAAGCTGATACCAGGAGCAGAAAAGTCAGACCAAATTAATGCATACAAGACACGTGGAAAGTACACAAGAAAAAGTATCATCAATAGTCAAGACAATCATCTGCGCTCTGGTCATCTCTTGCGCCCCATAATCATCTGGACATCTCTTGCGCCCCATAATCATCTGGATATCTCTTGCACCCCATAATCATCTGGCTATCTCTTGCGCTCCACAGGCATCTGCGCCCTGCTACGGGCGCGCTATAAATTTTAATCATACAAGAGTAAATATGCTCCACGTCAAGTTCCAAACGTCACACATGCCAACCTCCACATAATAAAGACAAAGGACCAACAAATACCCAATCCAAAGGGAAGCTGCGCATCAGCAAGCGGAACTAGTAAGAAGCATAACCAATGGAATAAGATGAGCTGCGCCCAAAAACAAAGATAAGATCAAGCAGATTAAAGATAAGATGGAGTGAAGAAGAGGGACCCATCATATTTTATTATAAATACCAACCCCAAAATAGAAAGAAGGGGGATAACGGAAATAGAGAGAGAAAACTCTGAAGGAAATTCAAGAAGGGGAAAAAAGCTAAGACTGGCTTAAGAACTCTATTGAACTAAATTTCTTTAATTCTCTATATTACCATGTGTACAAAATATGTATTGATAAATAAAAAATTATATTTTCCTGTGGACGTAGGCTTATTAGCTGAACCACGTTATATATTGAGTTGTTTTCGTTTATATTTGGGTGATGATTCCCTGTATTATAATCTTTCTGTATCAATTACACTTGGACTATTGTCATTTTTAATCAACTTAAGTTTTTTGGTTGTGATTAACCACTAAAAATGGTCGTCACAATTTGGCGCTAGAAACAGAGATTGAATAAAGTATTTATCCTACCTTAAAAAAAATTAAAAAAAATTGATAAAGGGATTTCGAACCCCGAAAAGTGATATGATTTGGTTTAAGTAAGTTTTCATCAATAGAAATCATTAATTTTTTGATTTATACAAAATCTTTAATTCATGCAAAAAGCATTAATGAGTAACAAATTTTTTGAACCTTAGAATTTCTTGTTACCTCTTTTATATGAATTTGTAAACATTAAAGGAAAATGAAAGATTTTTATTCAGATTATGAAGTATATATTCGTTTGAAATGGTTTGAATTACTTATGTTTTTATAAATAAGTTTTTTGAAATCATATAATTTTTATAGAATATTACCAAAGGAATTCTTAAAAGCAGCAGATGATTGGTATTAAAAGAAAACAGAACCTTACGAAAGGAAAGCAAACAAAATGAAAACATGTCACAAGCTGAAAATTCACGAAATCAAGAGAGTTACGCAAGAGGGATTCTTCAAAGAGAGATAGTAAATAACCCAGAGAGTCAACAAAGCAATTCAGAGGGTTATTCTTCACTTCATGAGAATAATCAAAACAATTATGAACATAATCATTCTCCATCTCAGAATAATACCCAGAACACTATTGATCACATACAAAATTTAATGGAGGATATTAATAAGGTGTGCAAAGAGCAACGAACATATGCTGAAAAAATCGCACGATTAACTAAAGAAAATCAAACGTTGAAATAAACAATCCAACGGAATGCAGAACCAGCTGCCACCAGAACACGCGGACAAGAAGTAAGTTCCAGTAGATTTGAAGGCAGAAGAGAAAGAAATAGTCAAGATCAAAAAATGGTACTGAGATTCACATCGCAGCAACCTGGACAAGAAAGGATGAATCGGGCAGACCCAGGACCACAACATGATCAATGGCAAAAATGCTTTGAAGCTATGGAGCAAATGAGGGAAGAAATAAGAAACCTAAAGAATAAAGAAGGTGGGCGAATAGAGGAAGTGTTAAAGGAAGCTAGGCGAACGCCATTGGCACCACATTTGGCATTTGCACCAATGCCCCGAGAATGCAACATTCCTGTTTTTGAATGCTATGATGGTACCAGGGATCCGACCCCACATTTGAAATATTACAACCGAATCATGGTGCGTTGGGAGCAAAACGATGATGTAATGTGTCGATGTTTCCCATCAAGTTTGAAGGGACTGGCACTGGCATGGTATGATAAATTGCAAGAAAGTTCTATTCATTCGTATACGCAGCTAATTCGAAATTTTTTGGAAGCATACATGTACAACAGGCCCGTTGACTCGGGATTGGACAGATTATATTCACTTGCTTCATGGCCAGAAGAATCAATTCGTGACTATACAGCCCGGTGGCATGCAATCTGCCAGGCAATTGGAGATGTTGAGTCAGATGCTGCCATTAACAACTACAAGTGGGGAATGGCTGACCGAAAAAGTCAGCTCTTTGTTCATATTCATAATATCAACCCGAAAACTGAGGGGCACCCTAGAGAAATAATCGAGACATGTGCAAGACTGCAAGACATATAGGGGCAATGTCCAAGGATAGTATCGCAACAGCAAGGAGATGCAAAAAGAACAAATTAATAGAACCATCGTCCGGGACGGGAAAAAGATTTCCAAATAAAGCTGAAACTAGTGAACCAAAGCGTCCACGGATAGAGGGAAAGAAGAAAATTTTTCAGGAGCGAGTGTTTACAAAAATTAACACTCCATATTCTGAAATTTTAAAAATAATAAAAAATAGACATGACTTCCAATGGCCACCAACAAAAAATTGACAACCAGAGCACACTCAAAACTCTAAAGAATATTGTGAGTATCATTGCTATCGGGGGCATTCAACCGATCGATGCAGAAACTTAATTTTACCAGTCCAAGGGATGATTGACGCTGGAGAATTAAAAGAATTCATTCAATCACCTGCACCACTCTCAAGGCTTGATAAAGGGAAAGTTGTTAATATCCCCCACAAAAATCAGACTATCAATATGATTTTATTTTTTAAATCAAATCCATCATCGATGAATGCAGCAATTGACAGGAAGCTACACAAGAGATTAATCAACCATGAAGTATTTAAAGTTGCAGGGAGAATCACTGAAACATGGGAAGAATGGATGGCTTCCCCACTAACATTTTCAGCAGAAGAGGTAGATCAAGAAGTTGAAACTCACAATGACCCGCTGGTTCTTACCTTGCCTGTGTCTGGTTGGAATATCACAAAGATTTTGATAGACGGAGGAAGTTCTCTTAATGTGTTGTTCTATGATACATTTCTAAAAATGGGATTGAAAGAAGATCAGCTTGAGCCATCTTGCTACACCATCTATGGATTCAATGGAGTAGCATCGAAACCCAGAGGAGAAGTCACGCTTGAAATAATGACTATACCCTTGAATGTTGCAACCAAGTTCAGTGTGGTAGAAGCGCCCTCACCTTACAGTGCCATCATCGGGAGGCATTGGGTCCATCATTTAAAAGGGGTTGCATCAACGTACCACCAGTACTTGCGATTTCCAACACCTCAGGGAGAAATGGAAATTAAAGGAGATCAGAGCATGGCGAGAACGTGCGCCCTCACGGAAGCATACATAAATCAAGAAAAAGCTCAGCAAGTGAAAGCAAAAAAGAAGGAAAGGAAAGCCCAAGCTAAGGAAGGAGCAATAAATCAGTACTTGTCTGAAGTCGCAGCTAGCAAGTCAAGCAACGAAGAAGGAAGAAATTCTAAAGTCAAAGAAGATGAGTTAGGAACAAGAAAAAGGGTGAAACCTCAGAATAGCATCTCAAGGGGGGTCCCACATTCTTAGGAGACCCCAAATTTGTTTTTCGGCTGTAGAGAAAACTAAGAACATTAACATTGGAACGCCAGAATTTCCAAAGGTAATTAAAATTGGAACCCTGATGAAACCAGAAAGGGAGCAAGATTTAATCCGTTTACTCGAAGAGTATGTAGATGTATTTTCGTGGAAAATAGGAGACATGCCAGGAATTGACCCAAGCATTGTTCAACATGAATTACGTATACATCCGGGCACCATACCATTTCAGCAACGGATGCGAAAAGTAGCACCTGAATATCATGATCCAATAGAAAAAGAATTGAAGAAGCTAATGGACGCAGGATTCATTCGAGAAGTGCGCAACCCATCGTGGATATCAAACATGGTCATAGTCCCAAAGAAATCTGGAGGTGTGAGAATCTGCATAGACTTCACCAATTTGAATAAAACATGCCCAAAAGATAGTTATTCACTCCCAAGCATTGATCAATTAGTAGATGCTGTCGAAGGACATGAAGCCTTTTCTTTCATGGATGGACAATCTGGATATAACCAAATTGCACTAGCCGAGGAAGATCAAGAGCATACTGCGTTTTTTACCCCACGAGGATTGTGTTGTTATACGAGAATGCCGTTTGGATTGAGAAATGCAGGAGCAACCTACCAACGGTAAGTAGATGCAATCTTCAAACCTTAGATAGGGCGCACATTGGAAATCTACGTAGATGACATGCTGGTAAAAAGCAAGATGGCAAATGATCATTTACAAGACTTGAGGGAGATTTTCCAAGCTTTGCGCAAATACAAAATGAAAGTCAATCCGGAAAAATGCATTTTTGGAGTAACATCAGGGAAGTTTTTGGGTTATCTAGTTACGGAAAAAGGAATTGAAGTCGATCCAGCAAAAATACAGGCTATCATAAATATGTCGTCCCCAAGAAATGTTAAGGAGGTACAGAAACTGAATGGATGCTTGGCAGCGCTTAACAGATTCATTGCAAGGTCATCAGATAAGTGCAAACAATTTTTTGATACTCTGAAGAAGGGAAGCAAGTTTATATGGAATGAAAACTGCGAACAAGCCTTTCAAAACATCAAAACAGAAACCGCAGCCTGAAGAGATCTTAGCCCTATATATAGCTGCAACAGAAGATGTTGTGAGCGCAGTATTGGTACAAACAAATGATAAAGTGGAAAAACCAATCTACTACATTAATAAGACTTTCAATCTTGCGGAAAGGAACTATACCAAGATTGAACAGTTAATATTAGCACTGGTATTTGCAACGCAAAAGCTGCGCACATATTTTCAAACGCACTATGTACGAGTACCAAGAAAGGCTCCACTGGAATCAGTGTTAAAGAATGCAGGAAAAGTGGGTAGAATTGCAAAGTGGAATGCACAGTTGGAACAATTTCACATTCTTTTTGAAATGCAAACTACTCAAAAGTCTCAAGTTTTGGAGGATTTTCTTGCAGATTTTCTATTAGACGATGACTTTGAAATCCAGGGGTTACCAGGAATGGAAGAGGATGACTCTCAGGATATTTTAGACTCTGTCAATTCTCGGAGATGGGAAGTTTTTGTTGATGGAGCCTGAAATAAAGAGGAGGCAGGAATCGGTATTGTAATAACAACACCCACGGGAGAGCGATTGATACATGTTTTTCGTTTAGAATTTGGAGAGCCACCAACAATATAGTAGAATATGAAGCTGTGGTTCATGCCCTCCGGTTAATTATTGAACTAGGAATTACCGATGTACGGTTGACAAGTGACTCACAATTGATAATCCGACAAGTTGAGCTAAAATATCAAGTAATTGTTAAAGACTTGATTCAATACAAAGGCCTCGTGCAAAAGTTAGCGCCCCGAGTTCCAAACATCATTTTTCGCCATTTGTCCAGAGATAAGAATCGTCATGCAGATGCGTTACCTTTATCTCCTCAATGATCAAAGATCCGAACACATCTGTCGTCAAAATTGGATGTATTTATGAACCATCAATTAAAATATGGGCAGTTGAGAATTTGGAAGATGAAATAAGTGAAGATCTTGAGGATTCGGCCACAAAGAATGACGCAAATATACCCCAAAAACCAAAGGATAGGTGCATAGAGGAAGATTGGAGGATTGCACTACATCATTACTTGCTAAAACAAATATTGCCTGCGAATGCAAAGGAAGCTAGGAAAATACAATCAAAGTCTGTTAACTATCAATTAAGGGATGGAATTTTATACCGAAAGCTCTTCATGGGACCACTAATTCAGTGTGTATCACGGCCAGAAGGACATCGAATTTTAACAGATATATATTATGGTGACGATGGGAATCATAGCGGGAGACGATCATTGGCCCTTAAGGCAAAAACGCAGGGATATTATTGGGTCACAATGCAAAAGGGTGCCGAAGATATGGTCAAAAGATGCGAAGAATGTCAACGTTTTGCTAAGAAAATCAGAGCGCCGGCAACAGAAATTAATTCAATACTTAGTCCATGGCCATTTGCAAAGTGGGGTGTAGATGTTGCCGGACCCCTACCTGAAAGAACACGAAAAAGGAAATACCTAATTATAGCAACAGATTATTTCACAAAGTGGGTGGAAGCCAGGGCACTTGCGCACATTAGAGACTGGGATGTGTTCAAATTCTTGTTTGAAGACATAATTTGTAGATTTGGAATCCCAGTGGCAATAGTTTCATACAATGGACAGCAGCTGCAGAGAAAAAATATTAACATGCTTTTTGAAGCCTTCAATATTCAAAACAGAAAGTCAACTCCATTTTACCCCCAGAGCAATGGACAGGCTGAAGCTACAAACAAGACAATTGCACTTAATCTCAAGAAGACTCTGGAAGGGCATCATAAGCGATGGTGTGAGCAACTTTATAACACTCTATGGGCCTATCGCACCACAAGGAGATCTGCCACTGGGGAGTCACCATTCTTACTTACCTATGGGGCAGAAGCAGTCATACCAACGGAGATAATATTACCAACTACCAAGACAGATGCATGGGAAAGGAATTTAAATGAAGATTTAATGCTTGAAAAGTTGGATGATCTAGAAGAAAGAAGAGAAGTTGCATTACAAAATATGGAGAATTATCAAAGAAAGTTAGCAAGAGAATATGGAAAAAAAAGTAAAGCTGCGCCATTTTGTTGAAGGACAGTACGTACTGCGACAAATTCCGGAATATCAAAAGAATAAAAAAGTTGGAAATTTTGCACCCAATTGGGGAGGTCCTTATATCATACAGGACATTGCGGGACAAGGATCCTATTATTTGCGAAATATGGATGGAGAAGTTTTGCGACATCCTTGGAATGCGCAATATCTTAAACCATACTATCCATAATTTTCTATGCAATCGTATAATAATTTGTGCTCATATGGGGTAAAGCAAATAAATGCAAAATCTCATAGGAGACCCATGTAAAAGTCTTAAACATTGACTATTGGGTACATCCGCTAACAAGAGATACCCTATATGACATTAATTATTATATCAAGTAACAGGGGCCACATAGGTAATTTCCTCTTGGCCAGAGAGAAACTACTATGTGAAGCGCACCCTCAAAAGGAGCCCAAGGTACAATAAATCCTTGAGGTTTCAAATTATATACTCATTAATCAATTTATCTTATGATTTTATTGTAGGAACAAAAGTAAAATGTCAAAGGTATGAAAAGAATATTAGAAAATAATTATTTTTATTTATATGTTATCACAGTTTACAAGAACAAAAATGATACGCAGCAAGATACAAGAAGAATTTTAAGGAGCAGGATCAGGGGTAGGAGCTGGGTCAACACTTGAAGCGGGATCATAAGTTGAAGCAGGATTAGCACGGGGAGGAGTAGCACGGGGGGCAGGCTCGGGAACCACCCTGTGTGGATAGGTTTTGGTCCAACCATCCTTCGCAACCCTATCAAGGGTACTATTAATTGCCAGAGCAATACCCCGTTTTGTCTCAACTTTCATGTACTCCATCTTCTCTCGTGAAGCAATAAGCGTATCCTCGTACGTTTTTATCTTGCCATCAGCTAATGAAGCCCTACTCTCATCCAAAGAAGCTTGATTTTTCCAGTACGCAAGCTTTTCCTCCACTGCGGCCAGGTCATCAGATTAGCACTTGACAGCAGTTTGCCAATTAATATCTGCTTCTTCCGCCTTGGAAGTGATTTGAGTACCTCGGTTTTGCGCCTCAACCAATTTAGTTGTGGCTTCCCCAAGTTGCTCATTGGCCTCCTTCATCTTTTCATTAGTTTCAGAAAGCTCCTTCTCAACCTCAGCGGATAAAAATTTAACTTTATTCAACTCGTTATCAGACTCCTCATCTTTGGCAGTTGCTCTCTTAAACTTTCCTTCAAAATCTACATAGAAAGTAAAAGGTTGTTAGACTGTGTAAAAAATAAATAAGAATAGTTTTTTAATATAAAATAAACTACTTATAGCAAGGGACTCAAACTTTTGTAAATCCCGGACATTCTTGTCATTAGAAAGGTCAAAGAAGTTTAGCATAATCTCTCGTGGATTGCTCGAGATTTCGTTTATATTGCGCAATCTCAACTTCATGTGCTAACCCTCTATCTCGCAGCAAATTAATCTTCTCAGTGCGTTGATCAAGTTCTTTGTGTAAACGCTGAATATCGATATCTCGATAAAGGATTTTATCTGAGAGGCTGCGGATTTGACTTTGAGCTTCCGAAAGAGCTTTTCCTCTAGCATGAGAATCTCCAGCTGCATTATTTCTTTCTTTGATGAGCTGCGCCACAAAAGTTGAATGTCTGGAATCATGCTGCGTCCTAGACCGAGAAAATTCAACAAGGATATTTTTGCGCTCCACACAAAGCTTTCGATTTTCCTCCTCTAATTTTTCTACTTTCAGCATGGCCTCAGCAACGTTATCATTATTACATAAAATAGCAGCATCAAATTCCCCCTCTTTGCTAACAAAGTCTTTTTTCGTAGATGCATACTCCGTCGAGAGTTTTTTATACGCAATGAGAATTTTATTCCTCTCATCCACCAGTTTATTGAAATTCTCCTTGACCTTTACGTTCTCCTCGGTGAATTTCATTACGTGCCCATGTAAAGACATGGCTCTAGCCCGAAGTTTAACAACAAGATTTGAATCCCCCTCTGATCCCATAAAGAATTTCAGAAATATGTGCTAAAAAAAAATAAAAAAATAAAAATAACATAGAAAATGAAGTATTGTAACCTTGGATTTGAAGAGTAGACAGCTGCTGTCAGATCTCTTTATTCTCCTGCTTTAACTCAGCAGCACCACCTTCCAATAGTCGAAGGCGAAGTGAATCAGCCTCCGCTCTGACTTCAGCAAGTTCTTCCTTAGCACTCCTGAGTTTATCCTCCATCATCAGTGAACGAGCTTGGAAGAACTTGTACGCAATCAGAGAGCAACTTTCATTATAAACAAGCTGTAAAATCAAAGATAAGCATTAGAATAGAAAATAAAGAAATAAGAATCAATAAATAAACGAATTATGAGAAACATACATGCATAAGAGCCTGCTGCGGACGGGCATATACAGCTCCATCTGCCACTGCAAGGACTTCGGCAAGGGTGGAGGGCACCTCGACGTCGAAAGGGCAAGCTTCACTTGCATTGTCCTTTGACCAAGCCTTCATCACCGTATCAAAAGGAACGGAACGCATGTCCGCTCGCAATTTGGAAACGGAAGCGGAATCAGTAGGCTTTGGCTGAGCGTCGCTAGGAATCAGAAGCAGGTCTCTCTCCTTGAACCAGTCGAACGCATCTTCTTCTCTTCCAACAAGATTATCAACGTCGCAGACGCTCTTGCCATTTTCCATACGAGAATCCCTCTCCCCGCTAGCAAATGAATCAGTATACACTTCTTCCTCAGAACTGGAGACTAATATTTCTGCGCTCCCAAAAGCACCTACTGCGTTTTCCTCAAGGGAAGAATCAGCAGTATCGGCAACCAGGGCGGGGGAAGGATTTGCCATGTTAGCAGATACGTCTTCCTCGGTAGAAGCATGCTCAACTTCCGTTTCGACTATGGTCTCCAGCCTAGCATGAGCATACTCAATGACAGCTCCGTTCAGCTCTGTCAGGGGCGCAACCTGCTCCTTGTTAGTCAAATCATCCACGAACTCAGAAAGAACGATGTCATCGACGTGAAACAGAGGAGAATGAGATAGAAAATAAGAAAGGACGGAGCTCGCATCCAAAGGAGATTCAGTATCCGCTGCTTGGGGGGCTTCATTTGCAACATCACCCAACGCAGCAGGACGAGAAGCTATTGGAGTTACGTTCTGCACCATGCCACCTTCTATCATCAAATAGGCTGGCTAGGAGGAGGATTAGCCTTAGCCACCTTCTTGGAAGACGCACGAGGGGTAGCTTTTATTTTCTTCTGACCCTGTTAACATTTACAAGTAAGTTAGCAACATGCAATTTAAACGTTCTGAGTACCTTGTCAATACAAGACGGATCAGTACCTTGTCAGATGGAGGAATAGCTTTGCGCTTGGTGCCTATATCAGTTTTTAAACTTTCTTTCTCTTCTGGAGGCTGCGTAAATTTTTTTTTTAAGAAAAAAACTTATGCAACACTTAAGATCAGGAGAACTGAAAAAATCATTGCTTACCATATCACCATAAGAGAAGTTAAACCCGTCGAAGTTCAATAGCCACGGAAAATAGGAGGGGAACCGTTCCTGAAGGCCCTGTACTGTGTTTTCCGAAGCCTGGCCATAAATCCAGGGCCCTTCAATCACCAATGGAGTAAGATACCACCGGTAATCATGGTCCCGACGTAGCTTTTCAACCAAAGATTCCTCCGTTCTCGGAATGAGATTAATCTTCGTAGCATCAATATCAGCCAGCAAATGGATTCCATCGCCTCTCGTGCGTCCAGGGCCAATACCCCAGTTCATGTAATTTTTATCAGCAAAGGAATCAGAGTAGGACAAATGGAAGTTCTCCACTGTATAATGGACGCGGTACGCAGGATTAGGTGTATAGCAGGTGAAGTTGGTTTGCCCAACGCTGCGCCTGCTGCATTCATCCAGAATTCTCCACTAGTTTCCATTGTACTGCGCAACTGAACGCGCGGTGCTATTTTTAGCCTGACTACGGCTAGCTAGGACTTCAAACTGGTAGGGGCATCGACTGTCATATAAGGGCAGCCTTAACCCAGCGTCTATTGCACCAGCAGCAATCACCAATCTTGTGGGAGAATAATCAAAGTTCAAAATCATATTCAAGGAGATCTTGTCTCCTTCAGGGGAGTTATAAAGGGAAACATTAGAATCCTGAAGGCCATAGTTCCTTTTGAACTCCTCCATGTCCATATTTTTGAAGCTAAGAAGCTCATGAACCCCGTCACTTCTAGTAGTAGATCTAACAGGAGGAGGAGCAAGACTGCGAATTCTCCTGGGATGCAAGGTCTACCTTCATCCCTTTTCTTAACAGCAGAATGCCGGTCACCTTAGGAAGCATGTTTGGGGGCACGACTACTATCTTTTCCAGACATGATTAATCTACAAACCAAGAAGAAACAAGGTTTAAATGATGAACAGTATAAAATAATGCAAAACTTAACAGAAAAATCAACATACAAAAACTTTTTACATAAGAAGTCTAACAGTCTCACCAGTAAAAAAAGATGAAGTAAATCAGCAAAGATTTGATCTTGGGAAGTAAAACCTTGATCAAACGAGGAATCTCGGAAAAGTTTAAGGAATAAAGACTTTAAGAAGAAGATCAGAAATGCAATCAACTACAAGCTTGAAAATCGAAAAGTAATGAGAAAAATGACAAAACTTCCTCTTAAATACTGAACCAGTGAACTGACACGACTGTAAAAAGGAATTCAAAAGGCGTGAATCCAGACGACGTGTCTTCTTGAAAACGTATAAAACCGTTGAAATACAAATTTATTAGGGGCACAAAACCCAACGGTCATCATTACTTTTTGCCTTTTTGAATTCTAGGCACGTGGGAGAGAAATCCAAAAGACAAAAAGGGGGCAAATTGTAAGGACATAAATTCATCAGTTTCACGTGTTCACATCATAAGAAGTTTTAAAATATCATATTATGCTACACCGAGAAGTACAAGAACAAAATAAATAATAAAGAAAGACAGCTATAAAAAATTTATTATACATCAGCTGACACCAGGAGCAGAAAAGTCAGACTAAATTAATGCATACAAGACACGTAGAAAGTACACAAGAAAAAGTATCATCAATAGTCAAGACAATCATCTGCGCTTTGGCCATCTCTTGCGCCCCATAATCATCTGGACATCTCTTGCGCCCCATAATCATCTGGATATCTCTTGCTCCCCATAATCATCTGGATATCTCTTGCGCCCCATAATCATCTGGCTATCTCTTGCGCTCCACAGGCATCTGCGCTCTGCTACGCGCGTGCTATAAATTTTAATCATACAAGAGTAAATATGCTCCACGTCATGTTCCACACGTCACACATGCCAACCTCCACATAATAAAGACAAAGGACCAACAAATACTCAATCCAAAGGGAAGCTGCGCATCAGCAATCGGAACTAGTAAGATGGAATAAGATGAGTTGCGCCCAAAAAAATATATAAGATCAAGCAGATTAAAGATAAGATGGAGTGAGGAAGAGGGACCCATCATATTTTACTATAAATACCAACCCCAAAAGAGAAAGAAGGGGGATAACGGAAATAGAGAGAGAAAACTCTGAAGGAAATTCAAGAAGGGGAAAAAAGCTAAGACTAGGTTAAGAACTCTATTGAACTAAATTTCTTTAATTCTCTATATTCCCATGTGTACAAAATATGTATTGATAAATAAAAAACTATATTTTTCTGTGGACGTAGGCTTATTAGTTGAACCACGTTATATATTGAGTTGTTTTCGTTTATATTTGGGTGATGATTCCCTGTATTATAATCTTTTTGTATCAATTACAGTTGGACTATTGTCAATTTTAATCAATTTAAGTTTTTTGGTTGTGATTGACCACTAAAAATGGTCGTCACAAACCACCTGTAACACTCCTCCTTGGATGAGCACAATTTTGATTATATTATCTTGTTAAAACCTTATTTGATTAACTAATTGAAAGAGTGCAACACTTCAAGCCTTTTAGAACAATGTTGACCACTATGACTTTTTTCTCCTGTAAAAAATGTGTCAGGAAAAACCATTTGAAAAAAACTTAAACGTTGGAAGCTCACAACAACATTAACGACGCTGCTCATTTTGCCTTGTTAACATCTTGGCAGGAAAAAATCCATGCGGTAAAAATATGATCAAATAATATGTGCAATTATCCGATGCACCCAATATAAACTCAATGGATATACATCTTTTTAGATGATGATCACCGTTCTAAGTTGTTATCTTATTAAAAACCTCATCAGGAAAATCCAGAGGGACAACACCTGAACATAGGAAAACATGAGTACTCAGAACGATGATTGACCCATAGATGCTTCCTCGTTAAAACCTTTCCCGAAAAAATCAAAGGGACAAAAATCAGGATGAAAGTAAAAGAGTACAACATTTCGAACTGCGGATAGCACTGGACTCGCGTGCCTCATTAAAACCTTGACAAGGAAAATCCAGTGGAAAAAAACCTTGACTAAGGAAAAAGAGTACACGACGTAAAAGTCCAACATGCACAATATCCATAGTCTTTTATGCCTTTACTCCCCCTGATGAGTAGCCTTCTTAGTTGATCATTGTGCACAATAATGATGCATAGAGTTCATGAATCATCCTTTAATGTCTTTAGCGACTTCCTTTAATTGAGAAACTCGGTCCGATTTTCCTCTGTACAATTTCTTAATGATCCTTATGATTACACCAACTTTTATTCTCTAAAAACTTTGTCTAAACAATCGTAACCGATTGGAGGAAGACAAGTATCCTCTACTACCAGACTACTATCTATAAGAATATTTAGCTGCATTAACAAACCTACTAAAAATCAAATCTTAAATAACCTGATTAGGTTTTCTCTGTGGAGACATTTTGTGATCTTTTATACAAAAGATCAAGCTTAGAGCATCCACAGCAAGCGACCAGACCAAAGACCAAACCACAAAAGTGGTCTTTGGTCCGTTAAAATGAAGCACAAAGGGCGCACAGAAATGTGAAATGGTCCACTTTTTTTACTGTTTCGGAATAAAAATGGTCCCAAAACTGGACCAAACCTATTAATACTCGAGCGTTACGCTGGTAAGCCGTTTGATGACAAGCGTTACGTTGGGATACCGTTTGGTAACAGGCGTTGTGCTAGAACAACGTTTAAATTTACGGGCGTAACATTAGAGTCACGCCTGATGAAACGTAACCCAAAGACTACGCCTCACTAAACGGTACACTAACATGACGCTCAATAACCAGGCGTTATCTAAATCTACACCTGACTCAAACGTGTTGCTAGAATGTCGCCCAAGTACCAGGCGCAATTTTAAAGCAACGCTGCGTCTTGGGGTCATTTTGTAGCAACGCCTGGTTCCCAAGCATAAATGTAGGATAAAGCTGGTTACACAGGCGTTGCTCTAAAACTACGCCTACTTCTTAGGCGTTGCTCTAGAAGCACGTTTACTTCTAACGCCTAACATTAATAACTTTACTTAAGTTTAATAACTTAGCAGGCGTTTTCCACATGTGATTAATTAGCATTTTGCTTAGGTGATTAATTAATAACATTTAAGTAATAACATTCTGCTTAGTTTACTTAAGTTTAAGTAATAACATTTTGCTTGGGTGATTAATTAGCAGCACCAAGTCTTGTGCTATTTCATTAATAGCACAAGCGTATTACTATAGCAACGTTGCTCTAGTCTTAAGTTTAAGTAATAACATTTAAGTAATTAACATTAATAGCGTTGCTATAATAGTATGCTTGTGCTATTTCATCTAATGGAAGTGGAAGTGAACGTTGCTCTAGTAGCACGTTACTCACTTAATTTCAGGCGTTGATATGGGTTTACGCCTATACTTCATGCGTTGATATGGGACTCCGCTCTATATTCTGGCGTGTCTTTGGGATACCGCTCCATGATCTGGCGTTCTCTTGAGATGCCGCCTATAAACCAGGCGTTTTCCTAGTACTCCGCTCCATTGTCTGGCGTTGCTATATCACAACGCTTGGATAACAAACGCTACCTGGGGATGACGCTTAAACAGACGTTTGGCTAAGGTTGCGTATGATGCTGCAGCGTTCCAACAGCAGTGCGTCTGGTTCCAGGCGTTTCTTTAGTGTAGCGCCTATTATCAAGCGTTAACCAAATCTCCACCCAACACCAAGCGTTACACCATACATACGTCTGTTCCATCATACGTTAATCTAGATTTACGTCCAATAACAAGCGTCATGTTAGAAGACCATATGATCATATTTGGATCGGGGACCGTAGTGTTGTGGGCTGACCAAAGACCAATTTTTTTTACTCAATGATCATTGGTATACTCGTGTTGTTGTGATTACCCTTAGTAATTACTTGTTTCACTCAATGAAACAATTATGTTGGATTTTTTATATTTCATGGGTAAAAGTATTAAACAATAAGATGTTGGAGCAAACAAAACACATTTACACGTACCCAATAAGTTGTCTATCCAATATTGGTGATAAGCTCAAAAGAGTTTTGTATAAGTAGTCAAAAGATCTTGTTGTTGTCGATTGGGTTAGGAATGTTGTTATCTTTTGATCGTTGGGATTATTTTATAAGAACTCGAAGAATACCATTGTTATTTATTGTGCTCTATTTGTTAGTTCAGGTTTGTAAAACTGCATCTGATGCAGTTAATGGGAAATTAAATAATTTGGGTTAGTTCAGGTTTGTAAAACTGCATCTGATGCAGTTAATAGGAAATTAAATAATTTGGGTTTGCGGATTTCTGCTTCAAAAAAGGTGTTTAGAGAAGAGTTTTAATAAGCATTGAATTCATGGATGAGATGATATCGATTGTAGGGGAAAAGCACCCTCAATTGGTCTTACTGGGAAACAAGATAAGATCGATATAGAACGTACATAAAAATAATGTGTGTTAATTACGTGTTATAAAAAAAGAAGGGAAATTAGTACCTATAATATTATAAGAGATTAATGTTTATAGGATTAAACAGTGGTCAAACATTTTAAGGATCGGATCATAAGCGAGTAAAAAATTTATATTATTGTTGAAAAATATAAAAAAATTTATCGATATAGATTTATTTTACTGAATGTTTTAATCTTTCTCCCTCTTTTTTATACTATGGTAGAAATCCACATAAGATAAAACATAACATGGATGAGAAGAGAATATGTGCACAACTTCAAAGCTTCCTCCGTATTGACGATCGAGAAATTTAAATTATCTACATCTAGTCAATCTTCCATTTTTGAACAATTTATATCTTATTTAGATACTAGAAGCAGAAATTAAAGATAAAAATTTTTGTTTTAAAAATAATTAATTTTTTTATTTCTGAAAACCATTCTAAATTTATGTATCCAAATTAACTTTTGATTTCCTGCTTCTAGATATCAAAAACCAACTAGACAAACTATTAATATTTGAACTTTAAGTTTTGGTATACTTTAGGATTTGAGTCTCTTATTTGTCTGCTGTTGGCTTTGGGTCGCCTAACCTGACGTTGATCAGTCAACTGTTTGAAAAGTCAAACTGTAAGCAAAAATTGAAGTCCTGTTGTCCATACCCTTTAACGTTTGCCACTTGCTTATCAACACGTCACATGCCGGATATGGGCTAGGCCAGGCGTTATCTAAATCTACGCCCCTGCACTAGTTCTGCATTTCTTACAATCCCCAAAAGAAAATTAAACCAAAGAGAAATGGGCTAGGCCAGGCCCTGCATATGTGACTTGCCCCCAGCTATGGCTAGCATATGGCAAGGGTCTACTAGCGTCTGTCGGTCATGACAGCCATGGTGTGCATCTGGACTTGCTGGCGGGATTTGTGTGTCGATATCTCAATGTTCCAATTTTTATATTTGTATATAATTATCGTTTCATGTTCAATAATCGCAGTTATTCTCTTAGGGTTGATTTTGCAATTTTGATTTTATACGTGGGTTTTATCTATTTCATATAAATATCGAATTTTTGGTGATATCCTGAATTTATTTGGTGGTATTTTAGAAAAATTAATACTAGTTTATTTCTTAATAGGTGTAATGTGTGAAAAATATTTGATATATTAATTGTAACTAGGTATAAAATTTGAAACCGAGATTTCCAGTATGGCAGTATCTCGGATACAAAATTGTACCAGTATGGCAGTATCTCGGTTCCGACCGAGACAAATTAAAATACGATATAAACTACATTCATTGGATAAATTTGATATTATAAAATTTGATTACTCTCCGATTTATGTTACCAACTCTTGTCCTATTTTGAAAATCGGATATTTTTCTAGCCATAGAAATAGGAATGTTTGCAATTATGGTTGCCGTTGTAATATTATTCCCAATAAAGTTTAGGATAAAAAGAAATTAATTAATAAAATCCAAAATATATTTCAAATTTCAGAGTTAGTAAAGATTTTACTATGAACCAATATCTCAATATCTGATATGTTACCAAATCTACTCCTATTTATCCAAGGAAAATATTAAAGCGTGGAATAAATCTTAAATATATTTTTACCTAAAATTGATATTTTCAGAAAATAAATTAAACCACATCGACACCAACGGATATTTTCGATACTTATATATATTCAGCACAAGAAACCATTATTCCATATTCTTAGAAAAAAAACATAAAACACCTTCAAAAATGGGTGGAATGATCACTCTTTTCATTCTTCTTCTAACTATTTTTCATGTCTTCTCCCTACTACTAAACTCAGTCATTGCAGTTAATCCAAGTGGGTTTAGCATGAAGATCTTTCATCAAGACTCTAAAGAATCACCTCTATATCCAGGCGATCATTTAACACAAGAAGAGAGATTCCAAAGACTCATCAACCAATCCATGGATAGAGCACGTTACCTTGGATTACAAATATCAGGTTTCAATAATAACTCGATAAACCCCGATGTCGCACGTCTACCTCTGACTTACGAACTTGTTGGATCATTTTATGTTGCAATGGTGGGAATAGGCAGTTTTGGTGATGCAAAAACTTTCAGGACATACTATCTAATGGTTGATTCTGGTAGCCAGCTTATATGGACTCAATGCGATGGTGCTTCTTCTATGTTTCATCAAGACGAACCCCTCTATCCTGCAGAAGATTCGAGTACGTATCGACCTCTTCGTTGTAATAAAAGAAGAAAGGCTGGTGCAAGCGACCCTTTATGCTACCCGGGAGAATGTGATAAAGGCATATGTACTTACGATTTTGGTTATTCAGACGGTTCAGGTACGTCAGGTAATTTGGCTAAAGAAAAATTCACTATAAATTCAGACAACCATGAGCTTCAATCTTTTGATATTGTCATGGGTTGTGGCCTTAAGCAACTGAAATTCTGGCCTGGTTTCGGTTCTGGTTTTCAAACTGGGAAGCCTGATGTTATTGCAGGAATACTCGGTATGAGTGGAGGACCTAGGTCTCTTTTATCTCAATTAGGTGAAGGTAAATTCGAATACTGCCTGAAGCCATATACTGATGGTACGGGTACCGACACGTACTTAAGATTTGGTTCAGACACGAGAATTGGTCGTGAAGGTCAACAAGCATATACAACCCCCTTATATGTACATCCCCCAGGTGGATATCATTTGATTTTAGAGGATATTAGTGTAGGTGGGAATAGAATCGGATTTCAAAAAGGAGATTTCCGGTATAAAGAGGATACCAAAACTGGTGGTTGTTTAATGGATTCTGGGACTCCGGTGAGCGTTATGCGCGGAGTGCACTATGATGTTGTTGATGAAAGGGTGACGGAATATTTTCAGCAGTTGGGTATTCAACCTGTTAGAAAACCTCGCGGTTATTTTAGTCTCTGTTTCGCGAATCCTTACAAGCGTTTTGAATATCCAACGATAACATTTCACTTTCAAAATGCGGATTTTGTACTCGACAATCCGGATATTGCTTTTTCTATCACTGCTGAAGATTTTTGTTTAGGTCTTCTTCGAGGACCGGATGATTTTCATAGGGATATCATTATTGGAGCAATGCAACAAGCTCGCAAAAGGATCTTACATGATGTTAATGGAGGGTTATTCTCATTTGCTGAAGAGGATTGCGAATTGGACAGCACGCAATAATCCCATCTAGCTTAAAGTTATACACGAGACTAAAAGTGTATTACTCATTACTTAAAACTTAAAGTTATATTCTTAAATGTGTGTAAATTCCTATTTTGAAAAAATTAATGGATAAACACTTTTTGAGATGGAATTTGTACTTGCGGAGATGCTTAGGTGCTGCAATAGATGTGGAGTTTCTGGACCTCTTACTTAACTAAGATACTCTCAAGCCAGATCATTAAACCTCCTCGAATTCAATTTGCTTATTGCTTCGTAACTTATATAATTAGGCCTAGTTAATATATATCCACTAAATTGCATTAACATCTTGTTTGATTGGAAAAATTAAAATCCTAGAAATTTAATTATGGGTAATATAATTTTTGGAATTGAATTCAAATCTAAAAAACTAGCGTTTGGTTGAGGTAATTTAATTATCTTTGTTTTTACCTCGAAATCTAATTCTATTGTATTATTGGGATAGTGCAATGAAAATCTATTATTTTGGAAGGAGTCGGATTCTTAAGAACAATTTTTTTTAATTATATAGAATTAATTTATCCCATTTGGTTCAAGTAATTGGATACATTTCTTAAGAATTGGATTACCTAGTCTTCAATTCCTTGAATCGAACGGGTTATAAGTAAAGAGACTCTTAGACTTTTGAGACTCATAAACAAACAAATGTGGAAGTTGTATTCCAAATTTCAACAAAATTCAGATTTGTTTTCTTAATGGAACATTGATTCATGGATTTATGCATCAATTTCATACTTTTGTTGAAAGAAAACAATTCCGTAAAAAGTGTATTCCATAGAAAATGTATTCCATGGAATCGATATCCTGGGAAAGACAAGGAAAGACTTTCTATGTAATTATATGGAATTAAATTAAAAAAATATTTTAGACCACGCTTTTTTATAAATGGGTCGACAATTCTATAGAAATGTAATCAAACGACGGAAAACACATGTTACGCTAAAAACCACGGAAGCGATTGTACAGCTACACAATAGTATTCTAAATAATTGCAAAGAACATAAACGAGAACAAGAATTTAACGAGGTTGAATCCTCGGGAAAAAAAAAGAGATTCTATATATTATCGTAGAAAGAGAAAACATATAAAACTCAAGAAGAAAAGAAGAATTTGTAGTGTAATTTTCTAAGGTCCTCTACATGACTATTTATACGCACATAGGTAGAGCACTTTACTTATTCTACAAGAATAGGGTTTCTTAACTTAGCTACCAAGTAAACAATTAAGATTTATCAAAAAACTCTTAATCCTAATCATAATCAATGACCAACCAAGATTGGTATTTATCCCAACTTTAGTTCACCGACTAAATTAGGTTTTTGTGAGTTATCTAATATAACTCACCTGGCCCACTAACCTATATCCCACAATTCTTCACCTCGGATCATGCATTCATGCATGAAACAATCAATAACAAAATCTCCTGCATCTTCCAACGTCGATTACACCAAAGGCTGCCTACGTATCCATTGCGAGGAATCAAACCGATCGTAGTTCACTTAACGGCCTTTCTAGAAGGCCTTCACCGGGTTCCTAAGAACCTCTACCCAAAAGGGACTCACCAAACCGAAAGAATGTGGATCAATTTCGAGCAATGGCGAAACTTGACCCCAGATACTATTTATCAACATATCAGCTGGATTGTCTTTGGTATCGATCTTCACAAGTAGATTGTCTTATTCTCTAAGAATTTCTATGAAAAAGTGAAATCGCACATCTATATGTTTGGTTCTCGCATGACGCACCTGATTCTTAGTCAAGTAAATTGCACTAAGACCATCACAATGCATAGGCAGTTGTTCTTCCACAACAACCAAGTAATCTATCAAACTTTGTAACCATATAGCCTTCTTAAATGCCTCAGTCACTTCCATGTACTCTGCTTCAGTAGTTAATAGAGCCACAGTAGACTGCAAAATTTATCTCCAACTAACTGGACCTCCATCCAAGGTAAATGCATACCCTGTAGTTGAACGCCTCTTGTCCAAATCACCAGCATAGTCAAAATCCACATAACCAATACACAAATGATTGTTACTAACTTATTTCACAAACTCCAAGCCTACATCAAAAACTGTACCATAAAGGTACCTCAAAATCCATTTCACAGCTTGCCAATGTCCCTTACCAAGATTATGCATATAACGACTGATCATACTTACTGCTTGTGAAATATCAGGCCTCGTACATACCATCACATACATCAAGCTACCAACAACATTAGCATCTGGGACTTGGGCCATATACTCACGCTCTTCTTCAGTAGTCGGAGACATATCAGAATTCAACTTAAAGTGAGGAGCAAGGGGAGTACCTACAGATTTAGTTCCTTCACCAACACCAAATTTCTGTAAAACTTTCTTCAAATATGCCTTCTGAGACAAAAAAACACTTTACCCTTCTCTCTATCACGCTGAATCTCCATACCAAAAATCTTCTTAGCTTCTCCCAGAGCTTTTATCTCAAACTCAGTTGACAATTTGAGCTTCAAATTATCAATCTCTTTATTGTTATACAATGCTATCAGCATATAATCGACATACAAGAGAAAATATATGAAAGACCCATCATATGGCTTCTTGAGGTATACACAATGGTCATAGTGACTCCTTGTGTATGTCTGGCCAATCATAAACCGGTCGAATCGTTTGTACCACTGTCTCTGAGACCTCTTCAGGACATACAACGATCTTTTCAGCTTACATACACAATCTTCTTTTCCAGCAACCTTGAACCCACTCGGATAAATCATATAGATCTCTTCTTCTAGATCACCATGTAAGAATGTCGTATTGACATCTACTTGAACTAGGTCTAAATCATATTGTGCTACCAAGGCCAAAAAAATTCGGATTGACGAGTGCTTCACAACTGGAGAAAAAACATTGTTGTAGTCAATCCCTTCTCTTTGAGCATAACCTTTAGCAACTAACCTTGCCTTGTAGCGAACTTGATTCTCTTGAGATCCTTCCTTCTTAGCATATACCTATTTACACCCAATGGCTTTCTTACTGTTCGGAAGCTTCGTAAGAACCCATGTGTCATTCTTGTGAAGAGACTCCATCTTATCTTGCATTGCATCTTCCCATTATTCATGCTCTACACTGTGTATAACTTCAAAATAGGTATTAGGAATACCTTTTCAACAACTGATAATGTATAAGCTACAAAATCATTTATCCAACCTGGTTTCCTGGTTTGTCTTCTCAGTTTGCTGGTTGTTATGGTCTCAGTGACCGTAGCTTCTGTATCTTCCACTGCTTCGTGTTCCTCTTCATGAACAACGTCACTATCATTTGGAACTTCAGTAGTTACTTCCCTTGTAGACGCCACGTATTCGAAAGTATATGTAACAAATATAGACTTAGCTGGAAGTGGTGGAACTGCATCAATCTCCACCTGTTGTAAAGGCTCAATGGTACTGATAGTGTTCTCCACCTGCCGAGAACCCCATGACTTCACCATAGACGCTTCATCAAATGTAACGTCTCTACTCATGACTATCTTCTTCTCTACTGGATTCCATATTTTGAATCCTTTCATTTCTTTCTTCATACCCATAAAGATTCTTTTAATAGCACGACTATCAAGCTTGTGTTCACTAACATGATACCAAGCAGGACAACCAAAGATATGAATTGAGTCATAGTCATAACCTGGCTTACCATACCACTTCCCCATTGGAGTTTTACCTTCTAATGCAGATGATGGCAACCTATTAATGAGGAAGCACGCATATATAACTGCCTCATCCCAAAACACTTTACCTAATCCAGCATTAGATAACATACATCGTACCTTCTCCAGCAAAGTACGATTCATGCGTTCAGCTACCCCATTTTGTTGCGGTGTCTTCTTAAATGTGAAGTGCCTTTGTATCCTCTCATCCTGACATACTTGCAAGAATGGATCACTTTTGTACTCACCACCATTGTCTGAACATAGTACCTTGATCTTTCTACCAGTTTGAGTCTCAGTTGCCTTTTTCCACCTTACAAAGACTTCTAGAACATCACTTTTATGCCTCATGGTGTACATCCATACGTGCCTAGAATAATCATCAATAAACGAATTGAACCAATGTTTCTCTCCCAGTGGTGCATTCTTAGAGGGACCCCAAACATCTGAATGAACATAGTCACTCATTTAGCACTGAATTCCTGAACAATTGGGTTTATAAATTGAGCTGACATTAGTAATGAATCGGGTTCCTTACGGTGAATTGAAATGCTGGTGTATTTATTAGATAGTGGGTTTTGGTGCATTTTCGAATGTCTCTGAATAACTTTGTCAGTGTACATATGGTCCAGAAAACTGTGTGTTGTAGTGGTTCACAAATCTCAACTAGTTGCTGTTTTCCTTTTTCTAATAATGGATATTGGGTTTATTAGTAGTAGGAGGAGTAGTGCTCCAAATCCAAACCATGTTAAGTCACATGGGATGGGTATCAAAATGTAGGGTATTTCACTATTTCTTTGAGTGATGAAAATCCAGGTAAGGTTTGTCCATTTTAAACAAATCAATAAAACCCCTTCACTAAATTGAATCAACGAACTTAGATCCATAATAAATTTTAGTGTTTTCTTTCGATGTCATTTACTCATTGAGCACTGAATTCCTGAACAATTGGGTTTGTAAAAATAAAACTCAGCTGACACTAACATAGAACGCTTAAGATTGTTAAACAAAGGCATCTTGGTTCATTGATTTGCTCTCCGGTCTAGTGATCCTTGTTGTCTCCCACTTGTCTCGGCAACAATGGCGAACGAGTGAAGTATTATTCTTTCGTTCATTCCCAATAATGAACATTAAACTGATTCAATTTTGGTGGTGTTGCTTTTGTTACGGTTTTTTTTTTCTTCTTCTTCTGCTTTTGTTTCAGGTTCTTTCTTTTCTCAATATGTATGTATTAGTGACGAAAAGAGCCACTTAAATTGCAGTTTTGGATAGTGTTATTTTTAAAAATCTACTTTCTCATCATTTAAGGGAAAAGTCGGGATAGTGTGTATATCTTTCAAGTGTATCTTATGTACGTCCTAATTATTTTTGAATGAAAAATCTGTCAGTCTAAATACGTGTAAATAAAAAAAAATACAGTCTAAAACATTTAACAGCGGTGTTTTCCATTATTTTTCTTGAAGAAAGGTGAATGGGATTACTCTCTTAGAGCGTCCACAGTCGTCGACTAAATCGACGACTGAAGATTATAAATGATCGATAGTCGACGAAAGTGAGCCGCAGTCGTCAATCTTTTTTAGTATTTGATCGTTGAAAAATCACTGTTCAGGATTAAAAGTAATCGTTGATCGACGATCAAAGTTATAGTCGTGCGAAACTCTACTCCCTCGCTTGTGCACAGACGACGTACCAGCATCTCGCTTAAAAACACGGGCGAAGTGTTGACATTTCGCCAGCTCAAGCGTTATGCTAAACTTTCGCTCCACCAGACGAGTAACCAGAAGCTCGCCTACTCATAAGCGAATAGCAGAGATTTCGCCAAAAATTTCCATACACGGTCGAGATGCTACCGAGTCGCATGGGGTTGGACGAGGTCCCAAGACTACGCTTGGGTTTGGGCGAGGCCCTAAGGCTCCGCTTGGATTGGACGAGACCCCAGGGCCACGCTTGGGGTTGGGCGAGACCCCAAGGTCTCGCTCAGGTGCAAGTTAATTTGTGTTAACTCTCTCTCCCGCCGAATGTTATAGTAGTGGGCCAGCAATACTTTTGTGGTTTTGTAGATTTGCTAATCAGGAGTTAGCTAACATTCAAGTACAAATTTTAGCTTGCTTTCCAAATTTACAATAATTAAATTTGCTTGGCCAACCAATTTACCATAATTTGTGTTAATTCTCTCATTAATGAAGTGAAATACACGGGGCGAGATCTTGGGATCTCGCCCGTGTCCAAGCGAGGCTAAGAGATTTCGCTTGGGATCCTTAGGTCATCCAAGCGGGCTTCCAAGCTTCCGCTTCAATCCAAGCGGTATCCCTGCATCTCGCCCGGCATAATTTTTACACGAGTTATCCGCACAATACATAGACGAAATCTTGGCCCCTCGCTTCGACCAGCGAAACTCTGATCTTTCGCTTAGTTAGTGGGCAAAATGTTGGGATTTCGCCTGTGTTTTTTTTTTGTAGGCGGTAGGGCAGAATCTCGCTTGTACCAGGCGAACTACTAGTCTCTCGTCCGTCTTTTCAAGCGTTACCTTGATACTTCGCTTACCTTCAGGCGATATCCTAGGCACTCGCTTGATCATACCCCGTTGTTTTTGAGACGGATCAAAGATCAAAAAATTTGATCTTTGATCTTTGGTTATCATCGCGTGATTGGAGATGCTCTTAGGAAATTGGTGATCCATGGATTTAAGGGCCTTATGGTCTTCTAACCAACCTCACCTATCAACAAAGCCCATCAAGCCCATGTTAAAAAGTTCACCAAATCCACTTTACAAGTGATTTGTTTTTGCTAGCAGTCTACTAATTAATAATTATGGATATTGTTAGATTTGTCATTAAGTTATTGTCAAATACCTGTCTAAGATTATGCCACGTACCTCAAAAAAATCCCAAGCTTTATGGACCCTTTGATTTCATTTCATTTGTTTATAAGTAATCCCCTCGACTTTGTCTTGCTTTTAGCTATCACAAAATCAAAAACTATCATATTAATGGAAAGTTTTACTAATTTACTTTCAACGGTTCTACACGTGCCGTTGTTTTAGACAACATATAAACTGTCGACTCATAAAAAAAAAATGTGGGCTCCGTGATTCTGAGGAAGATAAGAGGGGTCTTGGGCCCACCATATGTGTGCGTGCGGTTTGTATATTGTCAATTTGGGCGGGCGAATACAATTAAACTTCTAGCTAAATCACGTTCATAAAAATATAAGACATTCTAGCCTTCCTTAATCCAGTACCTTTTGGTCATTTGAATATCTGAATAGGAAACTAAGTCAAATTTTAAAGGTAGAAGTGCACCGATTTACAATGGAGTCGTTAATTCTCCAAAAGCATCATTTTTGAAAAAGAGCGATTTTAAACATCAGAGCAAAAGGCCGAATCCTATGATCTTGAAACTGACCTGAGATACTGACCTGAGATGAGTCAATCCATGTCCCCCTACTTCATCCAATCTTGGCGGTCACTTCAAGCAAGAGGCAAGAAAATATTAACGCAGACAAAATATTTCGAGATTCTGCATTCGCCAAAGACACAAGAAGTTATTATTCTAGAACCCTTTAGTTTGGCGGATCCTTATCTTACTGAGCATATCCCATGTTAGCCCTAAGATGTTGGTCTCTACCTAGAAAAGTGAATGCTTACGCTTGAGTTTTTATTATATACGCTTAGTTAAAAGAATGTTTTTTGATACACCTAGGACATAAATTCTATATGAACCAATGGATCGTAACAAGTATTAGCATTTTGGATCAATGTTAATCTTAAAACAAGAAACATACTATCTCCGTCCCAGTAAAAGAAATACTATCATTTTTTTCAACTTACTCGGTGTCCGGATATGACTCGGCCCCTGACTCGGCATGAATCAGATGTCAGACCGTTTGTTTTATGTTTTAAGTCAGATCTCAATCGACCTCTGACTCAGACCTAACCCCTGACTCGGATCCGTTTGAGTCATTTATATAAATACCCATGACTCATGGAACCAAACCACCGAGTCAAATATTTTTGAGACAGTTCAATCAGATCTAACTCAAAAAACAAACACATTGAATCAGATTCAGATAAGTCAGATAACTTCAGTCAGATCCATACGAGTCAGATTCAAATGATTTAAATCTAACACAAACAAACAAATATAATGGTAATCTATTTTTAAGCTAAAATAAAAAAAAATATCTTTTTTATTAGGAAGGAAAAAATACTATAAAAAAAATAATAATTTTTTTTTTTATTAAGACGGAAAAAATACTTTACCACAGGAATCGCCAAACAATATAACTGCTTAAGTTCAACAGTTTATACCATGAGATCTTAAACATAATCATTCTTTATTCACAACCAATTTATAAATTTAAGTGTTCTTACAAATCAAGTTATACAACAGTTTCTACAAATTTTCATTTGACAAAAAAAGATCCTTTAAGTTTTTATCACCAGAAAATTAATCTAAATTTATAAACAATGAACTTGATGTTGGCATTGGTAGTGGTCAGGTACGGATCTAGATGGACTCAAAATCTGAATTTAGCCTGGCTAAGGCTTTAAAGATAAAAAAAATAATTAAAAATTTAAAATTTAAGTACTGGACCTAAGGGTTTGATATGGATTTTAGCTCCGGTTAACCCTCTCATAGGTCCATCATTGATAGTGGTCGTATACATTTGGATCCGCTTCTCCAATTTTAACGATCATCAGAGCATTCACAAGGGGAAATCGTCAAAGTCATATTAAAATGACATTTTACATTTGAAAATGACATCTTCATGTTTTTATACAAAGAGAATTGACATTCAAGCGGAGTTTTAAACTTCAGAGACAGTAAAACACTACCAATTTTGTAGCGCCGTTTAAAATCAAGTTAATATTCGGAAGAAAGCGGCATTTAAAATTGAGACTAAACATTAGGCTAAATTTTAACTGAGGCCTCATGTGTTATTGGTCTTCTTCTTTTAAAGAAAAAAAAAACCCTACTTAATTATCTCTTGCCCTACCAGAAATTCGCATCTGAAGAAGAAAGAGTAGAAAAAACAATGTCAATTCTCCCGGAAGAGATCTATCTCGACATTCTTCTGAGGCTAAGACATACTCCGATTACAAGTTGGTAAATATTCCGGCAGATTTTAAGAGTACTTATTATGTCCAAGTCTATTCTTTGAAATCAAACTTATGGAAAAACTTTCAATCCAACCAATATGTGCTTCGTGATCCTCAAGCATCTGGGGTGCTTCTTAATGGAGCTCTTCATTGGTTCGGGAGGATAAATTCAACGTACAGTGGAAAGATAGCAGTGTCAATGGATATCAATGAAGAGAGATTTGGAGAACTGCAACTATTAGTGACACTACCACCAAATACATATAAAATCCATATGGGAGTGTTGGAAGAGTGCCTTTGTGTACTTGCTAACTTTAAAGAGACCTTTGATGTATGGGTTATGCAAGATTATGGAGTTCCAGAATCTTGGACTAAACTGTATACCATTACGTATGAGAGCATAATGTGTGATTCCTGTTCTAATATGAAAGCTTATCGGATCTTTAAAGGATGGTGAGTTTCTGTTCTGGAACATAGATAACATAATTTTGTATGATTCAAAGTTTGGAACTGCGAGAAAACCAAATATCAGTGGTTTAAAGGTGCAAGGGGCAGTGAGTTATTTTGAAAGCTTGGTTTTACTAAACTCTGTTACTGCTGTGGTACCAAGGAAAAGGAGAAAAATCACTAGAAACTTGAAGAAGAGAAACAGGTGAATATGCTATTTAGTCTGTGTAGTTTTTTAGTGAACCTTCTTCCTAATAGTATTAATAAGTTTGAATATGGGTTACTCGTCATAGTTCATAAATAATGATAGACAACTCAAAAATCATATGGTAACGCAGGAACATGCCGAGCATAGAGGAGGCTGATAGAGTATAGTTAGGCTTGAGGCGATCATATGGGATGAAGAACTGAAACAGGAGATCGAATCCACTTGTCTTAGGGGACAACAAATATGGTGAAGTGTATCTAACAGGAGATAGAACTGTTTTGGATATCGTTAAGTTTATATTTATTCAAGTTAATGTCTTATCATATGGATATATTCAACATGAATGCACCTGTATATCAGATGTATTTTTATGATAGGTTTCGGCTCTAGTAGTCTAGTGGTCTGAGTCCGAGTCAGAAACAGTTCTGGTTCAGTAAGTTCAGTTGAATCTAGAAACTACGATGCAATTATCATTTTGTGTTAATGATATTTATGCTTTTACCAGGAAAAAAAGTGGTTTTCTAGTGAATTGTTTTCTCGTTCTGTTTTCCTTGTATGATTGTTCTATATTTTAAAAACTTAAAGACACCTTCTGATGGAAGTAGACCTTTTGTTTTGTTTCCTCTAGCATCTACAAAAATACATCTCCGTAGGAGAAAATTTCCATCAAGTATTTGAAAATTGATCATTCTAGCTAGTAGTGTTATTGGGTGGAATATCTTGAGATAAGTACATTTTGTGCGTAAGGTGTGAGACTTGAAGTCTTCACAGAATCTTGTTGGATATATAAAATGTTTTGCTGCTCATTTTCAAATGTTATCCTCATTGTGCACAAACATTTCACTTTGACTTTCGCATTGAACCTCTTATTGTGAGAAGGATATTATCCAAAATGTTCCAATTTGGGGGTCATCTTGGACTTCTGTCCCGGGATTTCAAAATTAATGAAAATGCCTTATTCTGTTAATTTTCCCGTTAACTATGTGCGTACGAGTCTTCACGTGGAAAAAATAACCAAAATACCCCACCACTACTTGTCTGACTAAAACCGGATTAACCCGTGCTAAAAAGTGAGTCAGTTATGAGTCAACTCATGACTCGGTAAATAGCCTCTAACTGTTCTTCCCCAAATTGAATGAAACCTGTTCATCTTTTTTTTCTTCCCCAAACTGTTCTTCCCCAAATTGAATTGAATCAAATCACCGCCACCACCAGACACCCTATAATTTTTTAAAACCCAAATTATGTTGAATCCAAATCACTAATTAAACCATAAGAAAAAGAAAACAACCTCAAAGCTTACCAATTGCAATCAAACCCATACTCCTCACAGTGACCACAACCACCATTTCACCCATTCACAATTTCACATTTTCAATTTCTCTGCTTCCTAATTGAAATTCATTCTCACAAAGCCATCACAAATCAGAAACCCTTCTTCACTGACCCATCTCAGACTCAAATCAATTTCAGATTCATTCCATCTCTGAAACAGACCTACCTGACGGAGCTGTCACACCACCACCACCACCGGAAACAGACCCACCTGCCGCAACTTGACTCATTCCGGCTGTTGCTTGTGCTCCGAAACTCGGTGTCGAAATTGAACCACTCTAATTTCCATTCAATAGACTTTGATTAATAACGTGTGAATGCACTCGAGAAATACATATAAAAAAATGAAATTAAAATCCTTTATGATGAAACAGCCACCTGAAAATGCTATTGACTTCCTGTTCGTGGAATCCCTCCTGCGATTCCATTAAAGAGTGCTTGAACTGAACCCTCACCTCCTCCCCCCTAAAACACAGAGTATCAGAAATTACAATCTCCCGAGAAGAAAGAAAACGAGTTAGAAAGAATAAGACTTACAGGATTGGAAGGTTTGAAAGGAGCATCATCAGAAGAATCACCACCAGTGCTCCCACCGAGAGTTAAAGGTAATGGAAAAAGAACAGAAGAATCACCACCTCCACCCATACCAGAACCAGTGGACGGAGATCTCGACATACCACCACCAGTGAAGAATCACCTGAACCTATTTCCTTTCTGTCTAGTCCTCATCTGCAGAACCATCTCAAATCCTTCTTCCCTGAGTTCATAAAATCCATCTTTAATCTTCACTATCTCAGATTCTCACCCAAACTCCGGCAGTATCATCTTAAAAGCTTCAACTTCTCTCGGTTCAATACCTATAAACCCATCTCGAGCCATCTGTCGGTTCAATACCTATACGTGTCTGCATCTTCTCATTTCAAAAAGCACGTGAATAGCACGTGACGAAGATTTATTTCACCTGTATGAATCAAAGAGGGGTATTTTGGTCATTTTTCACACATGAGGACTCGCACGCATATAGTTAACGAGAAATCTAACAGAATGAAACATTTTTATTAATTTTAAAATCTCGGAACAGAAGTCCAAAATGACCCCCCAAATTGGGGCATTTCTATAATTATTCCTTGTGAGAATTGTCATCACTGCACGTAACAATGAATTGAATCTGGTTTCTGTGCGTTATCAGTTGTCTGCAAATGAGTAACTTGGTTCCTAGCCATATTATAATCTCAACTAGTTGATGTTTTCCTTTTTCTGATGGATATTGGGTTTATTAGGAGTAGTGCTCCAAATCCAAACCATGTTATGTCACATGGGATGGGTATCAAAATGTAGGGTATTTCACTATTTCTTTGAGTGATGAATCCAGGTAAGGTTTGTCCATTTTGAACAAAGCAATAAAACCCCTTCACTAAATTGAATCAATGAACTTAGATCCATAATAAATTTTAGTGTTTTCTTTCGATATCATTTACTCATTGAGCACTGAATTCCTGAACAATTGGGTTTATAAAAATGAAACTCAGCAGACACTAATAAAGAATGCTTAAGATTGTTAAACAAAGACATCTTGGTTCATTGATTCGCTCGTCGGTCTTCGACGTGTCTACGTTCGGAATGGGACCACGTCAACTCTAATCTAGTGATCCTTGTTGTCTCCCTCTTTTCTCGGCAACAATGGCGAACGAGGGAAGTATTTATTCTTTCGATTCATTCCCTATAAATTGATTCAATGTTGATGGTGTTGCTTTTGTTACGGGCTTCTTCTTTTCCTTCATCTTCTTTTATGCTTTTGTTTCAAGTTTTTTCTGTTTCTCAAATATGTATACATTAGTGACAAAAAGAGCCACTTAAATTGCAGTTTTGGATACTGTTATTCTCACTACTTTCTTTCTCATTATTTAAAGAGAAAATCGTGATAGGATGCATATCATTTTAGTGCGCCTCGTAGGCATCTTAATTATTTTTAAATAAAAAACATGTCTAATTAAATACGTGTAAATTTAAAAGAAAATGAACAGTTAAAAGCATTTCACACTGATGTTTTCCATTATTTGTCTCTAAGGAAGGTGAATGGGATTGTTTTTTCGGAGTAAAGGTTATGGAGTTTGAGAGTCTCATTCAAAATGATTAATTTGATCAAATCTGACTAAATTTGATCCCATTATAGGTATAAAAAAATTCTCTTTCACTCCAAACTCAATAAAAAAAAATCTTTCACTACAAGCTCAATCAACTTCAAACGAATAAGAAGTTAAAACTCTTCATTATACGGCAAATGATTTATCTTATCAAAAGATTAAATAAAAAACAACAAACTACTTACCGTTCAAACAAATTATCAATATAAAATTATTAAAAAATAGATCCCACCGTTAAAAACCGTGTGTATTTTTCACTTGCACCAATACCACGTGTTACGGAAAGTACCCGCACTATCTATTTTTTTTATGGATTCTCAGGACCCACTTGAATACACTTTCCGCTCCCCACATCTTGCCCATTTTAGCATCTCCCGGCCCAATACACCCTCTAAACCACCACGATCACATCCTGGAGTAGTGTGCAATTTATTACCCAACGTGGGTGAATTATATAATCAAAATCTACTCCACGAGTTAAAACTCGGAGTCGGTGACACCGTTTTGTACCTCGAGACAAGGAATATCATCAAACAGCTGTCAATCACATATATAAAGAAACAAAAAATATTTAAAAATAAAAAAATAAACGTTGACATTTTCCAAATTCTATCTTTGATTTTGGATGTTTCATCTTCGAAATAATAGTCAACGTATTGACCAAATCAAATCATTATTATTACTATGAGATTGGATACAAGGAATCACTTTTGTTAATGATGCTGTAAAACTGATAATGATAATGGTGGTGGACCTTGCGGTGGTGGGTGGTGGTGGTGGACCTGGAAGTGATGGTGATGGTGGTGGTGGAAGAGAAAAGATTCTTTTCTTTACTCTTTCTCTCTACACTATCTATATTTGCTCTCTCTAGAAAAGAAAAAAAAAACAAATGAACACAGAATTTACTTTTTTTCAGCCACCAGTTTCAGCTAGCTACCGCCACCAGCTGTGGTGGCGTTATTGTTGATAAACCAAGGAGAAGGAAAATTAGTAGAATTAATCAAACAGTCATCAAAAACAGGATCTGTTGTTGTGGTTGTTGTCGTCGATGAAGAAGAATTACCACCGTTGGTTGAAGTAGTAGTACCAGCACCAACGAAATCATCATCTAGACCGCTGAAAAAATCATCAGATAAAATCATATCATCGTCATCTAGATCATCTAATTCATCTAATAATTCCTGTTTGATTAATGCATTTGAGTCATCTTCATCCATTGATGTAGTCATTAACGGTGTTGTTGGTGATAAATTGGTGTTACTCGGAGATGATATCGTTGGAGAAGATGCAGATATCACTTGTTTGTTCGATTCTTGATCATGATCTGATCCAGTACTACTCTGTTTTTGGTTTGATGATGAAGAAGAGAATTTATGACGAGTACTACCAGCTAATGAATTCCGATGAGTTGGAACGGCATGATTATGTTCAGCTGTGTACGTTATGATAAACATTGATGGATCTGATCTACTTCTTTCAACTTGTTTTCTTGCTAAACATCCTTTTGAACTACTGCATCTGTAATATCCTCTGTTTTTTTACAAAAGAAAGAATGTTAGATGTTTGATGAAATGACTGAATGAATTTAATGTAAGGGGGAAATGAGAAGAAATAACTGCTACTAGACTGAAAAAACAAACCTTGGATAAGGAGAGCCTTTAATAGGTTTCTGACCGTATTTACGCCATGCCCACATATCAGATGATAATCCTTCTGCTGGTACTTGACATACTACCCTCTTTTGTTGATTCTTCCTGTAAATGCAATCAAAATTTGAGAACAATTGAACAGAGTGATTTGCTAAATTTGGGGTTTCTGTTAAGAAAAGTGTTCGATTCTGTTAAAAACCCAGAAAAGTAATTGAAAAATCAGTGATTTGTCATTATTAGTGATGGAAAAAATGGGGAAACAAAAAGGAAAACAGAATAACTTTTGGGGAGATGGAAATTTCCAATTAACAATAGAATCCAAAGTGAAAATTGAAGAGAGAAAGAAATCAATTTACCTTCTTTTGGGTCTAGCAGTTTGAGATTGAGTAGAAATTATAGAACCACCAGTAAGAGGACGATGATGATGATGAATTTGTTGTTTCTGCTTCTGTTGATGTTGTATTGGCTGTTGTTGTTGTTGATGTGGTTTTTGAGATTGTATTTCTAATCCTCCTAAAACCATTGGAGAAGAAGAATAAGAACAAGAACTGACCATTTTCATTGTTGGTAATGGTGGTGAGAAAACATTAGCACTATTACTTTTTGGAGAAGATGAAATCATGGGTTGTTGTTGCTGCTGCTGTTGTTGTTGAGGCGATGATGATAACAATGGAGAACTAGTAAAAAAGGGTTTATAAAGCTGTTCAAGATCTTCAACACCAACAACATCATTTCTCAATGAAGAAGAAGAAGAACAAAATAGATCTGAAGATGGCAATACAGATAGAAACTGATGATTCCTCTCTTCCTCTAGTTTCACCACTCTTGAACATGAATTAGTAGCAGCAGCAGAAGATGAAGAAGAAGCTGTATTACAACAACCTCTAACCACAGCTTGTAGATCCCAATCGTCCTCCATTTTACTCAAACCCTCAAAAAAAAATAAACAAAAATCTTCAACTTCAACTCTGTTTTGTGTCTGATTCTTATTCTTCTTCTTGAGCTGCTACTATGTTGTGTTCTTACAGGAAGAAGAGAAAGAAAGAAATGAGAATGAAGACAAAGGACGGCGCTGACTTTATAAAAGAGATGATGAAGAAGGAGATTTGTATTGTGTGTGAAGATGTTAAAGAGAGGAGTGATTTTATATTATATATATAGAAAGAGAAGAAGAAGAAGGAAAAAAAACAGAGTGGGTTTGGATTTGTAATGTAGTGAAAGGAGATGGTTTTAAGCTGGTTTTTGCTTTTTCATTGACTTATTACAAATGTCAAAGGCTGTTTTGAGATAAAGTTTTAAGTGTGAAGAGAAATAAATCCGCTGGTTTGAGCCAAGAAATAGAAAAAGTCTAACTTGTTGTACCTAAAGTTTGTTTGTATACGGATTTTCTTATGTATTTTTTTTATGTCGAACCATTTCTTGTTGTACACAATTTGTCACTTGAGCAGGGTACTAATCCATTTTGTTAGGTTAGATAAAGATTCTTTAAATCTATGTCAGGGTGGATATAAGGTGTATGAGTTTGTATATGCTTCTACGTGGACATTAATATTCTGAGTAAAAATAAAATTGGAAAGTAGTTTAATTGATTGCATCATAATTAAGAAGATGATTAGTTAAAATATATTTATGTAGACTTCATAATAACTTCTGAGCAGAATGATTGAGAAAATAAACAGACGAATCACACTCATGTGGATTCCGTAATAAACCTTCTAGCAGAAATCTGTCTAGTTGTATGTATGTAATTAAGAAAATTATCAGTCTGAAACACACCATGTTGCCATTGTAATTAAGAAAATGAGCAGTCGAAAGACATCACGTTGTCATTGTAGTAAAGAATATAAACAGTCAGAAGGACACCACGTCGTCACTGGGTTATCAATCACTTTTGTATTTCAAAGTCTTCGTATAATTTTGGTATCAACTGATATTAGCGAATGTTTATGACAATTTACGCTTTTTCGTTTGAGTCGGTAGATATTATGGCGTTGATGAGCTTATCATTCATATCATTTGAGCAGAAAATCTATACAGGATGTGTGTAATTAAAAAAATAAACAGTCGAATTGCATCTACGTGAATTTTGTATTAAATGCTTTAAGAAGAAAATATTTCAAGTTATAAGTGCGTAATTAAAAAAACTAATGGTTTAAGAGACACCACGTTGCCACATAATTAAGAAAATAAAAAGTCGAAACACATTTCCGTGGACTTAATAATAATCATTGAACATAAAATTTATCTAGTTGAGTGTATGTAATTGAGAAAATAAACAGTTAAACGACACCCAGGTGGATTCTGCAATAAACTCTTGAGAAGAAAACATGTCTAGTTGTATACGCATGTAATTAAGAAAATGATCAGTCTGAAACACACCATGTTGTCACTGTAATTAAGAAAATGAGCAGTCGAAAGACACCACGTTGTCGTTGTAGTTAAGAAAATGAATAGTCGAAAAACACAACATGGCCACTAGGTTATCAATCACTTTTTTAGTTTAAAGTCCTCATATAATTTTGGTATCAACTGATATTATCGAATGTTTATGATAATCTGTACTTTTTCACTGAGTCGGTAGAAATTATGGTATTGATGAGCTTATCATTCATATTATTTATAATGATTTGACATAAATGCTAAATCAATTTTATTTAGAATTCACTAGGTATAGATTTTAGTCGCTGTGAAGGTCAAAGGATAAAGCCGGCCTTACAAGTCAAGTTATTGGGTGTAAGTCCGTGCATGTCTCTATGTGGACCTCGTAATAGCAATTAAACTGGAAATATATCTATTTGAATATATGTAATTAAGAAAATAAATAGTCGAACTGCACCTATGTGGATTTCGTAATAAACCCTTAAGAAGAAAATCTTTCCAGTTGTACATTAGTAATTAAGAGAACTAACAATATGAAGACACCACGTTGCCACCTAATTAAGAAAATCAAAATCGAAACACATTTCCGTGGACTTTATAATAATTCTTGAACAAAAAATTTATCTGGTTTTATGCATGTAATTGAGAAAATAAATGGTCGAACGGCATCCACGTGGATTCCGTAATAAATTCCTGAGAAGGAATATGTCTAGTTGTTTGCATGTAATTAAGAAAATAATCGGTCAGAAAAACACCATGTTGCCACTGTAATTAACAAAATAAATAGTCGAAAGACATCACGTTGACATTGTAGTAAAAAAAATTAGCAGTCATAAGGACACCACGTTGCCACTGAGTTATCAATCACTTTTATAGTTTAAAATTTTCGTATAATTTTGGCACTAACTGATGTTATTTAGTATTTCTGAAAATTTACACTGTTTTACTGAATCGGTAGAAATTATGGTGTTGATGATCTTATTATTCGTATCGTTGATAATGATTTGACATAGATACTAAATCAATTTTATTTAAAATTCACTTAATATTAAATCGATTTTAGTCGGCGTGATTGTCAAAGGTCAAAGTCGGTCTTACAAGTCAAAGAAGTTTTCAAATTTCATTTAGCTGTCGGGCATATAACTGGACCCAAAAATAGGATGGATTTTGATTGTGTTTAATATCTTATGATTCTTATCTTTGGATATTTTTGTAGTATCATAATCGGAAAATCTGTGACTTAGCCAAAGCTTCGTGATTTCACCTTGACCAAGTATGTTGGTTTTGATTTTGGCAGCAGTGCCGGAGGTATATAATTACCTCAATTGTTCAACTAGATTGATCCACCTCGGCAATTTTAACAATACCGAAGAAACTTCCATACTATTCACTCTAACGCCAAAATTAAATCTATGATCGATAATCGTCAGAAGTTATCTAGATGCTACACTTAAGTATCCAAGCTATGGCCTATAATATTTGTTTTTGGCTAGATTATAGATTTATAGCTATAGACAAACCATATACCTTGCCATAATGCCTGGTCTAAGGAATCTACATTTTAACTTTCCCTGATGTCATGGTAATATTATCCATTTATTTTAAGTTTTTATATAAAAAAATATTAAAAAATTTATGTTGGGTATTCTCTACACTTTTACATGCACATTCTAATTACTCATTTTATAATTAAAATAATAGTAATTTATTTTCTAAAACGGGGATATAATACTCCCTCTGTCCAACAATAAGTGATCTAATTTAAATTCGCACAATTCTTAAAATAAGAAAGAGAAAGAAGTATTTTTAAGTATTTTTCTAATTATACCTTTATAAATAATAATTAATAAAATTTATAAATGTTTTATCTCTTAAACTATATCACGGATATTCGTAAACTTTATATCATTTAATAGCATTTTAAAACATCTACATAACGAATATAAATATGATCATCAAATTATATGTATTTTTTATATTAATAATAATTAACTTAAATGATATTCTTAGAAATATACCTTTTATCTAATGATATAAATTATATGTTAATGATATAAATTATATGTTAGTAGGATAAAATTTTAAAATAAATAAATAATCTATTTTTAAACGAGAAGTATTTGTTAGTAGAAAATTTGTCATCTTGAATACGACTTAACTCGGTAAAAGAATGATAGAGAAACAATATTGTGTTGCGGCCAGCAAGCAGATACCTATTTTTATCGGTATCTCCCAGAAATATTGCAATTTAGTCATGAAATTGGCAGCCCATTGCGTCCAAAACTTCAATAGATAAACAACCATTTCTCACTCCCCGATTACATTCCCATTTGTACCTCGGCAAACACACAATCAAACACCCAATCTTTTTAAAAAAATAAGAAAGTTGTTGTTAATTCTGTCAGCTCAGGAATCAATGCTGATGAATTCCTCATAAACCAAGATCTGAATATAAAAATTGAATTAAAAGCTGCACAAAAAATAAAAGAAAGAAGAGCCCTAAATCTCCTTCTGATCTCTCTTTTCGCTCATCTGGTGCCTGCAGCTGCACACCAAACGTGCAGAGATGTTGCTGTCTGTCACTCTGTCTATCTGTCGGCCCAGTTTCTGTTCTGTTTTGGTTTCCTCGTCCTTCTTCTTCCTTCCTTATTACGTGCCCGTGTGATTGAGTTAAAACTCAACCTGTGGGACCCATTTGATTAAAAATATACTAATCATCTAACGGTGAGGAAAAGATCAAAATATATTTAGTGTGATGGTGTAAAACCGATGTAGTGGATCACACACTCACACAAGAACCGGTCCTAGTCTGGGGTCTGGAAATAGATATGGTATGTGAGGGCAGTGGGGGGTCTGGAAATATTAGTGTACGCATGATACTTGGCATGCCAATATCATTTAAGTTCATATATAAACCACAAGATTGGCACAATTTGAAGGGCACTATTGAATAGTTTTTGGGACCAAATTGAGCTGCTAGAAACCTTTTAAAAAGCAACAATTGGGTACCAGTAGTTGTATAATGCTAGCAAGATGTTTTTGTGATCTTTTTTTTCTCGTGAAAACGTTGTCATGTATGAATTTATGAATGTCGTAAATAATTGGACACTAAATTTAAAATTTAATTGTTATTTTCTTGTGGGATTTTCTGATACGAGTAAAAAGTTATTGATCTATATTTTGATAATATATACGAGTTAAATTACTAGTACCTAATTGCTGGATTATATGGATGCTATAAAATGAGAAATCACACAATGGTTTAACGGTGAAGGTAGTAATTACTCCATAAGGCCGAGTTCAAATATCAAATTATAAAATGGACAAATGTTAAATTATAAGAGGATTTTGTGTTTTCCTCCAAAATAAATAGTTATTTTGTAATATCCTTTTTAAAAAATTTAATCGGTGAAATCTTCTTTCCGTCATAACTGTCGTTATCACACAGTTAACTGCGCACGTACAATATACGCGTGTATACACGTGTTTAAGATCCAAGGGTATTTATGTCTGATCGGAAAAAATTATTTTAATTTATACCGCATATTCCACCTGCACAATTAACTGGTAAAAGCCATTTGTCTGGGTAAATTAACCCATTTGATAAGGATGTATAGGAACTGGCCTTAGCAATGCAATGGATTTGTGTCGCATTTTCTTTGAGGAAAGTTGAATGAGATTGCGAGTTTAACCTTGCGCCCTTCTTAAAAAAAACTTCAATTATTGTAATTGATAAAAGGGGATAGTAAAGATAGCAAAGGGATATAAAATTTATATAAGATAAAATAATCTACTGAATTTCTGTATTGGTATCCTCTACTTATAATCGGTACCCCTTTAGCAACCGTGTTAATTAAATTTGGTATCTTCTTATGAAGACCAAATCCTCTATTCTTAGAAGGATTTAGTCTTCAAAAAGAAATTAAAATTTGTTTTAGGGTTGTGGATTATACTTCAACGATCCAAGCTCTCCTATATATAGACTGATGTTACTGTTACTATTATAAGTGGTCTCTCCCGTATATCGACCGTTACTATTATTGTTATTGGTTACCCTGGATTCTTGTATACGTGATTCTGTTAACTTAGTTTTTATTATTAGAGATTTGTTGCTTGGTCCTGTTTGAAAGTTGTCTACAGTTGTTCATGTTGTTTTTAATTTGTTGTTTCATGTAACTTTCAGGTTTAATGCCTATCTATTAAAAAAATAAAAATCAACCGTGTTAATTATGTACTAAATCTAGGGTTATATTGTAATTTGAACTATAGAAAACATAGTGACCTCTAATACAAAAGTGGTTTGTCGGAGTATATAAATTTGAAGGTCAAACCAAACTATTTATTCCTCATTTAGTTTGATAATTTGGACTTTGACCTCTTGACTGTTGTCATCTAGTACACTACTAATGTACTGTACTTCCAAAATAGTACTTAGTATTACCAAACCAGTTATTAGTTTCATGTTTTGATAATTTTGCAAGACTTTCTAACTATATGAACATATGAATGTTTAACCAATTTTTGACCAATTATTGAAAACTCAACCCATATTTTATTTTATTTTTGACATATTTTGGGGTTTAGTGGTATGTCTTCTTCATATAATTCAAGTGGCACACTTGTTGGAGAAAGGGGCGGAGAAGCCGTGTTTGATCTATCGATGATGTATTATGTACGTTCCGTGTTTGCTTTATGTATTTCGTAAAAACTAAACAAGTTTTCAAAAGAATTTGAGTAGATAAACAAAAAGGAATTTGATCGATAATTATACTTATTTTATCCGTGAAAAAAAATTACTATCATTTTTTTATTTTATATTAAAATATTAATCGAACGGACAAAAAATAACCAAAACATTGATTCAACAATATTGTAGATATGTTTTAAAAAAAATAAAAATATATATTGCTGATATATTTGGTTGTATTTCGTATAACAGTTTCAGTGTAAAATTTAGATTTTAAATGAGGTATGAAAATTATGCAAGCATCTATTGATGAGCATGGAGTAGCTCATCATGAATGACGTTCCCACAGACACAGTCCAATTTTACACATTTTCTCTCGGATTACATTAGAATTTTATATGAAATGATGAAGTTTTTTTTTTTTTTTTTAAATCTATGATTATAACTAAGACAAAGTTATTCTTTTTTGTTTTATCAATTTGTTTTGGTTTAACTTAACAATGAGAGAAGTTGATGTAAGCATAGTTGTTTGTCTGTTGTTAGATAGTTTATTTTGACATTATAGAATTTCAAAGTTTCTAAATAAAATATATTTAGAGAAATTTTCAAACGAAAAATAATTATAATCCTCGGATATGCTTTGACTTCATCCAATTTGGTATGTATTATATCCAATTTGCAATGGATTACAACAACAATAATATACAAACATGAATATCAATGCCAATAATTTTTCTAGTTTTTATAGTGTAATGGTGTTGTTTAGTTATATTAGTTTCATAACTTGAATACCAATTATCTATCTAACCAATTATTATATGCAATTATTGAGAGAAATAAAAAAATATCAGTACAAATGTAAATTTCTTTGCAGCCTTGAAGTATGTCAAAAAAAAGAAAAGAAAAAGTATATCATATTAAGCAGTGGCCAGTTATATATTTTTTATTGGCTAATTTTCAATTTATTTTTGGACTTTTAGAAATTTTTATAGTTTAACGTATATTTAAATTCATATGATAATTGTTTAACAACTTATTTTTTATCGAAAATGATTTCTTTTTTTTCTTTTATGATGGATCGGTTTAGTCTGCCACCAGAACAATACACCATCTTGCAGGTCTAATTCAAAATTTCAGCTATCACATTGTTTGTTTAGATTTGAATCTGACTCAGAGATTGATTCAATATGAGTCAGATGTTATATCGTTAGCTTTTTTTATAATATTTTTCTAATCCAATTCAAAGATATTTGAATCATCAAACACATAAATGATTGGGTTCAAAAAAATTCTATAATCTCCGTATTTAATTAAATCAGACGTATAAATTAGATTTAAATATAATGAGTTAGATTCAGATAAATTAACTGAGTTAAAAAAATAAATAAAATACCCCTGTATCTACGGATATGCCTTTTCTCTTGTAGTAGACATAAGGCGTATAAAGTATAAATCCAATATGCATGATAAATACGTACAACGCCCCCAAAGAATGCTACACTAGCTAGTTTGAGCATAGTAAATGCATCAAATGTGGTCCGCAGAAGATGAAGCTCACACGGACTAGTAAAAGAATGCGACATGGAATTTACACGCTTTTTTGAAGCAGCATATTTAGTTTTGTTCCTTACATATATAATTGGAAATCTATACGATCAAATCAAATAATTTTGGAAAATGATAGGTTCCTTGCAAGAGAATTCGATTCTCAGTAACTACTCGTGGATTCGGTAAAGTTCCATTGGCAAAAAAGTAAAATTTGTTTCATTTCACGCCTTTGCCTTTTTATAGTGAGAATTTCGTGATATACTCAAGAACATAAATCTTAGTTCAATATATCATTTTTTTTCTTTTTTTCTTTTTTTTGTTCTATTTTTGGATTGTTCGAAATATCGATAAAATATCTGACTCAAAAATTCGGCAAACGAATTTAACACATGGAAATGCTATTCTCAAAGTCATTCTTAAATAAAGTTGGATGAAATTGCTGAAATATAGTTTAACTCTTAACAGAAGTGTGACAAAATTACATATCTTTAGATACATGATCGGCAAGGGCGGAGTTGCTCACCCAGCCCAGCTGTATCCAAAGTTCAATTCGAGCTATTTTAGTCCATTTTTAACCATTTTTGTTCATTTGTACATTTAAATATGCGCCCACCGGTGATTTGTCCATCCATTTTTCAAAACCTGTTTCCGCCGCTACGATCAGTCGACATAGTGAAATTTCATTTTGCAATTTTTTGGGAATTATAAAAGCATTATGCGCGTGCAAACAACGATTACCTCGAAAGTAAGGTATCAATACACATCAATAAAGGAACTACACAACAACATCGAAGAAGGATCAGGATTGATATGAGAGAATTGCAATAAAACTTATAGGCATTATGGAATCCACGAGTGAGTTTTGAAAAAGAAAAGTGATGGATAAATCAAGTTGAAAGAAGAGTTTAGAGATTGTTACGTTTAAAGAAGGGAAATGGAGGAAAAAAAAGGAAAGCAACTCAAAAATCATAATGGGTGTGAAGAAGCAAAGGGACCACAACCACCATCAACATTGGCCATCGCCACCACCACTTTATATCTTCTCCTCTTCATTTTCTCCAAGCCTACATAGATGTGGGCATATATGGAAACCTTAAGGTGTTTAGCTCTTCTCTATTTCTGCCTAGCCTAGCTAGGAAGATAGGTTATGGTCTTGACATGTTAGTAGGGGCCGGCCAATTAGTTTTGTAATTTTCCTTTCTCATTCTTTGTAGTTAGACTGAATTTTTTGTAAACTAACTTGTCAAAAATCCAAATAAGTTCCCAACTAAGATCATTTAGTTTGAGAAATGCATTTCAAAAGGCACATTCATGATTCATACCTCTCCTCCTTAATTAAGCCAGTTAAGAGTATAGACCATTGCACATCTCTCTTTCTTAAAAAAGCCAATGAAAATGTAGACTACGAAAAACACGATAGGGTGCACATACGCGCACTTATTCACGTGTCGTTCGCATCCTTGACATGGTGTGCATAAAAGACCCTACTTCCTTCAAATTGGACAAGCTGTTAGAGTGAATGTCTAATCTGAAAATCTATGACTCGATCGTATGTAAATAAGTGTTTCCTCCGTTTTAAAAAGATAGACTTATTTTATTTGTAATTTGTATATAAAATAGATATATCTTTTGAAACAGAGGCAGTAGTGTATTTCGGAATATTTTTACGTGTAAATGTCAATCGTGATTTACGCGAATGAGCCTTGAGTTTTCAACAATTTATATCTGTCTGTGGGAAGTTTAATTGATAAAATCAACAAAAACAGAAAGTAAATCAACAAAGTTCTAACATGGGCCGGTATATCAGTAAGTGTCTGATTTTCTTGGTAACTTACAAGAAGGATAAGAAAGTGTTCAAATTGACCACTTAAAAAAAACAAGTAGTAGTCATTTCCCAAAAGACAATGCTTCTTGTCCAGGTATATACTTGCCTAGGTTGTATAAGATCAAATAGATGTAACACCTTTGGCTTGCTCTGATGAGATTGATGGATACATAATAGATGAACATGAGCCAAAGAGATGAAAGAGATCAGGTATGACTCTTGAGAGTCCCATTTGGGTGCAATTTGGCATAAAGGACATGTACAAGTAGATAGATACATTTTACTATCAAAAAAAAGATATTGCAAAATCTTATAAATGCAGCTCACATTCCACTCACCTTTTCTAATCTCCTCCTCCCCCATCAAATTCTTGAGGTGGGAAAGAGATAGAAGAGGTCATTACCACAACTTTATAGTGGGGTGAAGAGAGGTGCCATACTATACTAGGACTAGAATTCACCCCCCACATCAACATTCCCCACCACTGCCCACATGTTTCCATCACTTTTCTTATCAAAAATATTAGAGTTTGCTGGATTAACACAATCCGTCTTATGTGCTTAACTTCATCATTTGAGGTTTATATTTTTGTGCAAAAAAAGATTTCTATCACTTTTAGAATAGTTTTACTACAAGAGGAAAAAGATAAGTGCATATATATATATGAAAAACAGTCCCATACACATTACTCTGCTGCCTAACATGAAAATGTAACCAAAAAGGTTCTCTTATAATATATGGATTCAGTTCAATTGTCAAAAACCCAAATCATAATATGATCTCCATAATCTTAGGTTGTTATCGACTTTCTCTTGGTTAGATCAAATCTTAATGATTATGTCAATTAACTAATTTTTTCTTTTCACTATGGAGAAAGATGAACTTTTTGGCCACTACAATGTCTTTGTGGCCTGGTTTCATCATTTGAACATGAAATGTACCTCCAAAACCGAAAGATCTTAACCAACCATTCGTACAACAAAAACCTTAACAATAATGTACACATCGTGTCAAGCGAAACACGGTTCAATAAATATTATATTTGTCTTCGTGGCCTACGTGAGTTCCGGCCATAAACTAGAATAAGGAACAAATACTATCGCCGACCGCTGCAGTGGCGGAACTAGAAATGTAGGATGGGATGGACTTGACAAGTTTTATACCGCGGGTTTAAACTTAGAATTAGCACATAATATTTTGGCTCACTGGAGATGAATAAGAAAAAAAATACTTCCTCCGTTTCAGGAAAAGAGTTACTTTTCCTATTTGCACAATTGTTAAGGCAAGATGAGAGAGAATAACTTTTATAATTTATTTCCAGATTTACCCTAACAAAAACTTTAATACTACATATATCTTTATAATGAGAATAATTACATTTCTTAAAATAACAAGGGTAGTTTTGAAAGTTTGTTATATTGAAAATGAAAGTAACTCTTTTGTTGGAACAAAAATTTAAAGAGAAAGTAACTCTTTTCCTGAAACGGAGGGAGTATTATTTTTTGGGTTTGGGGGGTTGGCTTTAGCTAGGGAAAGTCCGGATGTAGCTCCTCCCTTGCCAGTCGGACATGTACAGACACACATACGTAGAGATTATATTTATGCTTTTTCTCTTCTGAATATTTGCTACTATCACCAAGATCTATAGCCGAAGCACTGCACGACCTAACAACTTGGGTTTCACAGCAACCACATACATAATCTGGGGCATTTACATTATGCAGAGGCCAAGGACAAAAAATCTTTTTAGTTTGGGTTAGGGGTGAGCAACGGGTAAAATATGTGGATTTGGTGCCACCCATATCCGATCCATCTAAATGGTGGGTGCTAAATTTTCATCCTTGTCTGATCCATTATTTGCGGGTTTAACATCCGCAGGTGGATGGATGGATGTGTTGGATGCGGATTGATCCGCGGATTTATATTAAAATTTCTATTTAACTAAGATGAAAGCACTAATAAAAATATTATTTAATTAATAATTTATAACATCCTAAATCATCCTTAGATTACATGTTTAACTAAACCATCTCCGCTTCTCAACTAGCGACGTGTAAACCTAAAACTTACATAGATGATTAATACGAAGTAGATATACTATTGGGTATAAATTACTAAATTTACCTTCATATATATCTTGCATAATTCTAGAAATACCCTTAACCTAGCGGGTGCTGGTGTCCAATGAATTTCTAGATATACATCTACACCCGACTGATTAGATTATATACAAGTGATAAATAGGATATCGTTCACTCGGATTTGTGAAGACGAATTTTAGATTTAATTTTAAATTTAAACTAGCACATATATGAAAAATGATAACAATATTAAGGATAATTGAGACATAAGATTTCATCATTTTCATATTCATGTGGTTCAAATATTAATTCTAGACAATTATAGCTCAAGTAATAGAAATGTTGATTCTGATTCTTTGCTAAAAGTAGATTCCTAAAACATTAGATGTAAATCATAAGCATGGCGCATCAAAAGTACTTTAGACTAAGCATACACCATCAAATAAAATCACACCTAATTAGTAAAAATCATAATTCAATTTAAATTAATACAAAAGTCATAAAAGAATTAAATATAGTTACCAAATAATTATGAAAAATAGCTTCCTCCATTGTCAAAGTGATGGGGTTTAGCTCATGGTGCTCAAAACATACTCAAAAAATGAATATATGGCTAAAAAGTGCTTTGAAAAGAAGAAATAAAACTGACACAATAAATCTGAGACATATATAAACGTTACAAATGGTGCTTTCTCTGTCGCTGAACAAGAACATAAAATGTCACTGAATCTTTTACGACGATGTTCTCTTTCGCGACGAAGTTCTTCTTCAAACTTTTGGTAACAATCTTCAACCTTTTGATAACACTTTCTTCATCTTCTTCATCATGAGCAGATTTTTTCTGATTGTTATTTTCTTCACTTTTGGCCGAAGCCAACCCCCTACTCACTTCCTACACGACCCCTATGTATACTGAACACCCAACATGCCTCATAAATCCTTAAATCTTCATGATTATTTTCAAAAATCTCTTTCAATGGTAATCATTCACGAGAATTATTTTCTCGGTGATTTTTCCTGATTTTCTTTCCCCTTTCTCGACCAAGTTATTACCTCGTCATATCTCGAGATTATTATGTCTTCATGTTGTTTACTTTCTCACAGAATATCTTTTAATTCACAGCAAATCCTTTTTCCTGTTTATTTTCGAGAGAAAAATATGGTCGGGATTCTTGTTTGATTTTGTTTGGACACTCCCACTTGTGTACAACTTCTTTTAAGGCAAGAATATCTTTGTCTTTAAAATCCCCAAAACTCGTTACTACATTCACACAGATAGAGAAGTAATTCTCCCGCCCATTTCCATTTCAAACTTTGAGAGAATGTACCCTTATCCAAACAATGAGTTCCTTTATCAATGAAGGTGGGTGCATTTAACACCTTTTCTGGGGTGTTTTTAATACTTTCAAGCCATCTTTTTCATAATTGTTTATTCTTCCAAAATACCTACAAATATAATAAAATAACATTATTAATATAAAAATTGAGTAACAAACAATATAAACATGAGCTTCAATAAGACATAAAATTATGTCTATCACCAACCCAGTATTTAATAGATTTTCAACAATGGATTCATGCCAATCCACCTATAAATGGATTGGGTATTCATCCATTAAATTACAGGTGGATTGGGGCGAATTGGCGGGTTGGATCATGATAGACACATGTTAGTGTCTAAATTGCACCTTAGTTTCTATTAAGTTAATATTCGATTTTGCAAATATTACGTGTTTTTATGCTTTTGTAGGTACATTAGAAGAATAAAGATTTGTGAAAAAATTGGCTCAAAAAGTGATAAAGGCACCAAAAGACAAGTGTTATTGGCACCCCAAGAATGGATAAGGGACACCCTAGGATCGGCCGAGTCAACCAGGCGAGTCAACCCAGCGAGTCGCCGATCCAACTCATCGGGACAGTTCCTGAATCAACTGTGAACTCGATTTTCATGAGATATTTGAGTTGTTTTGCTTCCAAATTGTTCCACACCTAGAAGATATCCCATACAAGTCAGAACAATCGAGAAACAGCAGAAAAATCCCGTAAAATCAGCTCGGAAATCATGTATGTGGCCGGAATCATGTTTCAATTAGGATTGGGATTTGTGAGTGGTTTGAGAGAGTTCTATTAGGTTTAGAACTCTCTCTAGGGTTTCTACAACCTATATAAACCAAGAGAAACCAAGAAAAATCACTACGCAGCCTCAGATATCAAAACAGAGAATTTCCGGCAAACTTCCGTCACCGCCGATCACCTGCTACTGCACCGGCCGGCGTGTTCTTCATCCAGGGTTCATCGGAGAAGACGACTCAGCAACATCTACATCTGTTGCTGATTCAAACTGTTCTGTTGCCTATTGTCCCGTTTTTTTATTGCTTAGACTTTTCTGTAACAGCTGAACCTTCTTCTGTAACGCATATACGCGTATCAAATCAGCTGTTACACCATTATTCAACCTTGTAATCGATATTTTGAGCAATGAAGAGATCTTTTGAGCAAGTTTTCTCCACCATGAGCTAAGTCTATTTACTGAGATAATGGAGGAGGTTTTTCTCTCAATTTTATGTGGTAAGTCTATTTTTAATTAATTATTTACAATTCTTTCTTGTTAAAATTGCATAGTTTTGAAATAGAAAAACGGTTTTCATTCAGTAGTGGTGTTTTTGTTTGATGGGTCATACTGGGTTGACAACCTCTGATGTCCCATGCTTGTGATTTACCTCTACTTGTTTGCATAAAACCTATTTTGGCAATATTTGAGTTTAATTTATTTAAAAGAATTGCATGATTAATCACATAAATTGTTAGAAATAGCTGAATCTTGATTCCTAGTTTTCTCCATATTTTCTAAAAATCATCTCTAGTTTATTTTCCTGATTTTTATTTAATTAGATTAAGTCCATTATTTTCTAGAATCATTACCTTCACAAGTTCGAGAATCGAACACTTTATTTACCACTATTAAAACTACATCAGATCACCCCTTGAGTACTTTGGGTGAAGTTGCATGATTTAGAGAAGTTATTTTTCCGATTTGGGTTTTACTAAGAATAGTAACCTGGGCATATGAGTTGTACATACAAAGAATGGGATTTAAAAACCCTACGCCACTTCACTAACCCACAGGTCTCAGGGTCAAATCCCGGCGCCAGTAATTCCCTTTTTTTAATTTCCCTCAGAAGAACGAGTTAAGTCAAGTCCCCGTAATAATCCCTATATATATACTGATTGGAAAAAACATGCAATAATACATATCGGAAGAAGCACCAGAAGCTCAACTGCGTTACACTTTAACGATGTCTTCTATATCATGCCTTCCGGAAGAGATTCAGGTAGATATCTTTCTCAAGTTACCTTTACAGTCCATTGGAATTTATAGGTGTGTATCTAAGGTATGGTGTTCTCTACTTTGTAACCCTAATTTTATTAAGACTCACCTTAATCATACTATCCAAAATAGCAAAAATAACCCTAGGTTCATAATGCACACAAAGGATCTAATTTCCAAGACATCTATGATTTATTCTTGTTGATTATGGTTCGATTTCATCGGCGGTGGCATCTGTTCGGATGGATTTTCCGTTTGAATATAACAATGAACTTAGTGATATTGAACACGTTGCTGACGAACTATCCAAGCAGCAATTTCCACTAACTATTATCTCGAACATGTTGTCGACGAACTATTCAGACAACCATTTCGACGAACTTTGACTTCGAATATGTTGCCAAATAACTATTTAGGCAATAATTTCGACGAACTTTGGTTTCCAATATGTTGTCGACGAAATATTCAGGCAACAATTTTGAATAAATGTAATCTCGATCATGTTGTGGACAGAAAGTTAACAAAAAAGTTTTTGTGAACTTTGTTATAAAGTCTTAAGAAAACTTTGGACTCGAGCGTGTCGCGGAAAAAACGTCTACGCAACAACTTCCACGAGTTTTTGTAATACTTTTCTTATATGGAAAAACACGTTTTTTTCGCTCGATTCCCGTTAGTCGGCGCCAAAGATGTTTTGGAAAAAATGTATCTTTACCTCAAACAATCTCGATGATGATAAAAAATATAAATAAAACATGAATTAAAGACAAATATAAAAGAGAACAAAGATTTAACGTGGTTCGGTAAGTCATACCTACTCCACAGATGAATCCCCGTAGGAAGAAACTTTTTATTGATTTCAGGATACAATGGTTTTTCTTATGGTTGGAAGAGATGAGATTTATCTACTACGTTTTTTAGGGTTGCCATTGCATCCCTTTTTATGGTTCAAGATCCATCTATTTATACAGTTCTGAATCTTTGATAAACCCGAATTCCGAGAAAACTTCATATGTGGTAACTTGGCCAGCAAGATATCTGGAATGTTTCAGAAATTTCCCCTCTGGTGACTTGGTCAACAAGCAGTCGAGAATCTTCCTGAACCTTCTTCTAAGGTTATGGCACTAGGTCGACGGAAACGACCCAACTAACTTGGACTTCGACTTTGACCAGCGGGTGTTGACTTTGACCGACGACTATTGAATGAAAGATATGGTTGTTATACTGGGTTGACCGGCAGAATGCTTGGGCCCAAGAAAAAAAACGAAAAATATCTAGAGTGCGGCTTGGCTTCGCAACCAGTGTTGGCTGCCGGAGTTGCTGACAGAGTTGGCTGACAGAATTGGTCGTCGGAGTTTAACGCTGGAATGACAGATTGAGCTGGATTGAAAACTTGGGTTACAACCAGATGTCGTCCTATACAACAATCTGGCCCAATATAAGGTAATTTTACCTGTCGGGGTAAAATATCGTCAACAAGGGCGTTCTAGTGCGTTGTAGAGGGTACACTAAGAGCCATTTGGCCTCTTTCCATAAACTGCAATTAACAGACGCTAATTATTTCTACCGACCATGTTCGCTGGCTAGGGGTGAGTATATGCACCCAAACCCGCCAACCCAACCCAATCCACCAGTAGTTTGTCGGGTGAATATCCAACCTTTTCATGGATGGGTTGGACATGTATACATTTTTAAAATCCACTAAATAATAGATTGGGTGCGGGTGTAAGTCTAGAAATCCATTGGACACCGCTATGTTTAAGGACAAATAAAAAATTTATAAAATACAAAGGGACATATGTGTATTTTGAAGATATCATATACTTTTAATGTTTTCATTGTAATCCAGTTGTGCCGATGAATCAAATTTACAAACAAGCATCACTGAATATTATCTTTCAATTTACTTTTAGTTACTGGGATGACATTATTATAATTTTAACATTGTTATATTATAATATAATAACTTAATATATTCTTTAAATTTCAGTAATCTAAGGTTTAACTTAGTTTTTTTATTAACATATTAACTATTTTCATTTTTCCTATCCTAAATAAAATAAAATAAAAATCCGTGGATTTACTCACATCTAATCCGCTCACCCATCTATCCATGGATGTCAAATCCACACGTGATGGATTGGACAAAGATACAAATCTAGAACCCTCGTTTAGATGGATTGGATTTATATGACACCAAATCCACGGATTCCACCCAGTACTCACCCTATCGCTGGCATTCTTTTTATACCTCATTACCCAAAAAGCAATAACCCATACGTCGTTGGAAAGAACCCCCGTGATTTTTTTATATTTTTTTTTCCGGTTTTTCCTTCGACGAAATTCCTCAGTTCTATAAAATATAAACACTTGGAATGCAAGACAAAGAAAAGAGCGAGTGAAGTTTTAGCAAGCCTTAATAAACAATACAATACATAATGGAAGAAGCTCAAGTGCGTTCAACTCTAACGATGTCTTCTATGTCAAGCCTACCAAAAGAGATGCAGGTAGATAGTAAAACTGAAGAGATTGGATTTGGTTATGATAGTAAAACTCAAGATTACAAGGTGGTAAGAATCATAGATTATAATTATATTCAGGTCTATACATTAGGATCATATTCTCCCTGGAGAAGGCTTCAACTACAAAACTCTTACGTTTCTCCAGATGGAGAAAGAGGTCCCGGTTTTCTTTTTAATGGAGTTCTTCACTGGCCAGGTTTTACAACGACACTCAACAGAGTTATAGTCTACTTTGATATTCACAATGAGACACTTGCGGATTTTCCACTTCCAGAATAAGATTTTCCATCATGTAAGCTTGAGACAAAACAATCAGGTGCCCTGTACGACAACCTTGATACAAGTGTTGGAGCATTAGGAGATCGCCTTTGTTTGTCTATCAATGTCGGTAACTCCCGCACTGATATATGGGTAATGCAGGATTATGGTGTGACAGACTCTTGGACTAAACTATTCAGTACCCTAATCTATTGTTCGATCATGCAACCAAGATTGCGTCTTGACAATGGGGAGGTTTTGATGGATACAAAAGTCGGTTTAGTTTTGTATGACAATAAGTATGAAAGGTGGAGAGATCTAAAGGTTAATCCCAAAAGCATACATGCACTGTTATTCTGGGATGCAGAGTGAAAACAGGAACCAAGTAACCGAAAGCAGGCCGCGGTAACTGTGCCCCTTCTTTTGTACTTTATATTTAGACTTTATGCAGTACTTAATTTTCAATTATCGGCAAGTAACTGTTTATAAATAGTTTTTAAAATGTGCTACAATTGGTGGTTTCATCAATAAATAACCTTGTTAACCATACATTCTATGTTAATTTACATACTAAAACCTACCTACAGAGTAGTAGTAATGCCGAACCTGAGTAGTAATCATTCAATTACTTCTTGCACGTACCCAGCGTGAGGAGCCGGTCTTTGCCAAACCTGAGTAGTAATCGCCCACATTAGCAACAAAGAGAGGATCTCTTTCTTCATCTTTGACTTCAACATGTTTGTCGTTGTTTTCGTTACTCTTACTTGTCTCCTCCAACTTCTTTGTCAGATCTTCCATGGTTTTCTTCAAGCTAGATCTACTCACTTGCCCTGTTTCACCAGTGGAGATACCGACCATTGTAATCTTTGGGAGAAGAGGATTTGATTGTAATCCTTCTTCAGTGTTTGTCTTCTTTGAACTAATTGTTATGGATCAGGAAAAAGAAATTTAAGGTTTCAACAATGGAATTTCAAACTTAAATCAAAATTCACATAATCTGATAATTCCCAATAGAAGATTTTAGTGGTTTGGCATTACCTTGTGTCGGAGGTAATATGATTATATGTTTTCTGCTCTTGCCTTGACCATGGATGTGAAAACCAGCCTCCAAACGGAAACCGAAAATCGGTGTGATCTGGATTCTGTTCCACTGGAGCACTCTCCAGTAATTTAGATTCTCCAGAACCAAGTTCCAATTCATGCCTATTGTTCTCACAATCAGAATCTAAGGTGGCAGCTGCACTAGTTGACTTGGCATCCTTCAGAAAAGAAGCTGCAGTCCTGCATCAGTTCAATTTCAATATGGATATAGTATAGAGGGCATATTCTAGGGATAAAATGAAAAAGAGTAAATAATAAATTTCCCGAAGTAAGAGCTAGCAGCAATGCACTGGTAGATCAATTTTTCCACTAAAACAGTGCTATTAACAACAAAAACGTGTTTGACTGTATCTTCTTGGCTTGTGATTTTTATTCTGCCAACAACAAAAGAATCAACTAAGAAAGACCATGCCCACTTTGGGTTGTTTTATTTATTGCGCCTTAAAGTCATCATTAGATGGAACTATCTAGCATACCTCAGCCATTTCAAAGAGGTCTTGAAATCCATAGTAAAACAAGGGGATTTCAGTCCAGCATATTTGCATTATATACCTTTACCCAAACGTCAAACTTGTTACACTTACAGATGACAGGCAAAGTGGATTGATTCCTAGGAGGAAAGATGATCCCAAAACTCGACTCACAAAGTAGGATATTACAACCAGACCCAACCATGTGACTAACTCCACATTGCACTGGCTCTTGACCCAAAAATTACTTGCGCGGGTATCTCAGCCAATGTCAAAATCAACTCCTGGGTCAACTAACTCTAACTCCTCAACTAGATGGAGTTAACCATTTGGTCCTTTCCATAAGGTGTGTCGTCTTGTTGAATTCAATAAACTGCATTTTACCGACGCTAATTTACTCTTATCAACTATATACGTTTTATGAATACTAACTTATCGGGAATACCAATGAGGCAATGCATCTACCAAATGGTCAAAGTTAATAGCATTCTGACCTATATACAGTCCTTTAATCAATAAAATAGGGTAAAATGGTGTAGCAGTACCTTCTCTCGAAAGAGTCAACCATATAAGGAAATTTTGGTTGAATACCAGTAGCTTTCCTTAGCCACCTGTTTCCCAACATTACTTTGTCTACTGCATGATGGAGCTGCAGTTCTGCAACCTTTGAGATTACACTCAATGGAATTGTTGGTTGGCCCATCTCATCCATCACTTCTTGGACCTGCAGGAAAGAATAAGTATCAAGTAAACAACATATCCAAGTATTCAGTATTATTACTAACTTGTGAACTGTTCTTTAAATGGTCAAGATTTTTAACTGCAAGCCCAATGCATAATGTCTTATACCTCTGGAGGTTCCCATAGGCTATCTGCAGTATCTTCGACCGCATCAGATGACAAACTATCATCAATAACATCCCTTCTCCGTTGCATGCGGCGATTCTGAATTAGTGTGTGGAAATGCTGATCAACGGAGTCTTCAAGGATGTTGTCCAACGTCTTTTTGTCAAAGAAGTATGGTGTATACCTGAACCAAGGGATAGTTATAGATTTTGCTAATAATGCTGCCTCTAGGATAAAAGAAAGTGGAAAGCCTCACTAAGAAACTAGAACCAACATTAATCTATTTGGTATCAAAATAAACGACAAGAAAATCATACCATTTAATTCCATCATTTGTAGCAATTGCAATATCTAAGTTTTCAGCAGTAAATACAGGAACGCCATCTATGGTTTTCACTCCATTGTTGTGTGGATTTTCCATTAAAAGTTTTTTAGCTTCCTTGACCTACATGACGAGCGAATTGGTACCAAGAAATAGTGTATGTGTATGATAGAAGCAGAGATAACAACCCAATCATACCTGTTTCTCATTTGGAACAAACTGGAACATATGTGGTTTTTCCTGCAGAGCATCAAGAAATGTTCATGAGCAGACCAATGGAAATCCAGTAATAATAAATTCCATGAAATACATAAGAAGGAAGTAGAAAATATGTTCATAGTTCTAGAAGGTAAATAAGGTAGTCTAGGGAGAGAAATTCAGATCTTGAAGAATCAGACCTTGAAATGTTCATAAGCCAGATCAAGGCGGCAAGCGCCTACAACCCCAGATGGAACATTCAGCTGTTTAACATATGAAACTAGCACAAGCATAATAAGTTAGAAAGCAGGCAGTTTGTTCTGTAAACAAATTAGTTTTTTAAATATGAACAATAACAATTTCATCAAAGCCAAAAAAATAGCAGGACGGTGTTAATTACCCAGATAGATGCTGTCAAATTGATGCCATCTATTGAATTGAAAGAAACAGCAATAACTACCAGTAGTATACAGAAAACAATCGGTATCCTGGCTTGAGAATGGAAATATAAGTCACTATTGTACTACCTAAAAGATTTTATAATATCCATTGTCCATGAGACGAAAGATTGCAAACTGATGACCAAAGTCCTCCAATCCAAAATAATATAATCAACGAATAGCACCTATGATTCGAGGAGCATAGAAGGAGATGTTCAATAAAAGAAAAGCTAGGAAAGGGTTGCATTTGCGAATTGCATTTTCTCATAATGGACGTTATATGCAATCCGTTCATCCACACAGATCGTCGTGATCAAAACAGCATATTAGCAAAAACACATGTAAATGCAATCAGTACTATCCACCCATAGAGATCAGTAAGACCCAACATAGTAGAAGCCCGTAAGCGTTATCGTCATAGCTTTAAGAACATCATTCATAAAATGCTTACCTGCATCACCTATATCCATGAAAAACCGAAACATGGGACCATCTCTGTCATTCTTAATCACAGCTGCAAACATCTTTTTAAGCCACTCCGGTGTTCTACACAAACATTAATCAATATTAAACATATGCACACATCAAATTGTAACATGACGAATTTGCATACACACAAACACGGACTATTAGTGTAGGTCAAACACACATATGAAAATGCTTACTACGATATATAGTAATTCATCTTGCATAATGCTACTACTACTCACACTCTCAATAACAGTATTACAGTAATCAGCACATAACCTAATAAACAGTTTTTGCCCAAATTAACAAAATTTTGCAATTCAAAACTGAAAATTTAAAAGAACCCCACATTCAAGAAAGAGTTAAAAGAGATAGAAAGTTGAAACCTTTTGGAGAGAAAAGGGATTTGGATGTGAGTAGAAACAGCCATGAGACCAGTACCAGAAACATCACACATACTAAAAACTTGCCCAACAAAAGCAGGTCCTCCTCCTCCTCCTCCTCCCCCTTTCTCATTCGGTATTCTCACAGTAGACGGAAACCCAGAATTGGAATTGGGATTCGAATTCAATCTCCTCATTGATGATGATTGTGGTGGTACTGATGGATTGTTGTCATCAGAATTGTGAAATGAAGATGAAGAGAACAGTAAAGGAACACAAATTGATGATGAAGTAAGTCTAGGGTTTAAGGTTTGGGGATCGGATCGTGGTGAGTCACAGTGAGTTGGACGATCCATTAGAGTCCATTGGTTTAAGATAGAGTGAAGAGCTGATGAAGTTGAGTGTATAAACTTTGAGATATTATTGTGATGATTTGATTCATTAGTTGAAGAAGATGAAGAAGCCATTAATGAATGAATGTTTTAAGAAGAAATATCGACGAATTAAATAAGAACAGACGAGGAATTGGAATTTATTTTTCCTTTCCTTTCCCTCACTCTTTTCTCTCTGGAAATTATTTCTGTCTTTCAATTTGGAGAAGAAAGAAAAAGGAGGATAATGCTTTCACTCAGATGGTGTGGTTTCGGCTGAATCAGACTCAATCTCAGTCTGATTCCTAGTGTGGAATTCATTTCAACCGTTAGATTCTCGTTCATAACACGTGGCATATTTTTAGCAGTTTGACCCGATATCTCGAACGAAGAAAACCCAAGAAAAAAAAATAGATTTTTGACTTTTGAGCCAAGGGTATTTTGACTGACTCATAATGAATTTAAACTTTTTTTTATTTAATTTATAGGGATACACATCGGTCGGCGGTCGGTCGGCTTGTTTTTTTGGCTAAACTGTAGGCCGAACCGACTAGCCCTCGGTTTATATTTTATAAATCATAATCGACTCGTCCATTGATCGGTTCAATTTTTGGACCGTCCGACACGGCTCGGTTTAACTCGGTAATTTTTCAGTCGAGAGAGAGGCAAAAAAAAGGGTAAATTTATTACATTTGAGCAAGAACAATCATCTCCTTAATAACATTTTTTGCTTTTAATTTTTTGACAAACTTAAAGTGTCTGCTTTGCTACTAGCATTTCTATTAATATACATAAAATTGGAATATAAATTAAAGGACCAAAATAACATTCTCTGCACCCTCCAGAACTACTATGGAACACCACAAGCATGAACTCATCTTGCTTTACAGTCCCTCAATCAAACTAGAATCAAATTAAGGCAAATTTATCAGCAATCTAAAATTAGGTCAATTTTTTTAATCAAATTAAAACTTCTGAGCATCATAATGACTCAGAACTAAGAAAAATTACTACAAAATCAAATAATTTCACAAACATTAATTTCAAATCAGGGCAAAAAATAGTTTAATTAGGACAAATTTATTTATCAAATTAAACCTTTTAAGCATCATAATCACACAGAACTAATGAAACACATAATTACTACTCAATCATGTAATTATACAAACATAAATTTCAATTAGGGAAAAAAATTCAATAAGACAAATACAGTACCTAGTAGAGAAGATTTGAAAAAAAAACTCTGGAATAAGAGGCTGAGGTGAAGAAAAACAAGGTGGTGATGATTCTTGTAGATAATATGGTGGCGCGAAGGTGGTGGTGGTAGTGGTAGTTTTGCTCTGTCTCTCTCCCTCTGCTACTGCCTACTAGACGAGAAAAAAAAAACGAGGAAGAAAAATGAGAATGAATGAGTTGAAGAAGGTAGAAAGTGTTTTTAGTTTTCTAGGGTTAGATATAGATGACTAGGGTTAGATTTAAGTTATAAAATCTGTGGTTAACAATAGTCGGTTTAGTCGGTTCGGTTCGGCCGACCTTTATACCTAAACCGTAGGCCGAAACGTAGGATCAACGGTTATGATTACCTCAACCGTAACCGAGCCGTCCATCAACGGTCGGTTTGAATAAACCGTCAGTTCGGTCAGTTCGACCCGTTTTATATACAACCCTATTAATTCGTAACCGAAGACGGAGCCGGTATAAAACATGGATGTGCAGTCCAGTCTAACCGGCTCACAAGTCTAATTATTTTAAATTTGGGCTTTTAAGCCTTTTTTTGCTTCATTATACCCCTAGTGAGATGCTGCTTCTCGATTCTCCATAGTGATTTGCTAATAAGTTATGTAGCTCCTTGTTTATTAGACTATGAGATAGTTTTGCTAAAATTTAAATGTGTCAATAATACGAAGAATGCTACAAGTAATATTATCTCCATTGTATTAAAACGGGCAGCCTATTGGGGTTTGGTCTATGTTTTGATTTTTTTTCTTTTTAAGAATTGCTTTTGATGACTGCTCTTGACTTAGATTGACATATGCAGGGCTTGCGGGCTTGGTCAATAAGAATTATATCGACTACTAATTTTAGTGAGTTGAGTGGGCTAACGCTAGAAAGCATGTGTTTTTTTGTTGCATCCATGCATGCATCCCCTTATCCGCCATTTATTTAAACACTTTACCTTAATTAATTCACATATTCACCGGACAGATTGTCAATCCAACGGTGATTAAGACCTCGTGTATATGGCGTGCACCCTAGCCAGAAAAGCGAAAGGATGGATAACAAAATTTCTTACGCCGGCATGAAGGATAGTCCTTATTAAAATTCCCTATCCCCACTTCTAACCATCTTATGCAAATTCAATTCCTCCCCTCCTATGTGCATAACCAGATAAATCGTATTACCAGAATTTTTTTTTGGGGCATGATTCCTTAGTAAAAAAGCTTCACCCTCTAGGATGAGATAAATTATCAAAACCAATCTCCAAGGAAGGACTAGGCATTAGCAGAAGCAGTATACATATTATAGCCTTACTTATGAAAAGAGTATGGAATCTGCATGATCATCCTGACTCCATCTATGCCAGCCTGTCACCAAAAATACCTCAAACAACAACCAATTTTCCATAACCCCACCACCAACCCCTCTCCATATAAACAATTAACATCCCTCATACCCACTTTAAAAAATCTTATTTTTCATCATATTGGAAATGGCTTAACAACCCCTATCCAAGCTAACTGGATTCCGTATTTTCTGAACCTAGACTTAGCCCAGTGCTACCCTTTTCAAACAATAGCAGATATCATTGATCCGGTTACTCACAACTTGATAAATGATAAATTAAACAATCTACCACCTATTGCATCCCAAAAAATCATAAATATCCACCTTCCTCTTGACGGTCCCCAAGATAGGATTATCTAGCAACACTCGAAAACTGGAAAGTATACTACTGCTTTAGGATACAAATGCCTAATTCAAGAAATTAAACACCCTTCACAAAACCCCCTCCCAATGTCCAAATTCCTGTGGACCTTATCTTGTCCACCAAAAATACATATTTTCTTGTGGAAAACAATCAATGAAAGTCTACCTATATTTTCCATCCTACATCGCATCTAAACCACCAACTCCAATCTTTGTCCCCAATGAAACAATGCACTAGAACCAACAAATCACTTACTCATCCATTGCCCAACAACAACCTCATCTTGGAACATCCTATTCACTCGCCCCTCGAACAACCAACAATCCAGCAATAACCATCCCAATTCAATAACCCCCCATACAACCATCCCTAATCTATTACAACAATCAAAGCCAACCCCAACTATAACCTGCTACTGTTTTCTCCTATGGTCTCTCTGGCTAGCAAGAAATGAGAGCATGTTCTGTCATAATCAAACCACTTCAGAGGGTATTGTATCTAGAGCGCTCAAGCAACAACAAGAGTATTCCTGGGGAAAGACTCCCTACCTCATGTAATACCTGGTGATGTACCGATCTTTAACCCGATAAGCATTGTAAGAAGAACATCTATCATTTCAGTTGGATGGACCAACCCCAGCCTGGATTGGATTGTGATCAATACTGGTGGAGCTGCCAGAAGACACTCTGGAAAGGAAGGAGTGGGATTCATCTACAGGAACTCGGGGACAAAAGTAGTTATGGCCCTTGTGCAACCACTTTGAATCACAACTGCCTTATCGGCTGAAACTTGGGCCATGCTACTGGCTTTCAGAACTGCGACAGAAAGGCAATTGCCAAAGGTCATCTTCAAGACTTAATCAGAAAACCTCCTAAGATTCATAACCTCCTCTATGAACCACCCTGGTATATATCACGTATGATTGATGAGATAAATCAAAGAGTACAACAAATACCTTATTGCACTGATCGACATAGTTATAGGGAAGGAAATCAAGCAGTTGATGGACTTGCCAACCATGACGCTGATGACAGTTAGATAGGTAATTTATCAACAAAGATCTAGGACCAAATAATTCTAACTTTTCTTGCTCAGATTGTTTTAAATGACTCCATGATACCACGCACCCTCGTATAGTAGTTATCTAGTTTAATAAATTTCATGATAAAAAAAGATAATATATGCCTCGGGTTTTAGCTTAGTTAAGCCCTTTCGTGAGTCTATTCAAATTCAAACGCATTAAAGTGGGGTTTTCAAAACCCTAGTTGTGTTCTCAATATATACCTTTCTTCCGTTCTCCAAATTTTTTTTTAACTGAGCTCGATCTGTTTTTTTGGCCGACTAAAGGAATATCGTCAACTCCTCCGTTTCAAGGTAAGCTAGGGTTACCTTCCTTATTATCTGCTTTCATATACTTTTTTATTTGCTTTCGGTTGATTCATGTATGCATGCAGCGATAAGGAGTTCATTAATTATGTGTTTTTATGTGAATATGTATATACGAACATGTTTATCCTTTGATTATATTATGTTGTTGATCACTATTTCTCCATCAATACATCATACAGATGCAGATATTTATAAGAAGCCTATCGGGCAAGCTCCTCGTCTTTGAGGTTGAAAGTTCAGACACTGTTAGGAGGCTTAAGTCTAAGATTCAAGATAGGGAAGGAATTCTGCCAGACCATCAACGTTTGGTTGCTAATTGTCAAGCCTTGCAAGGTGGAAAAACTCTAGCCCACTATAAAATTAAGAACTACTCTTCTGTTCATCTTTTCCTTCGTCTACTCTCCTGCAAGTCCTGTCCGATCAGCTGTACTACTCCTGAGAAGATATCCGCATCTATAATTCATGAAAATAAAACTGTTGATTCTATAAATTGGAATCTGATGGTTGTTATCGAAGCTTAGAGTCATATTCAGTCATGGGAAAGAGTCGGTGCAGCCATGGGTGAAAGATTCAAATTTGCAGGTAATTTCCATCTCCAACCAATTTCGTCTACTCGAGCCTTATTCTGCATTGAGAACACTAAAGAAAGAGAGTATTTGTTTAAGCAAGAACCATGGGTTTTTGAAGACAATCAGTTCCAATTTGTCCCATGGTCATCTAGCATGAACCTACTCTCTGCAGTTGAGATAGTGGAGATAGCAGCAAAGTGGGTTTTAGTTAGGGGAGTTCCTTTCTCTCTTTGGAACTCAGATATGTTTGAAAAGATAGGAGCACAATGTGGCGGTCTGCTTGAGGTTTCTCATTTCTCAAAATTCGGGCTGAACTTATCTGCCATTAAACTAAGGGTCAAAGGACCTCTAAGGAGTGATGCTTTTACAATTCAAGTGACTCACAAGCCTGTGTCGTTCACTGTTTCCGTGATTGTAGCAACTGATCAATCAGAAAGAATGGAAAGTAGACCGGAAGAATAAAATTTCAGTTAAGAAATCTGCGAAGTCCGATGAGTGTAATCCAAGGAATTTTTTCGATCAACATGCAATCAACAACAACATTGGGGAATACTTGTCTCCGCATTAACTCGGGATGAAAAGTGGGCTAGGACCACCAGGATTGGAAGTCAGTGCTAAAAGAAAACGAGAGCTAGGCCCAAAAAGAAAAGAACTTAAAATTGAAAGAGAGCTTTTTAGGATCGCCTGGATAGATGAAAATGGAATTTAGGCTCAAATGGAAAACATGTCTATAGGATATCTAAATGGTCGCCATGCCATGGATGCGACCAAATAGGATGCAAGCTGCCTGCAACACTCCCACAGGGTCGTCCCAGACTGTGATTTTAACTTTTTCTTTTCTTCAATTCTTAATGATATAAGCAAAATGAATTTATGCTTCCATATATATAGTGGGATACCGTTGACAGAATCAGTGTCAGCCTTGCAATTAACAGCCATACGTTCTAAACCCTTGCCGTCTTCAATTTACCTAACCACTTGCAAAAATTACACGCCAACATATACATTCATTATTTAAGAAATATAATTTAAAAATATTGTTTTTGTTTTTTGACAACCGTCTAGTAAAATATTCTTGAAGCAAAAAACATTTCAACCAAGATCAAGATCAACAACCGTAACCTAGCACTCCATGACTCCATCCATTTATCAAATAGAACCATGGGCTGGTGGAGCTGGATTCTGATAATTTTGCCTTCATGGGTTCCTCGTTTGCCTTCATGTGTCTCACAGGAGTAAAATCTTTATAATTGTCAAGGAAACTATGTGCAGAATACTTGGAAGAGTCGTAAGGTTTGAAAGTAGAAAACTTACTCTCAGTACACTTCCCATTGCTTCGCATTTCCCACTCATCCAACAAGCGATACCAATTAATTTCCATTATACTGACATGCAACTCGAGTATGAGTACAATTTGGACATAATCTCGGGCATCATTGGACTAGAAGGATGAAATAAGGGAAGTCGAAGACCCATGTCAAGTTGACCCTTGGTAACTATGATGAAATCAGAAGAAAGATTCTCCTTCTCCTAGGGTTGGGCCGGATTAACCGAATACCGAATTGAACCGAAAAAAAAACCCTAAACCGAAACCGATATTAGCTGAACCGAAGTTGAACCGGATATCCTGAACCGAACCGAGTTAAATAGGGTTCGGGTTCGGTCTTGGTTCACCCATTCCCGAACCAACCGAACCGAACCGAGTCATTACTTCAGTCTTCAGATTCTCAGAATTCAGAAACAGAAAGACACTAAGACAGAACCCATTCTCGTACTACTTCCAAATTCCCAAAAATTTACTTAGTTTAGAAGATGGATTTCCTTAATTCAGCCGTCAGCAAGAATAAAATCTTGAGATCTTCCCTGTTAAGTCGGAATCCTTCTGGTATGTTAAGTTTTTAACCTAAATTATTAGGGCTTTTAATCTCTTTTATAATTATTATTGCTGCTGCTGCCTCCCATTCCCTTCTTTACTAAGAATTCAATCTATTAATCTAAGATCAAGGCATCAAGCATAAACATTCAAATCAATAGTTAATAGTGAATTCAATCTATTATTATTGCTGTTGTAGCCTGTGTCTTACTGTCTTTTGTTTTCTGTAGCCTTAGTGCTTAGTGCTGTAGCCTGTATCTTTTGGTACAGGTCTGTAGCCTGTGATGAACTTGTTTTCTCTTCTGTTTATGTCTGTAGCCTTAGTGCTTTACTAGTTTTAGTTTACTTGCAGTCTTGCACAGGTCTGTAGCCTGTGTCTGTAGCCTTAGTGCTTAGTGAATATTAATCTAAGATCAAGGCATCAAGCATAAACATTCAATAGAATAATTCAGAGATTCTTAATAGAATAATTCAAAGATTCTTCTTCAACATGAAGAGGCCTGCCCCATTGAACCCTTCTTCAAAAGGGAAACCATCAAACACAAACAGTGTAAAGAGTCCCAAAACTAACTCATTAACAACAGCACCACAGGCACCACAGGTTGGCAGTGTAAAGAGTCCCAAAACTTTTTTCTTAGTACTTAGTAAATTTTATATGTATTGGTGTTACACAATTAATTATTTTTTTGAAATACAGGTGCAAGGTGACCGTAGTGGAACTACAAGCACAAATACTGTTCAACTTGATGAGAAAGAGGAAATGCTTCTCAAGCAAGAAAAACAACATTTGAAATTGCTGAAACAAAAAGAAAGAGCACCTATTTGGGAGCATTATACAAGGTTTTATGAGGATCATCAACTTAAAGCGTTGTGCAATCATTGCAAGGAGAATAAATTGTTTTGTCACCCGAAAAATAATGGTACAAAGGCGTTACATGACCATATGGAAAAATGCAGAAGTTATCCTCCTAATATAGAGGTTCGGAGTCTAAAACAGAAGGTGTTGATTTTTAGCAAAGGAAATGATGTGCTAGCAGTGGGGAGTACACAAGTGTAAATCACTAAGGCGTGTATTCGAATGATTATTTTAGATGAATTGGCATTCAGTTTTGTGGAAAAAGAAGGTTTTCGTGCTTTTTGTGAGAGAGCTTGCGCCTATTGGAAAGTCCCTTCTCGTAAAACCGTTGCTAAAGATGTGATGAACTTGTTCTTACTAGAAAAAAATAAATTAAGGAACGAGTTGAATGGGCGTAGAGTATGTCTAACCACTGACACTTGGACATCTGTTCAGAATGTTAATTATATGGTCGTTACTGCCCATTTTATTGATGAAGAATGGGTGCTTCATAAGAGGATTTTGGCGTTTTGTGTCATTCCAAATCATAAGGGGGAATCCATAAGCTTTTGATGGAGTGTTTGATTGATTGGGGTATAGAGAAGGTTTTGACAGTCACAGTTGACAATGCTTCTGCGAACGACTTTGGATTAAGGGATTTGATCAAAAGAATGTCTTCATGGAAACCTAATGCACTTCTTCATGGAGGTAAGAATTTACATATGCGGTGTGTTGCTCACATCTTGAATCTAATTGTTAATGATGGATTGGTTGAGCTTAATAAGTCTATTCAAAGCATTCGTAATACGGTTAGATATGTAAGAAAGGTCAGATATGTTTAAGGAATGTGTTAAAAAAACTAATGTCGAGAGTAGAGGTTCTGTAATTATGGATGTCCCTACAAGATGGAATTCTACTTTCTTGATGTTGGAAGCTGCAATGAAATTACGGAAGGCTTTTGATAAATTGGTAGAAGATGATGATCATTACAATGCTTACTTTTATGGGGATAAGAATGACAAGCCAAGGGAAGGGCCTCCAAATGATGATGATTGGGATAAAGCGCAACTGTTTGCTCAGTTCTTAAGACCTTTTTATGAAGTCACATTAAAGGTATGTTGTTCAAATACTCCGACAATACAAAATATATTTAGTGACATGATTAGAATCCATGGCATTTTAAGTCAATCGGCAAACAGTGCTTTGTCTTTAATTTCGAGGCCCATGCAGAACAAGTACGATAAATATTGGAGCAACATGAAAGAAATGAATGAGTATTTATTTACAGATATGGTTCTAGATCCACGATAGAAACTAGAAGGGCTTGGTGACTATTTTGCTGATGAAGTTGACATATAATTGCAAAGGGTGAAATGTTTCTTAAATGAACTATATAGAAAGTATTTAGAAGATTTCCCATTGCATACTCAAGAACCTCAACAAAGTGACAGTGTTGGTAGTGTTTGTAGTTCTCAAAAGTCTGGTGAAAGATCTTTAAATATGACAGAGTTTGACAAAAGACTAGAGGAAAAGTTGGCAAGAAGGAAAGTAAAAAAGGCTGAAGTTCTTATAGCAACTGATGTGGAAAAATATCTTTGTGACCCCATTGAGGATGATGAGATTTCAAATTTTGATATACTAAATTGGTGGAGAGTGAATGACCATAAATATCAAACTCTGGCGCTTGTTGCAAGAGATGTTCTTGCAGTTCCGGTGTCAACTATTGCTTCAGAATCTTCTTTTAGCACTAGTGGACGTGTTATTGATTCCTATCGTAGTTCCTTGAGTCCCAAAGTGGTGGAGGCTTTGAGATGCACACAAAATTGGCTTTGTAGTACTCATGTTGCACTTCATTATGAGCCCACCATCGCCGAAATAGAATTCTGTGAAGAAGTAGAAAATGGTAATTATGTTTGTTGATTGCTCTCTAATATCTTAAAAGTTATGAACTATTTTTGCTAAACATATGCTAGATATTATCTTTAACTATATATTATTTTTTGTATAGATGTGTTAATCCAATAATCAACAAAGAATGCGATGTTGCCTCCGAAGATATGTGCTAAACAGGTCAGTTGTTAATTTTACAAGTCTAGATTGTTACTACTGATTTATTACTGCAGTGCAGTCAATCTGATGCTGCCAGCCTGCCAAAAAGAATTATTAGGACAAAAATATTAGGTAGATTAGTAGCATTGCTGTAGCAACATGTTACTACTGATTTATTACTGCAATGCACTCAATCTGTCAATCTGATGCTGTAGCAACATGCTTAGTGAAATATTGATTCGCAAAATTAACAACTCCATCTACCTTTTTTGTGTTAGTTATTCCTTTATCTCCCATCTCACACTTTATCTATTGC